>PVHT020000886.1:29940415-30112341 GCA_004024745.2 Catagonus wagneri | reverse complement strand
GGTCTCGCGACCGCGGGCATTACAGTTATACATATAAAATAGGACCTCGTTGTTTATCTATTCTAAATGTAATAGTTTGCATCTACTAAACCCAAACTCCCAGGCCTTCTTACCCTTGGCAACCACAAGTCTGTTCTCTACGTCTGTGAATCTGTTTATGTTCTGTAGATAGATTCATTTGTGATGTATTTTTGATTCCACATATACGTGATTAATCATATAGTATTTGTCTTTCTCTTTCTGGACTTACTTCATTTAGTATGAGACTCTCTAGTTGCATCCATGTTGCTGCAGATGGCATTATTTCATTCTTTTTTTATGGTTATTAGTATTCCATTATACCCATTTTCTTAATCCATTCATCTGTGGATGGACATTTAGCTTGTTTCCATGTCTTGGCTGTTGTGAATAGTGCTGCAGTGAACATAGGGATACATGTATATTTTTTAATTACAGTTTTGTCTGGATACATGCCCTGGAGTGGGATTGCTGGATCATATAGTAGTGCTGTTTTTAGTTTTCTAAGGTAAAATTATAACATATTTAAAGTGCGCAATGTGATGATTTGATATACATACACATTGTGAAAGGATCCCCCTGTTGAGTTAGTTTACATATTCATCCTCTCACATATTAACTTTTTATTTTTTTCTGGTGAGAAAACTTTAAGTTCTGCTTTCTTAGGAAATGTCAATTATATACTACAGTATTAGCAGTCATAGTTACCATGTTATGTATTAGATCGTCCCAACCTTATTCATCTTATAACTGGAAGTTTGTACCCTTTTAGCATTAGCAGCCTCTCCCTATTTCCCCACTCCCCCAGGTCCTCACTCCCCCAGGTCCCTGGAAATCACCATTCTACTCTCTCTATGTGTTTAATATTTTTTAAAAAAGATTCCACATATAAGGATACCATGCAGTATTTGGCTTTGTCTGATTTATTTCATTCACTTAGCTCAATAACCTCCAGTTTCATCCGTTGTCACAAATGGTAGAATTTCCTTCTAAGTCTGGATAATACATATATATATATGTCACATTTTATTTATCCATTCATCCATTGATAGATACTTAGGCTGTTTCCATACGTTGGCATGTGAAAAATGCTGCTATAAACATAGAACTACACATATCTCTTGGAGATTGTGATTTTTTTTTTTTCTTTTGGGTATATGCTCAGATATGGGATTGCTAGATGATATGGTAGTTCTATTTTTAATCTTGTGTTGAAACACCACACTGTTTTTCATGGTGGCTGTTGCATTTCTATATGCTAACAAGGAAAAATCAGAAAGAGAAATTAAGGAAAAAATCCCATTTACTTGCATTAAAAACAATAAAAGAAAAAAAAACCTTCACAAAGCAGGCATAGAGGGAACTTATCTCAACTTAAAATAGGCCATATATGACAAATCCACAGCTAACATAACCCACAGTAAAAAGCTGAAAGCATTTCTTCTAAGATCAGGAATAAGACAAGGATGTCCACTCTTACACTTTTATTCAATGTAGTTTTGGAAGTCCCAGCCATGGCAATTAGAGAAGAAAAAGAAATAAAAGGAATCCAATTTGGAAAAGAAATAAAACTACCACTGTTTGCAGATGACATGACACTATAGATAGAATATCCTAAATACACTATCAAAAAACTACTAGAGCTTATCAATAAATTCATTAAAGTTGCAGGATACAAAATTAATGCACAATAAAATACCTAGGAATAAACCTCCCTGAGGAGACAAAAGATCTATACTCCAAAGCTATAACACTGATGAAATAAGTCAAAGATGATATAAACAGATGGAAAGATATACCATATTATTGGATTAGAAGAATCAATATTGTCAAAATGACCATACTACCCAATGAAACCCAACAGGGCCTTTTGGGGCTCCTGGTCACAAGCCTTTCTGTGTCCCCCATGTCCTGTTTTTAGGGAATAAGCTTCAGCCTCTAAGAGGCTCTAAGAGCCTCTAAGACCTTCCCTGGGTTCCAAAGGGTAGGTTCAATCAGGGAGGCAGGGAATGTAGAGACAAAGGAGAAGTCAAGAAACAACAGTGCAGCCTTGGGACAGGGCCCTGGTTCCTCCTTGGTAAGCTCACATAACAGTGTCTTTGAGCTGTTTTGCAGACTAAAACCCCAACAAATGAAAGCCAGAGAGAAGGTCCACCAGAACCATCCTGCGGCCACCAGATACCAACTTTGAAAAAGGATGAAAGCTTGCATCTTCACTGGTCCTTATTTGTGGGCCTGTTTTCTACTCCCAAACTATAAAACCACTTCCTACTCTCTCCAAAAGGAGGGCACAGTCTTTAGGGCATTAGCCTACTGTGGCCTCCTTTGCCTAGCAATGCAGTACAAAGCTATTTTTTTCTTCTTCACCCAAAACTCTGTCTCAGCTTTTCTATTTGGCACTGGTGAACAGAGACTGAGTTTCGGCGACACCAAGGTAAGAAAGTAATCTACAGATGCAATCCCATCCCTATCAAATTCCTGTAGCATTTTTCACAGAACTAAAATAAAAAATTTTGATTTGTGTAGAAATATAAAAGACTCCAAATAGCCAATGCAATTTTGAGAAAGAAAAACAGAGCTGGAGGAATCAGTCTTCCTGACTTCACGCTGTATTACAAAGCTACAGTAATCAAAACAGCATGGTACTGTGCACACAAATAGACACAAAGATCAATGCAAAAGGATAAAAATCCCAGAAATAAATCCATGTATCTATGGTCCATTAATCTAAGGTAAAGCTGGCAATGAAGAAAAATAGTTTCTTCAGTAAGTGTTGCTGGGAAAACTAGACAGCTACATGTAAAATAATAAAATTAGAACATTCTCTAAGACCATACAGAAAAATAAACTCAAAATTACTGAAGACCTAGATGTAAAACTGAATGCTATAAAGCTCCTAGAGGAAAACATAGGTGGAGCAGTTTTGACATACATTACAGCAATGTCTTATTTGATCCGTCTCCTAGAGTAATGGAAACAAAAACAAAAGTAAATTAAGGGGACCTAATTAAACTTAAAAGCTTTTATACACCAAAGGAAACCGCAAACAACAAAAAAAGACAACATACAGAATGGGAGAAAATATTTGCAAATGATGCGACCAACAAGGGTTTACCCTCCAAAACATACAGACAGTTCATACAGAAATAAGCAGAAGAACCAGATATTTCTCCAAAGAAGACCAATAGGCACATGAAAAGTTGTTCAGCATCACTAATTAGAGAAATGCAAATCAAAACTATAATGAGGTATCACCTCATACCAGTCAGGAAGGCTGTCATCAAAAAATCTGCAGATACTAAATGCTGGAGAGGGTGTGGAGAAAAGGGAACCCTACTACACTGTTGGGAATGTAAATTGGTACAACCGCTTTAAAGACCAGTATGGAGTTCCCTTACAAAACTAAAAATAGAGCTACCATATGATCTTGCAATCCCTCTCCTGGGAATATACCTAGAGAATACCATAATTCAGAAAGATACATGCAGGAGTTCCCTGGTGGCTCAATGGGTTAAGTCAGTGTGTCTCAGGCTGCAGCTGTGGCACGGGTTTGATCCCTGGTCCAAGAACTGCCTGTCACGGGCATAGCAAAAAAAAAAAAAAGGAAAAGAAACATGCATCCCAATGTTCATTGCAGAACTGTTACAATAACCAAGATATGGAAACAACCTAAGTGTCCTCAGACAGATGAATGGATAAAGAAGATGTGGTATGTGTACACATTGGGATATCACTCAGTCGTTAAAAGAACTGAAATAATGCCATTTGCAGCAACATGGATGGATCTAGAGATTATCATACTAATTGAAGTAAGTCAGACATAAAAAGAAATATGATATCACTTATATCTGGATATTTTTAAAAGATACAAGTGAACTTATACACAAAAGAGGAATAGTTTCACAGAACTAGAAAACAAACTTATTGTGTTTTCTAGGGGAAAGGGGAGTAGGGATAAATTAGGAGTTTGGGATTAAAACATATTATACACTACCATATATATGTATATATGGTATGTATATATATCTGAATTCCTTTTCTGTATGCCTGAAACTAACAACATTTTAAGTCAACTATACTTCAATTTTTAAAAAAAATTGTGTTACTGTACATAAAATATTTTAAAGCAAACTCATGAATGGTTTTCCAATATCCTCTAGCTAAGTGGTTGCCATGGAGTGGGGAGTGGGAGAAATAGGAAAAGTTTGGTAAAAGGGTACAGACTCTAAGCTGTAAGATGAATAAAGTCTAAAGATCTAATATAACTATAATTGATAACATTATATCATATAATTAAAATTTGCTAAGACAGTAAAAAACATGTTTTCAAAAAAAGGTAAATACAAGATGATAGACGGCTGGAACATTTTTCATAATGTGTGTGTATATATATATATAGTGAAATGTATATATATATAGTAATTTATATATTTCATGTGAATATATATAGTGTATATAGTATATATATATAATCATGATGCTTATTAAATTTTATTTGTTATTTATACCTTGACAAAGCTGAAAAAAGATCTTGAGACAAATAGGGATGGAAATTCAGCATACCAAAACTTATGGGTTGCAGCAAAAGCAGTTGTAAAGAGAGAAGTTTATAACAATAAATGCCTACATCAAAAAAAAAAAAAAAAGCTCTTGCTGTGGTGCAACGGGATTGGTGGCGTCTTGGGAGCACTCAGACACGAGTTCAATCCCCAGCCCAGCACAGTGGGTTAAGGATCCAATGTTCCTGCAGCTCTGGCTCGGTTTGAGACTGCGGCTTGGATATGATCCCTGGCCTGGGAGCTCCATGTGCTGCAAGGCGGCCAAAAATGAAAAGAGAGACAGAGAAAGATCTCAAATAAGCCTAACTTTATATATCAAGAAACTAGAAATGGAAAAAAACTAACCTCAAAGTTAGTAGGAGGAAGGAAATAATAAAGATCAGAAAGAAAATAGATACTATAGAGACAATAGAAAAAAAAATCAGTGTAACAAAGCTTATGTTTTGTAAAGATAAACAAAATTGACAAACTTTTAGCTAGACTACCTAAAAAGCGAGAGAAGGTTTGAATAAATAAAATCAGAAATGAAAGAGGCAACATTATAGCTTCTAACTCAGAGATACTAAGGGCCATGAGAGACTACTATGAATAATTATGTCAACAAATTAATCTAAAGGAAATGGATAAATTCCTAGAAACATACAACCTACCAAGACTAAATAACGAATAAATAGAAAATCTGAACAGACCAGTTACTAGTAAGGAGAATGAATCAGAAATCAAAAACAGATTTGGGAGTTGAAATGAGAGGCAATATTAAGCAAAATCATACTTCCTGGGCAGTATTATTTTAACTATAATCAAGGCTAAATTTTCCTTTCCAACAAATTTTATAGTTAATTCCTGGAACCTGGAATCAACGTTCATTAAAACTCATTTTAAATTGCTGATTTTCTTCTTCGTATTTGACTTACTCTTGACCACTTTTGGAAACTATTTTTTCTTTTCCTTGAAGAATTCTCTCATTAGGACAGTTTCTGAGCTCAGCCCTTTGGGACACAGCATAGATAGGAAAGCCTCACTCCGTATGTCTGGATATTTTTGTGTTGGCCCCGTTTCTTCTTGGCTTCTCACTCCATGGGGCTGATTCAAGCACAGAGCTCCCACTGACTCCAGAGGGCTCTGAGGAAAAGTGAGAAATAGTCTCGTAGAAATTTCCCAAAGATATTTCGGATTTATAAAAAAGCATTAGTAGTATTCTAAAAAGGTATGAATTTATTCCTGGAAAATGAATGGATATTATGAGCACCAGGTAGACAAAGTTAAGAAAGTCTCTTTTGATAGTATGAAAAAAGCTCTTGCAAATTCATAATAATTGGTAAATGCATTCATCCTTCTGGGAAGAAATGTTTGTGTTCTCTTGTGGTTTAAAAAGCATAAAGATGGAGTTCTTTAAATCAAATTCCTACTTTATAGGTGTCATATACCTAGTATGTTATTTTCATGACATGAGTGTAAAAATGATAAATTTTTTTTTTTTGTCTTTCTGCCTTATCTAGGGCCGCACCCGCGGCATATGGAGGTTCCCAGGCTAGGGGTCTAACAGGAGCTGTAGCCGCCGGCCTTCACCACAGCCACAGCCACAGCCACAGCAACGCGGGATCCAAGTCGTGTCTGCAGCCTACACCACAGCTCACGGCAATGCCTGATCCTTAACCCACTGAGCAATGCTAGGGATCGAACCCACAACCTCATGGTTCCTAGTTGGATTCGTTAACCACTGAGCCACGACGGGAACTCCAAAAATGATAAAATATTTTGAAACAGATATGTGTACATATGATATATAAAGATATATTCTTAATTTCTCTAAACTTTCCAAATTTCTCAGAAACATATTTTAAATTTTATGTAGGATCTAGAAAGTGACTAGTTGTGTTCGTAATATCGTTTCACAGATTGGAAACTCATTCTGGCACTTTCAGAAAAAAGGAAACTTAAAATATAAGGGCATATAGATAGGAACCAGTAGGGTCAGTGAGGCCCTGCGGACTGACTCTTTGCAATCATGTTTTTCATGTGTTTTCTCGACTGGGCTTTCTCTTCCAGTTGGCCAGTTGTAGACATTGTGACTTATATGACACTGTTTCTTCCAGTGGAGCAGCACCTCTGGTAGAACAGGGCAGAAATGATGAGTATCCTGGATGTTCCTCTCAATACTGAGACAAACTTAAAATAGATGAGATTAAAAGTAGAAATAAAGAGAAAAGCCCAGGAGTTCAGCCTGTGGAGAGAATGCTATGAGCATGATAAAGGGACATCACAGAACTCAAAGGAAGAAAGAAATGGAGTTCTCTGATTAGGAAGCGAGCAGATGTCTCAGATATCTCAGATTTTTGCTTACAGTGGTCTACAAATTCTGTTCTGTTCCTAGTTTGGCATTCTTTTTATTGTGCATATGATTATTCATACCAGATGATCACTGCTACCACTACCTCACAGTGAGAAAAGAGGACCAAAGTGGTTTTATGATAAACTAGTCATTAATGCCTTTGCTTTTCAGGGATGTGTGGACAGAGGTTCATTGACAAAACGAACATCCAACCTTGAGCTTCTAGATTAGCATGCAGATACTTAGCATTCTTACTGCCAGATATGCAGCTTCCTTGAAATACTAGGAAACAATATTTCTTTGGGAAGATATACCATCTTTTAAAGGGAAAAAGGAATAACTTCTAAGTTTAATGGAGAGCATGGTCTTTATGCTTTGTGTCGATCTATTCATTAACTTTCCTTCTAATCAGGTATAATATATTCCTCTTGGCAGCTTGATGTAACTGGACTTGTGGTAACTGATTCAATTTAGCACTTTAATTAGGTAATTATTTTGTTATAAGAACCACTTTTCAGCTTGCTAAAGAGAGCGAATTTTCCATTTTTCTCAAGCTATAAATGGAACCTGGATTCTTTTCTTTTAGAACAAAGTAGGATAAAAAATGATCAGATATAGAATTGGCTGAGATTGAGCTGTAGAAGGCAGAAAAATAACTTTGACTTATGTATTAATAAAAGACAAGTGTCTTTTGAGAAATGAAGACAAAATTAGTTTCTCAGACTGTGAATACAGCCAGTGGGTAGTCATGACTTTTGAACAGAGCAATTATTTGTTTCCTGCCTCAGTTTCCCTCCAGAAGTGGCTATTTCTTTCTTAGACCCTGTGTAAGAAAATAAGTGCTAAGAAAATAGAACATAGGGAAATACTCCTATCTATTGATTTTGAACAAATGTTCCCGACTCTAGGATTTTTTTTCCTCTAGGCAAATTAATTAATTATTACCTTCTTTGAAAATTTATTGTGATAGTCATTTATTAACTTCAGAAGGAGACTTTGTCTTGAAGAAAAAGCTCAGGCTCTGAGAATATTGCCTCAGACTAAGCATCTAGGAAAAAAGCTCTCCTCAGATTCCCCACATACTTGGTGAGGTTCAACCTTGTTATCTTTTGTTGGTTGGCAGGCCTGATTGTAAATAATCTGAGGGTAGCTCAGATCAGACAAACAAATAATTAGAGTTGACACTATTAAAGCCAACAAGACCCTAATTAATTGATTTGCTAATAGCTAGTCTCCATTTGTAGACATTAGCCCAAATTAGGTTTTAAGCTGTGACAGGGCCATAAGATAAACATTTTCTTTCTCTAAATTACTCATTACCTGCCAGCTTGGTAGTCTAACCATCAGCTAGTCTTTGGAGGTTTTTGTTTCTCCAAAGGGTTGAAGCTGATTCTAAGTAGCATTCATCTGGAACATAATATTCATGTAAAAGCTTTTTGTGGAGTGGTCAGTCAACATAGTAATTACATTTTGCTTAGAAATTTTTAGCTTTCCGTTTTCAGCAAGGAAAAGAGAACAAAGGAAACATTTCTCATTTAAACAAATGGTGTTGCAAGTGTAGCCTTCCCTAGTGGGAGGTAAGAATAATGACAGTTCTGTTCCATGAACCCAGGAGCCAGAGAAGGGCTATGTTCCAGTCACCACTGTGCAGCAGAGCTTTCCAGAATCTAATGGTGCAGACTAACAAGCATTTTATTAACAGTAACATGGTTGTGGCTTGGCAGAGCTCAGCCCGGGCCATTCTTCTGTTTCACACGACGTCCTCATGGCTGCCGTCATCTGGAGCTCGGCTGGGTTGGAACCTCCACGCCGTGCACTGACAGGGCTGGCAGGAGGCACTGGCCGTCTGCTGGGAGTTAGCAGTTGACAGGAGCACCTCAGTTTTCCCCATTTGGGCTTCTTAGTGCCTGGCGTGTGGACCGTAAGAAAACATGTTCGGAGAGAAGAGAAATGAAGGTGCAGGTCTTTCAAGGCTCAGCCTCAGCGGTTACAGTGTCACCCTGCCACGTTCTGTGAGTCGGGGGTTTTCCAGGGCCGTCCCAGATTCACTGTGGTTATGCTAAAGAAGCTGTAGTCACCCCGACCATCTTCACATATAGAGCAGAAACAAAGGTAAGGTTTTGCTGAAGGTTCTTAAAAAAGTTCTGTCTTGCCTTTTCTCTGTGACCATCTTCACTGGTCATTACTGAGGGTGAGTTCAGTTGGAATCAGGAGTGAGTATTTGGGTCTCTCTTTGTAAGAGGGATGAATTTGAAGTAAAACTGTTCCAAGATGAAGCAGTACTACTCCTCCTAAATATCCTTATTTATTAAAGAGAGTCAGCAGGTAAAAACTTGCACTCTTTGTCTGAGAAGGCGTTTCCGGATATTTCACCTTTCTCCTAGCTTCTGTGGTTGTGATGGTGGAGTGTAGGCCAGAAGTCAAGTTTCTTCATTTTAGCTCCTTCAGTTACTTTGTGTCTGACTGTGGGAATCTACTTGGGCCGATAGGCATGAATCTGAAAAGAACTCACACGTTGTTGTGTGTGTAAGAATAAGCTGAAGTCGTAGTCCACATTTCTGTGACAGTGTTGCACAGACACTCTGACTGGGACTGTTTGTGGGGTTGGGGATCCAGGAAGTTGATTTCTAAGGAAATGTTGCCTGAGCAACAAGTGCATAAACACATAAGGTGAGGTCGACTAGGTCTGTATACCTCTAGGGAAACAATTAACTGGCCCTCTGAGTTGATGCTTCACTATTTGTAGTAGCGTTCTATTCAACCTTTCTGAATATTCAGATATGGCAGTGGTTTTCTCCCATACTTCCTAACCACCTCATCCAGCTTTGCCAAATCTAAAATGAGAACACGTGACTGATTACTTTTCCTAAGTAGTCAGTTTATTTTTCATTTATTCACTCCCTCACCCACCCTACTCACTTACTCGCTTACTCTTCCTGCCCACGCACCCACCTGCCATTCACGCATCCCTCCATCCCTCCAGACACCATCTATTGAGTGTCTGTATGTGCTCAGTACCATGCTAGGAAACAGGATGTAGCAATCCATAAAAACAAAGTCATAGTTATTTGACATTATTTAGTTTTTATTTATTTTTACTTTTTGCTTTTCTATTATTTATTTATTCTTTCAGCCAACATTTACTCTCTGCCAGGCACTGTGTTGAAGAACAGTGACAGACGAGACAGCCTGTCCATCATAATGCTCACAGACTATGAAAGTGACCAACTGTAGCGGACATGTGCAATCCCACGTAATTGACATTAATTATATCTTTCACTGAGCCTTTCAAATTGTGTTGATTAACGTAATTTTTTTTTTTTGTTTTGTTTTGCTTTTTAGGGCCACACTTGCAGCAAATGGAAGTTCCCAGGCTAGTGGTCAAATTAGAGCTGCAGCTGCTGGCCTGCACCACAGCCACAGCAATGCCAGATCCAAGTCTCCTCGGTGACCTACACCACACTTAGGTCAACACTGGATCCTTAACCCACTGATTGAGGCCAGGTATTGAACCCACATCCTGATGAATACTAGTCGGGTTTGTTACCACTGAGCCACAACGGGAATTCCTTGTGTGTGTTAAATTCCATATGCCTCCTTCATGAGATTGAGCTCTCATGGTAGTCAGGCACCATATTTTACTCATATTTGGGTTTCTGGTGCTTATAATACAGTGACTGGCATATAGTTAATATTTAAGAGATACTTAAGTGAATGAATTTAACGTCTTATTATTGAGGAGTATAATATTAAATATCAGATGAATGGACACTATCATTGTATAGGCTAAACTTGGAATAACCAGTTCGATGCTCTGATATGTTAAAAGATGAAGTGAGTCACATTAAAATTTTCAAGAGTTTAAGTGAGTATATATTGATTTGAATTGGGCATTGCCAAATCTAAAGTGAGTAGAAGCACTCCTCTCATAGAAGCTAGGGGAGGGGTTTTCTTTTCTCTTTTCATTTTTTAAAGTTTTGTTGAAGTATGGTTAATTTACAATGTTGTGATGATTTCTGCTATATAACAAACTGATTGTTATACATATGTACACATCCGTTCTCTTTCAGATATTTTTCCCACGTAGATGATCACAGAATACTGGGTAGAGTTCCCTGTGCTCCACAGTGGGTCCCTGTTAATCAGTCATTCCACATACTTCAGTGTCCATGTGCCGCTCCCAAACCCCAGTCCGTCCTTCCTCCCACCTGTCTCCTTTGGTAACCATAAATTTGTTTTCCAAGTTTGTGAGTCTGTTTCTGCTCTGCAGATAAGTTCATTTGTATCCTATTTTTAGATCCCACATGTAAGTGATACCATATGATGTTTGTCTTTCACTATCTGCCTAACTTCACTTGGTATAATAATCTCTAGGCTCATCCGTGTTGCTGCAAACAGCATTATTTCATTCTTTTTTATGGCTTAAGAATATCCATTGTGTAAGTTTTATTAAAGTTTAGTTGATTTATAAATTTGTGATAATTTCTGCTGTACAAAAAGTGATTCAGTTACCAAATTTGCTAAGAGTGATTGATAATCATTGCAAACAGCAGGTCATTGAGACGTGAGGAATTCAAGAAGGGCTACCAATTTCCAGGTGAAAAATTTAATGCTAAAGGAATATGTTGGTTTATTAAATATAGAAACCCATTTCTGAGAATGGGCAATAACTGGAGCCTTACAAAAGTAATTTCTCAGAGGAACTTTCAAAATAATTAAAGAGAACATTCCTGAACCTTTCCAAATGCTGTAACTGGTAATCTGAGATGTAACATGAATACTCTTGTTGAATGGATAGTAAAGGAGAAAATATATTTTCTCTCTTCTTTCTTTCTCTTTCTCCCCTGTGCGCGCACGCGCGCGCACACACACACACACACACACACACACACACACACACGTACATGTAGAGTCCACATAATGTTCTTTAAAGTTTAGGTATGAATTGCTCTGGATTAGAGTTTTAGAACAAAAATGTTTTATCTTGCTGTTGAAAGAGCAAGATCTTTTATTCTCAGTCTTGTTACCTTCTTTTCTCTTGCTTCCTGTCTCAAACAACTCTAGCCCAGTTTACAAATGAGGCCCAAATACAACATCAGTATTTTGGGGTTGTGCGACTAACAATCATTTATTTTTCTTGCCCATAAGTACTGCTAGACAAGGTTGGCTAATTCAAAAATTAGAGTCCATCTTGACATCTTTTATTTCTTCTCTAAGCACAAGATGAAGGGCCAACAAAACTTTGGTGGGTGTAGTTGGAAAATAAGTAGTCTTTCAATGCCCTCTGTTTATAGCTTCCATTAGCATTTTTCTTATACAATGAATCAGATCATCTTCTTTCTCATTAGCTAGCCCTCCCAAAGGCTCGGTCCAGTTTAAGTGGATTGCTAGCTGCAGATCATGCATGCTCAAATATCTCATCAATACCACAAAATTCCTCTAATTAAGAAACGTGTACTTTCATTTCATTCTCAAAAAGCAACTTCCTAATGTCTTATTAAAATAATGCCATTTTCCATCCTTTAAAAAAGTCTCACTTTTGCATGGTGTCACGCTATATATAGTTAGTAATGCAACATTAGTGATTAAACTGAATACCAATTTAAAGCATTTGCACTAATGGGGTATGTACTTTGGCTGTTTCTTGCTACCTGAAGACTGAGGCAATATCTAGATCTTTGGATTACCTTAAAATGTTGATTTCAGACTCTTGAAACCATGGCGACCGTTGATTCAAATGAATCCAGAGCTTTAAAAAACAAGATTTCATTGTTGAATTTCTTTGCCTTTTTTTAACCCCTTGATTCACAAAACTCATGAGAAAATAGTTAAGCCAGACTTTGGCTTAATGCAGTATCCATTCCCCTTTCTTATAGGAAAGAACACGTATGTGACTATCTTTCTGTCAGAGAGAGATAATTAGGAATGTGTGGGTATCATAGCTGGTGTCCAAAGGTTACATAGTAATAGAGAATGAAAGGGGTAAAGAAAACTGCAAAACATTAGAAGCTTAAGAATCACCCCTTCCTTATGATACCAAAAACATCAAATTCTATTGAAATCTTTTTTGTGTTTCTTTCTTCCTCCTCTTTCATTACCAATTCCCTAATTTGGGCGTTAGTCCATCAACCTGGCACCCTGCCTCTCATCTGGTACCGTTCCAATCCATCCTCATGTCTAGTTGATGCCTGAGTGACCTTGCTACCTAAGAACCTGTGATGGATCTCTATTACCTTCAGAATAAAATCTGAATTTTTGATATGAATTCAAGGCTCTCTACTGACTCTCTAACTTTTTAAACCTTTTCTCTATTTACTCTTCTAATGCACCCCAAATTCTGTCTGGTATAGATTACTGATATTCCCTGAACTGAGCCTATCAGTTCTTTTATTTTGGACTTAGTTTTTACTGTTCTCTCTGTCTAGGGTAGCCTTTCCTCTCTGGTTTGTGATATCCAGCAAGATATTATTAAAGTCTGAATGCAAATGTCCCCTCTTTTCTAAGTTTCTCTGACATCCCTGACTCTTCTACTTCCTAGCAAACTGCTAGTCATATTAGTACTATATCCATATCGAATTTCCTTTTAATTAGTTGGACATTTCTATTTTTTTTCTGCATTATGGACTCTTCTAAGGCCAGGAACTTTCCACATTTACCTTTGTGTTCCTAGCATTTAGTATAATGCTTGTTACACTACAAAATCCTAGTGTTTGTTGAGGTGAATTGAATTGTCACTAAAACTGATTCTGTGGCCTTTACTCTTTGAAATAACTCAAGACAAAATGATGAAGAAGTAAAACCTTTTTTCATCATCTTCTTTTTTCTTTCCAGACCAAAGCATTCTTATCAGTCTTGTTCCAGCATTGCTCTTGCAACTTCGATCAGCATATAGAGAATCCCCCACTGTTGAACCTCCTTCAGGACAATCTCCAGTTTGTACACGACTTGAACAAAGGCAAAAAAAGAGGGTAGACCAACACAAAGTTTAGGAAAGCATAAAAAGGGCAAGTGTCGGTTGATGTTCTGATGCTAGGATTTGATGAGCACCCCTCAAGGCCCCCTGCCATAGCGTCCTCCTCACGCCCTCTCCTCTCCTCTTCTCCCCAGTGTCCTGGATGAACACAGAATTCCTCAGCAATTCTCTCAGACCCTGTGGAGAGTCTTTTCCTGTCCCCCTTTTGGAGAAAATTTTTTTTCTTCTACATTTCTAAGGCCTCATGGCAAATAGGTAAGTTAATATGACCTCTTGAGAACAGAAGGTAGTCGTGGTCCAGTACCAGTTTTCTGATCTTCGGTAGCATCTGAAAATAGAAGATATTAAACCCTAGAGCTACATTTTCTTTCCTCTTGAGAGACCGCCTACATACACTTAGAAAAGAGCCTCAGTCATTTCACCCTGAAATCCCCCGTGCTATATTGTCTAATCCCACGGACCAGAAAGGTGTCCACCAGAAGCAAAAACTTTATCTCAGACCCTTCTCTGCTTATGATTTTTTGTTTTACAAAAGGAGGCCAGAGAACAGTGGGCAAAGTGCATTCTGATGTGGGCAGTAGTAGGGGTGCTCACACAGTCTGTGTTTTCCTATCCTCTGTCTTATCTCTAGGCGTCTCTAGCTCTCACAGCCATCTCATTCCCTTCTTAGTTTAGCCTTTCCTCCTCTTGAATTTCATCGTATTTATTTAGGTATTCTCAGTTTTTGAATCATTCATTCATTCAGTTGTTTATTTCAACAAAATTTAATTGAATACCTACTATATTAGTCAGGTTAAGTAATGCTAACTGTCATCCCCCAAATCTCTGTAGCTTAGCACAGTGATTTGTTTCTTGCTCACCCAGAGTCCAGCGTGAATGTTCTTGCTGGGACTGCTTACCTTGAAGGGTAACCAGAGATTTTATCTCTTCTATCTTGTGGCCATGCCATATTAAGGGATATAAGGGTTCTTTACCTTGGGCCACATGAATCGAGAAAGAATCTCTGAAAAATGGCTTGGGATGTATTATGGCTAGGTTTGGTAGTGCTGTATATTACAGGCACTTGTGTTCCATTGGCTAGATGTCAGTCACACGATTACGTGTTCCAGGCTGGCAGTGGGTAGATGCAAGACAGCTGTGGAATGTGTATTTTCATTGTGTATCCAGGAAGGAGAGGATGGTTTTTTGGCTGTGCCCACAGCTTGCAGAAGTTCTGGGACCAGAGATAGAGCTCGAGCCACAGCAGTGACAACACTGGATCTTTAACCCACTAAGCCACAGGGGATTCCTGGTGGCTTTTTTTGTTTGTTTATTTTGAGGAGAGGATAATTGATGAAAACAGTGGCAGACATTTTGCTTAGTATTGGGAATTCTGAAAAATGAATAAGGAACAATGCTTAGTATCAGGAGCTCATAGTCCAGCAGAACGGACACACATAAATAGAAAGTTAATACAGTACAGTGTTAACAGTTACTGAGTATATACCTTCCTCCATGTACTACATTAACCCCTCAATATAGTGGCTTTAATTAATATATTCCTTACAACAGCTCCATAAGATAGGTACTTTTGTATCTTCTTTTCATAGATAAGGAAACTGAGGCACAATAGCTTAATAAATTTGCCCACGGTCATGCTACAAAGAAGTTGCTGAGGCAGGATTCAAACCTAGGTAGTCTGTTTCCAGAGTTTGAACACGTAGTCATTACATCATACTGTAATGATGAAAAGATGCTCGGGGTGTTAGTGGGTACCAGAGACCCAGCTGGTTGTGGGATTCTGCAGCAGAAGATCCCTGAGCTTAGGTATGGTGGCCAAACAGGAGTGAGCACAGTTTTGGGGCAGGAAGAATTCCATCAAAGGAAGTAGGATGGGTAAGGGTAGAGCGGTGAGAGATAGCTCAGTGTGTTCCAGGATCTGTAAGTAGTTTGATGCTGTGGGTTAAATTCCAGGCCTGGAGTCAGGGGAGACCAGCTGTAGTCATGAGGCCAGGCCATGGGAGGCATTTTATGCAGGGCTAAGGAGCTCAGAACTTATTCTAAGTGATGGAAGCCTTTGCAAAGTTTCAATTAGCGGATTTGAATAATAACATTTACGTTTTTATCTACATTCTGTTGGTGGCTGTCTGAAGGGTGGAATGGAACCTTGGCTGAAAGATCAGTTAAGAGGCTTTTCAAGTAGTCTAGGAGGGCCAAATTTTAAAATGTCTTGTTTTATAAAATGACAGCAAGTGACTATCGCAGTACTCATTTGTCTTCACAACAACCATGTGGAAGAGGTCCTGTTATCCCCGTTTTACAGATGAGGGTACTGAGGCACTGACTGTGTGTAAATGACTAGTAACCCATGGCACCAAGACTCAGTCTCTGCAGCCTGGCTCCAGAGGATGTACAGTTAACCCCCAGTGTATAAGTCTCCCCTTTTGAAGTACCGTAACTCTTTATCTAAGACAAAAAAGTTGGGTGGATTTTGTGGGTCAGCGGGAGGTGGAGGGATTGGGTACCTGGATCAGCAAGAGGTAAGCCAGTGAGTGGGTACAGAGACCTCCTCCTGAGGGGCTGGAAAGTCAGATGGTCAGATGTGCTTCATTTTATAGATGGAAGCACTGAGGCACGGAAAAAGAAGTGACTCACCCAAGATCCTATAACTAGTAGTCACAGAGAGAAGCCATAGAGTCTACATCATCATGCCTAGTTGCCAGTATCTGTATCATGTATAGTGAAAAGCATTTTCCTGGAGTATGAGGAAGTCTTGGATCTGTACAAAATCTGGCTTCTCTCACATCCAGTTTTATAGTCATCAGCAGACACTTTCTGTCAATAATAAAGGAGGAGTAGCCGCAGAATATACTTATTCTTGGTAAGAATGGGAGGAGCCATTTTTTATGGTTCAATAATGAATTACTCCCCATAGGTATCCTAAGGTGTTTAAAAATATATATTTATGTCAGATCTGGTGGAATAGAAGTATCCTACCTCTTTCAGAGCTCTCCTGGGCTTCCCTGCTTCGTTTCCTATTACCCCGTGATTTGCAGCCCCCAGTCCAGGGCCACCATAAGCAGTGCTGGGTATATAATCCATGGGCCAGGGTGGTAATGGAAATGGGGGCTCCCTTTTCACAAATCATGAAGGATTTCAAGATGGTGATGACAGAGGATTAAACAGGTGTGGGACCCTGTGACCGCTGTCAGGGAGGCCCTGGTGGTGCCTGTGTCTAGCACTTAGACAAGTAGTTTCAGAAGGATCGTCTGGGCTGCGTACCTTTGTTGGTCCTTCAGTATATGCTATTCGTGTCTCCAGAATGCTTCATCTGCTCACTAGGGTTCATCTTGAGGGCTTTCTCAGTTTCCCTCATTATCCAGGGCTTAAGAGGCGAATGTCCTCCCGGAGGGCAGGCTGCCCACCTCACGTCCTATCTCTACTGCAAGGCGTCTTGGTGCACAGGTAAGACTGTGAACAAAAGGAAAGAATTGAAAGTCAGTGGCCTTTTTGTTTCAAGAGTATGACAGAGTGATAAAATTTTTTTCAATACATATAACTGTCACTGGAAAACAACTTTGGGAAACATGTTGGCTTTATCTTGTAAATATAAAGGTGTGTACATCTTATAAACCAGAATATACCTCTTAACCGCACCTTGCTGCTCAAAGGGTGGTTCCTCAACCTGCAGCATCTGGAGTGGTTACCTGGAGGTGTGTTAAAAATGCAGTATCTCAGGTCTCACCTTAAACCACGGAATCAAAATCCACAGGTGATCCATGTTCTCATTACAGATCGAGAAGCTTTGCTCTAGGGCACTGTTGCTTAGACGTTTGTGACAGAGACCTAGGCTAAGAAAATCTTCAGGAAGAAATATATTTTACAGAATAGCACAGTAAGCGCGCGCGGGCGCATGCACACACACACACACACACACACACCCCCAAAGTAAAACAAACTTTCCTAAAGCAGTTCTTACCAGATGTCTTGCATCACACTCTGATTTTTTTTTATTCTAGTCTACACTGCAGGTTGAGACTCACTAAACTGACTCACCAGTGGATGGAATCTTGTCTGGAAAGCTTTTTTTTAGAGAAACTCTTACACATGTTCTCTGGGAGACAGAGAAAAGAATGTTCATACCAGCAAAGTACATAATACGAAATATTCACACTTTGATGTCCTGTATAGCAAGGAAAATGAACCACTATTCTTTGCATCAACAGGGGTACATCTTATGTACTTAGTGTCAAATGAAAAAAAAAAAAAACGAGTCTCAGAGGAATACGTGCAGTGTAATCCTTTTGCATAAGGTCTGAAAACATGGAAAATTATATAACACTTCTTAGAGATACACGCATAAATATAATGCCATAAAAATAAGAGATTGATTAACTCATAACGTAGGATAGTGGTTCAGGTGTTGAGTTTAAGGAGGAGTATACAGGAAGCATGAAGCTGATGGGTGTTCATTTCTTGTTATCCTTCATTCCTTGAACATTATAAATATTCCTTTGAGAGTTCCTGTTGTGGCTCAGCAGTAGGGAACCTGGCTGGTATCCATGAGGATGTGCATTCGATTCCTGGCCTTGCTCAGTGGGTTAAGGATCTGGAGTTGCCATGAACTGTGGTGTTGGTTACAAACGTGGCTCGTATCTCATGTTGCAGTGTCTGTGGTGTAGGCTGGTGGCTGCAGCTCAGATTCGATCCCTAGCCTGGGAATTTCCATATATATGCTCTGGGTGTGGCCCTAAAAATATCTTTTTATATGTTTAATATTATCAACAACAACAGCAAAGATAAAGGAAAGATTTAACATTAAAGCTATTATGAATATAGCTTCCAAAAACCATTTTTCTTTAAAAAGAAGTTTGTTTTTTTAAAAAATAAGTTTGTGTGTAAAAAACTATCCTCCCCCCAAAGGACTTGCATAATAAGACAAATGCACATAAAATTGATTTAGAAAACACCTCTGCAGCATAACTATCCCTTTAATCACTGTGTTGGTCAAAATATTTAATTGTGGTACTTCATTCTTCCATTTCAGTGTAAGAAAAACATGGTTATGCTCTCATATTACAATGGGGGCAGATGTCTGCACTTAATCTGAGAAATTATCTGCATTTCAGTGTTGGAAATATCCTTCATGGTAATTAATAACAGACTGTGTAAGTGGACCCTATCACCCCTCTGACAGATGTAACCAAATTGGTGATACATAAGCGTCTACAGACTGAGAAACCATATGCTCCGCGCAGAGTACCATTTGGTGCTGGACGCTAACTAGTCAGGATTTATTAGGCCCTCATCCTTTACTGAGTATACCATTTCTTTATTAATCATTCTTTACCAGCCTGAAGAGTAGGGCTGGATTGCTGCTCCCATTCTGCAGAGAAGGCAGTGAGAGGTGGGTGATTTGCCAGAGATGGAAGAGTGAGATGGTGACAGGCCTGAGATTAAAGCCCACTGCCCCAGGGGGTAGAGCAGATGCTGGCTGTGTGTTCATCACACTCTTATTTGAGGTTGCTGAAGTATCTCAGGAGAAAGATCTTTTTTCCCTGTGGTCCTGACAGGATGCATTCCACCACTTAGCACCTATATTGTTCTTATGTGTTTCCGTTTTCTTTTTTAAATGTTCCATTGAGGCCCTAATAAAGTTATGAGCTCCCTAACAGCAGGAAACATATTTTTGTATTTCTTTCAGTATTCTTTCTTTCCTTTTTTTTTTTTTTTTGTCTTTTCAGGGCTATACCCACAACACATGTAAATTCCCAGGCTAGGGGTCAAATCAGAACTGCAGCTGCCAGCCTACGCCACAGCCACAGCAATGCAGGACCTGAGCCGCATCTGTGATGTACACCGCAGCTTATGGCCACCCTGCATCCTTAACCCACTGAGTGAGGCCAGGGATCAAACCTATGTCCTCATGGATGCTAGTCAGGTTCGTTAATCACTGAGCCACGATGGGAGCTCCAGTATTCTCTTTCTTTATCAGCACAATGCTAGCTATGTAGGTCAACCCTCAGAAATAGTTTTTGTTCTCTGATCTCGTATGATGACCCTTTGTAACTTAGGTCATCAAAACACAGAATTCCAATTTGCTTTATAAGATTAAATTTTCATTTTTACCAGGAAGATTGTGTGTGTTTGGACTACTTTTGAAACATGGCTAGATTGAACAAAACTCAGTTTTGACATAATTTCATGTGTACACATTTTGCAGAGGTGGTATATGGCGTAATCACCTTAGGGCATCATTTGCTCATGTGAAAAATTATAGAAAATGTGCTCTGTGCGCCCCATGAATGTTTGCTTGGGAAACTTAACTATGTAAGGCACTACCGGTCCTTGTCTACTCTGACGTTAAATTCCTTATTTCATTAGATGTGTCTGACCTTTATGATTTCCAGGTTTGAAAGAAAGGATAAGAGAATTGAACAGCCTACCAGTGGACGGTGGGGATAAATGATTGTGAAAAACACTAATCTTGAATTTGAATTATTTTAAGTCCTTTAAAAAGAATTAGTTATATAAGATGCTCTGTGTCCTTTCTTTCTCCTTTCCCACTTTAAGCTTTTAAAGTGTTCCTTTTTGCTTGGTTTAGAGACTCCTAAGCATCAAACCCATCAATCTCAGTCTGACAAGTTGCACAGCCTCCCCAGCCGGGACTGGTATGTGCCAGTTCCCACTGACAGATGTAGCAGCTGGCGTCCATTCCAAGTTGTCAGTCCATGTACCATCCTGGTTGCTAAAGATTTTTTTTTTTGTCTTTTTGCCTTTATCTAGAGCTGCACCCGTGGCATATGGAGGTTCCCAGGCTAGGGGTCTAACAGGAGCTGTAGCTGCCGGCCTTCGCCACAGCCACAGCAACGCGGGATCCGAGCCGCATCTGCAACCTACACCACAGCTCATGGCAACACCGGTTCCTTAACCCACTGAGCAAGGCCAGGGGTCGAACCCGCAACCTCATGGTTCTTAGTCGGATTCGTTAACCACTGAGCCACGACGGGAACTCCCTGGTTGCTAAAGATTTGACTATCACCTATCTCTTGCTAGGCATAGGCTAACTGCATATTTGGGTATTCTTGTTGAACCTTTCTCTTCAGTTTATTTTGGGTTTCCAAAATTGAGGATTGATAGGGTGTAGTGGACTTGTATTGTTTTTACCTATACAGCGTATATTTACCCTGCTTTGATAACAGCCTCCGGATTTTGTTGGGCTTATACACTTCCCCATCTCAGTCCCTTAGATTCCCATAGAACTGCCTCCAGCCCCAATACATGTTCCAGACCTGGCCGTGTTGATTCAGGAAGATGTCATCTCATCGTGCTTGTTAGAGGTCCTGAATGATTTCTTGGGACCACTGACCTAGAGGCACATCTTCATTTCCATTGGTTTGGGCGCTGTAGGGATGTCCAGTCTGGGGGAGCCTTTGTGATAACACGTGGAGTCTGAGGATGGAGTCAGCACAGAGGCAGTAGGATCGGGAGATGGAGGGAGAGAAACCTGGTCCTAGGACATCGGCTGAAATTCTGTAACCAGTTAGTTCTAAAGTTAGTTCTGCTCCTGGAAGTTTAAAATATTTTTATTTAACATTTTTAGTAAAAATTTGAAAAAGTAATGGAGAGATTTTTAGAGAAAAATTGAGTAGAAGGTGAAGAGCCCTTTATATCCCCCCCCCACATGCACAGCATCCCCATCGTCCTGTACCCACTTATTATAATGGGCCTACATTAGCACATCGTTATCAACACCAGTCCATAGTTTACACTAGGGTTCATTATTATATATATTATATATAAAATAATATTCTATTATATTATAGAATATTTGCACATTCTATAGGTTTTGACAAGTGTGTAATGACATGTTTTGCTGCCTCCCAATCCCCTGTGCTCCACTTATTTATTCTTCCCACTCCCCAACTCCTGTAAAACTACTAATTTTTTTTTTAATGCCTCCATAGTTTTGTCTTTTCCAGAATGTCATATAATGGGATCATAGAAACTTTTGCCTTTTCAGGTTGGCTTCTTTTGTTTAGTAATAGGCATTTAAGAGTCTTCCAAGTCTTTTTGTGGATTAACAGTTCATTTCTTTTTAGCTCTGAATAATATTCCATTGCCTGGATGTATCACAGTTTATCCATTCACCTACCGAAGGACATCTTGGGTGCTTCCAAGTCTTGGCGGTTATGAATAAGGCTGCTGTAAACCTTAATGTGTGGGTTTTTGTGTCCCTTGGAATTACTAGATGTAAATTCCTTCTTTTGCTTCAACTACTTTGGATTGCGTTTTCTATTACAAGCACGGAGAAGATCCTAATGATACGTAGAGGCAGGATTATAAACTGTTCAAAATGTTCTTGCTGCCCTTTTCTGCCCCACCTCACTTCAGGCACTCACTGTTAAATCTTTTTCTCTTCTCCTGCATTAAGGCAGGGGGGGAATGTAATCTCTCCACTCTAACTATTGTCTTTGACTGAATAGTTGCAATCAGTAGCCCTCAAAACTGTCCCCTGTGTCTTTAGTCCTGTCCTCCCTCCTGCTTTGTCCCCAGTCTTCCCTCCACCTTGCAGCCAGAGGGGTTGTTCTCATTTGTAAAACATCACATTCCTCCTCTGCTTAAGCCGTGCCTCAAGAGCACATTGTATATTACTGATAAAACCCACAGGGCCTTGGGTGGTCTAGTCTCCTTCTCTCATTCTTTGTGCTCTGCCCATTCCATGCCAGCAGTGTTACCTTTCCATATGCCCTTCTCTTTGCTCGAAGACTGTGCACCCCTGCCCTGCCAACTGCCCTCATCCTTCCATTCTCAGTTTAGATATTACTTTCCTTAGAAGCTCTCCCCTGATTCTAGAGTCTGGGCTAGTCCCCTTTACTATATGAAGCCCCACAATCTGTCTACCTAGCAATCACTTTCAAGCTGGAGTGTGATGTCCCAGCTGCTCTAATGCCAAACTTTGATGGGAGCTACTTCCTGAATCAAGCCTGAAACTCAAAACTGCAAGGGCCGGCAGGTGGTGGTGGGGGCTCAGTTGGGAGTCCCAGACCTGTTGTAAGGAGGTGGGGATAAAACCAGGTGGGCCTCAGAGCTGGGAGGAGGGGGAGGTAAGGGAGAAGAGAATAATATGAACCTCAGTCTGGAGGAATGGAGGAAGGCAAAGTTTGTGTGCTAGGTGCTTTATGTGTCTCTCTCTGAAAGGCATTCATCCTGTGAAATGGAAATGATTCTCTTCATTTTCCAAAAGTTGAGTGATGGAAGAAAATCACTCAAGTCTAGCAATTAGCAAGAGGCAGAGTTGAAAAGGTTGCCAGATTTGGGAAATAAAAGTATAGAATGCTGGGAATTCTTGTTGTGGCTCAGTGGGTTAAGGACCTGATGTTGTCTCTCTGTGGATGCAAGTTCATCCCTGGCCTCACTCAGTGGGTTAAGGATCCAGCATTGCTGTGAGCTTGGTGTAGGTCACAGATGTGGCTTGGATTTGGCGTTCCTGTGGCTGTGCTGTAGGCCTGCAATTGCGGCTCCAGTTCAACCCCTGGATTGGGAATTTCCATATGCTGAAGGTACGGCTGTAAAATGAAGAAGAAGAAAAAAAAAACACGTAAAATGAAGAAAAAAAAAGAATGCTCAGTTAAACTTAAAATTAAAAAAGTGAATAATTTTTTAGTATAAATGTGTCCTAATTATATGCTATTCATCTGAAATTCAAATTTGACTGGGTGTCTAGTATTTTACCAAGCAACTCTAAAAGGTGGGGCACTTTCTGCTACACTAATGGCAGATAATTTTACAGGCAGGATAAATTACCGTAGTCTAATCAGGTTGAGAATATTGAACATGAGAAAGCAGTGGAAAGGCTACTCATATTGAAGTGACAACAGAACTGTGCAATTCTCGTATCCTCCGTGGCAGTAGAAGTTTCTGCCAAAAAAACTGTTAGGTGATATGTTTCCACGCGGGCCACACATTCTGACTCGCATCACAAGTCTGGGGATTTTAGAAACCAGCCTTAAGTACTTTGGGAGCAAATTGAGATGTCAATTAGTCATAAATTGTTTTCCCAAAAAAGTATTCTAAAATATGGAAACATTTTTTGTAAAGATGCTCATGATAAACGCATCTCCTTCCCAAAGTGGAGATAATACTGGATAGCTGATTATATCCACTCCATGGAGTATTTTGTAGCTGTTAAGGATAATTACAGAGCGTCTTCAGTAACACGAGGAAATGCCAAGAGGCAGGACACACAATTGTACATGCATGATGATCACAGCTGTCTGAAAGTAAAACGAGTAAGGTAAAGTGAAAACTTATACTTAAGGAAAAAGATTGGCAAGAAATACTCCACATGGTTAAAATGCTCTTTTTCTTCCTTTCAACTTTTCTGTAGTTTTCAAATTTCTATCAATGGAATGTATTACTTTTCTAGTGAAAATTATCAGTATTTTATTTTAAAAGAGAGAAAGTAAATACTAATACTTACTTATTATTTGTTGTAACATCTGTTTTCCTCAGTAGGTATGCATTTCCCCACCCAGTAGTGTTAAACATTGTATTTGTCATAAAGTAGATACTCAGCAAATAATTAGTGAATGAATGAATGAGGACAGGCAGTGCGTCCACATTCTTTGTCACTGTATTTTCCGTATCCAGTTAAAGAGAGTTCAGTGAATGTGGGATTTTAGCTCTTGCTGGTTTTGGCAAGGCTCCTAGATTCTCTGGAATTCAGTTTCTGTATCTCTACGTTGAGGGCTTGGACTGTCATTGCTATCGTGGTCTTCAGAGGCTGAAAAATTTTGTGATTATTTGATTATACGAGGTTCAGACTCTCAGGCAGCAAAGGTATCAGCTATTTCTGATTTTATAATTACAGGCTGCTTCTTACCTCCGTGTTAGGATCAGGCAACCTTTTATGAGGGACTACTTTATGAGACTTTAGAACTGCCCAGTTGTACAGGGATCACTCATGATTAAATCTCCTGCTTTCGGTCTTTCAGAAATTTTATTTTATATCGCTCTAATGCTTTGTGAATTCTTGCTTTGTTCTGTAACATTAGCAGTCCGTGGCCTGTTTTAGGGTTGGCCATTGTTGGCTGCTCTCCAGAGCAGGCCGGACAGTTTGGGGTGCCTGTACATATCAGAGAAATGACATGTTGAGATGGCCAGTTTCCTCTATTGTTGCAGTTGTTATTTTGTATGTGGACAATCAGAGGTATTTCATATAAAAACAGATTACTAAGAAGAAAGAGGAAATCAGAAACCCTTAATATTCAGGATTTTGTTTTCCCAATTGGGGCACATTCATAGATAAAATGGAAATGTACTCAGCTGAGCTGGTTACGTTAGGGAGGACGTTCCTGGTTTAACAGTTTTTATGATGACTAAAGGCTTTCCTGTTTTTAAGATTTTTGCTGCTGTTTTCTCCCAAAAATTTTTCTAGCACTTTGCTAAGAGATAGTTAGCAGCTATTCACAAACCTTTGACCAACAGCCCCTAAAATCTTCCCAGTTTTAAATAATATATTCTTTTTACCTATTCTAAAGTCAGCTTTCTTGATAAAAATTAATTATTATGGGATAGTTTCCTGTGTAAGGAGAATGAGAATGCTCTCAAAGCTGGGTAAGTTAAATTCTGCTTACAGTAGGAATCAGCTGGAAACGCCCTTGGTCCAAGGTTAAATCAACCATGGAAATATCAGGAAGGTTTTGATACCAAGCAGCTTGTAGCTTCCTCCTTGTTCTCTCAGGGTTCACACCCTAGTTCTCCAGGAGAGGTTCATAGCAATAAAGTAATAAGTTCAGAAACATATACAAAATAATGGAAAAATAGTTTCTCAAACCCTAGTTTTAAAGCATCCATGCCTATGGCACACCAACACAAATGCACATGAGAAACCAGCAATAGTTTGATCTTCTAAGAGGAACACCCAGTTTCTTGAGAGAACCTTGCCGTCCACATCAGTTTCCCCCCTGCAATTAGTGTCTAATTCTGTAATGTGTTTATCTTTTCCCTTTAGAAAAGTTTGTTCATTTTTGGCAACATTCCATTTTTTCAGAAAAAGAAAACTATCAGCTGTTGAATGGCATGAACATTCATACAGCTGGATGCATGGCTGTTCGAGTCCTCATCCTCTGGCTGTTGAGTTTAGACTGCAGTTGTTGGAAACAGAGTATAAAGGAAGAGGGGACATCAGTGCCTATTACAGGAACATGTTCTTCCAATCTCGTCACTGCCAAATTGAGGGCAAAAATAAAAATGAAAGACCATTCTGCCTTATCTAATAAGAATGAGGATGTTGAATTTAAATTCGTCCTTTGGAGGAGTGATAGTTGGCTTGACAGGGTATGGGGAGTGGGGATATGGGGAGTTCTGCACGTGAGAAGAATAAAGAATGAGGCGCAAATAAAAGACAGTGTGTTCCTTGACAGACCAGGAGGCAAGTCAGCAACTTATGCACAAATTCACAGTGATTTCTTTGCTCTTTGACTTTTGGGGCATAATTCCAGTTCATACCTTAACTCTAATGTCCTTACTTTGGGATTAGGCAAGCCTTTCATGATGGACTATTTTATAAGACTTCAGAACTTTCTAGTTATATAGGAATCACATTAAATCTGGTCAAAACCTGTCTTGCTCTCTCTGATCACCCCTGTGTTCTAGACACACTATTCCCCCCAAGAATCTATAAACATGTCATATAGTTTCATCCTTTTATGCTTTGCACGTATGGTCCACTGTCTTTACTTGCCCATCTCCAAGGCATGCTTGAAGGTTTCCTTGAGATGTTACTCCTCTGTGAAGTCTTCAAATACCTTCAGGCAGAAGTAACTGTATCCGGTCTGTCTGCAATTTAAAGTTATTTTAAAAGAGCACTCCTCATATTATAGCTAGATTTTTGTGTCTGTCTTTTCCACTAGATATGAGCTGCTTGAGAACATGCTAATGTGTTCATGCTAATCAACTCTGTTTCATAAAGTACTGTGTAAAAAGTAGGCAACTAACTTCCTTATCTCCCATTTCCTTTCTGCCTGTTTGAGGCAGGATGGGATTTTTCTTTCTCTTCTTCTGGGCAGATAAAAAAGTCTTTGTTAATTACAGTAAAGCAGTGGTGACTTTCCATAATGTTCATCCAAGTTGAGCTCTAAGAGGTGGTCAACATTAGCGAGATACAGATTTGTCTTGTTCAACTCTAAAAAGTGTAAAGAGGTGTTGCTGTCATGGCTCAGTGATTAACGAACCTGACTAGTATCCATGAAGATGTGGGTTCAATCCCTGGCCCCACTCAGTGGGTTAAGGATCTGGAATGGCCATGAGCTGTGATGTAGGATGCAGATGCAGCTTGGATCCCGTGTTGCTGTGGCTGTGGTGTAGACTGGCAGCCATAGTTCCGATTCAACACCTAGCCTGGGAACCCCCATATGCCGCAGGTGCAGCCCTAAAAAGACAATAAGAACAACAACAGAAAAAGTAAAAAGATCTATACTTTCTCCTTGGGTGAACTCTAGGGTTCTTCCTCTACTCTGCAAGGACAGAGACTTGATGATGTTCATGGTTTCATGGATACTGCAAAATATCTCCAAGATGAAAGTGAGACAAACGTGTACCTTGGGGAGTTGAGGGAAATGGAAGGGATCTAGAAAAAGCAGGAATTCCTGGAATTTCTTCTGATGAGATGCCCACATGGAGAGAATGATGACTCAGAGAAAGAGCATAGAGATCCTTTTTATCATCCTCAGGATTCTGTGTGTGTCCTGGTTATCTAAAGATGAGACTGTATTAATAGACTACGCTTTAGGTGGGAGCGGGCATTACTCTTTCTGGTGTTCTTTGCTCTTCTTTCCCCTGCATTCACCCTACCCATGTCCTTGCTTTTCTCATTCCCCTCCTCAGCCCTAAAATCTCAACCCCATCTCCAAGGCTTAGACCTGACTTGGTGGAGAGAGATCACAGATGCACTGTAAGAAGCAGGCATAGGTCTAACTGGTGTAGACTGATTGTCTCCTCACCTCCCCCGTTTTCCTGGCTCTTGGAAAGGGTTGAGGTTAAAATTTCCACTTGTCCAGTGAAAAGGGGCCTTGGAGTTAGAATGTATGTTGAGCTATAGAAAACAAAATACTATTTCTTGCATACTTATATTTGTGTACTATGGTTCACAGTTGCCAGCTTTCTTTTTTGTGTTATGAAGCGAACACGTGTCATGTATAGATACGTATACATACATACATATATGTAAAGAATATAGAAAAACATAGTAAACCCCATCAATAAATTTAACCTTTTTTTTTTGCTTTTCAGGGCCGCACCTGTGGCATATGGAAGTTGCAGGCTAGGCGTCACATTAGAGCTGTAGCTGCTGTCCTATGCCGCAGCCAAAGTAACGTGGGATCCAAGCAGCGTCTGCGACCTACACCACACTCACAGCAATGCTGAATCCTTTAACCCGCTGAGCAAGGCCAGGGGTCCAACCCTCATCCTCATGGACACTAGTCAGATTAGTTACTGCTGAGCCACAATGAGAACTCCTAAATTTACCATTATTTTAGCCAACTTCTTTTTTCTTTTTATGGCCGCACCAGTGGCTCTATGAAGTTTCCAGGCCAAATGTTGAATTGGAACTACAGCTGCAACCTATGCCACAGCTTGCAGCAACGCCAGATCTTTAACCCACTGAGCGAGGTCAGTGGGTTCAACCCACATCCTCACAGAGACAACATTGGGTCCTTAACTCATTGAGCCACAGTGGGAACTCCTTTTTTACCCAGTTTTTAAGGTATAAATAATAAATGGAACTTTCCCTCCTCCACCATACCCTCACCTGTAATACCTATTTATTGCCATCTAACCCATATTTCTTTTTCCTTTTCCTTTTTAGGGCTGCACCTGTGGCAAGTGGAAGTTCGCAGGCTAAAGGTCGAGTTGGAGCTACAGCTGCCGCCCTACACACAGCCACAGCAATGCCAGATCTCAGCAGTGTCTGTGGTCTAAACCACAGCTCACCTCAGTGCCAGATACTTAACCCACTGAGGGAGGCCAGGGATCAAACTTGCATGCTCATGGATACTGGTCAGGTTCTTAAACTGCTGAGCCATGATGGGAACTCCCATATTTCTTTTAATATATTTACATATATAAATTACTTAAAATATTTATTTTTAAATTTTTTTTAAATTAATTTTTTAAATGGTTGCACCCTTGGTATATGGAAGTTCCCTGGGCCAGGGATTGAATCTGAGCCGCAGCCACAACCTACACCATATCAACTGTGGCAGTGCTAGATCCTTTAACCCACTGCTTTGCACTGGGATTGAACCCGGGCCTCCACAGCCACCTGAGCCACTGCAAGTGTATTCTTAACCCACCGGGCCAGAGCAGGTACTCCCTATTTATTTTTATAATTGAATACTTTCAAAATATTAATCAAGTGTCCTGAGTGTGGAACACCACAGTGGGTTCAGTGGAGCTGTGTGTGTGTGTGTGTGTGCACACTAGAGCGCACGGCTGTGTAAAGGTAAGCTCGGTTCTTCCCTTTGAGGAGCCAGCTAACCAAGTGTCAGAAGGATGGATGTGAGAAGGGTGAAAATATTTAAAATAGAGATACATAACCACACACAGACAGTTTCAGCCTAAACATATTGAGTTATATCTTAGGGATTGGTTAAGATTCACGAGTAAGAAATTATCTTTTTTTTTTCAGGCCCTCCAGTGATATTTAGTACTTATTATATCTTTGAAGTTTCTTCATTGGATCATGCACTCAAAAATTTGATCAACTCAGATACTGTATGGCTTTATAAAGAAAACAAACTCTCTTTTTCTAGGCCAGCTGTGGGAATCACCCCTGCCTTTCCCCCTCCTGCCTTCCGCAAAGCATTGGGTGAGGCCAGGCATGAGGAGGGACTGGGCACTAGCCGTCTGCGTACTGACAGGAAGTGTGTAAATACAGTGCTCGCTCATCTTACAGCAATAACCAGCGCCTCCGCATTCCCTCACCTTGGTTTAAGCTTGATTGAGTAGCATGTATGAACCTCTAAGTGGAAGTCTCTCTTTGCTTCTTTGCTCAGACGAGGGGCCTCGTTCCAGCCCGCGGTGTAAGCTACGTGGACCAGGGACAGCCAGGCTGGGGATGCAGATCCTATTTTTGGCACTGCCCCTGGCTCGCTGTGTGACCTGGTATAAATCACTTACACGTCTCCGTTTCCCCGAAGGCAGGACAGCTGCTGAGACCTTCAGTGCTGTCTCCGGTGTCATAGCTAGTCTCCTGCTTCAGGCTTGGGAGCAGGACAGAGCCTGTCGCTTGTCACAAGAATCAGGCACTCAGTTACTCATTTTTTTCTGATAGGATTGAGTTGCCTTAGATAAATCCACCAGGGACTCAGAAGCAGATGGTCTGATTTTTCACTTTACGCAATTAAAAAAATGGAAAAAAAAAAACATCCGCAAACCTACAAAACATCCTCAAAACGCTCAGGTAAATTTTTGTTTCAGTTTTAGGAGTTTTAAGACTTAAAAGATGTTTGGTCCTCTTGGGAATTTGTGTATGTATGATGTTGCCTTTGAAACAAGAGAAATCCTTGGAATCATGAAACTTGAGGATTAGAGGAAATTTTGGAATCAGTCAATATATAACTGCTGAGGGGAGTTCCTTGGTGTCTAATGTTTAGGATTCGGCACTTTCAGTGCTGCAGCCAGGGTTCAGTCCCTGTTCTGGAAACTAAGATCCCACATCATGCCACTACACGCCATAGCCAAAAAAAAAGAAAAAAAGAAAAAAAAAAGAAAAAAAAAGTGGCTGCTGCTGATTAGAATCAACCAGGAAATTCAGCAAGAATATAGAGCTTCAGAATTTCCCATTGTGGCTCAACAGAAACAAATCTGACTAGCATCCATGAAGACACAGGTTTGATCCCTGACCTCTCTCAGGGGGTTAAGGGTATGGCGTTGCTGTCAGCTGTGGTGTAGGTTGCAGACGTGGCTCAGATCCTGTGTTGCTGTGGCTGTAGTGTAGGCCGGCAGAGGCTGTAGCTCCGATTTGACCCCTAACCTGGGAACCCATATGTCACAGGTATGGCCCTAAAAAGACAAAAAAAAATATATAGAGAGCCTCATATCCCAAATGAAATATCTTAATTCAAGGGACCCGAGTTTCTGCATTTTAAGGAAACTCCTCAGAAAATCCGATGACCAGTTAGGGTTAGGAGTCATGGAAAAAGTCCACTAGATTGGACAGTCACATCCTTTCTCAGTGTGTTGAGTACTTCCAGCTTTGGGGGAAATCATGGCTTATAGAGAAAGGACATAGTGTTTTGGAGTTGTTTGGAAAGTTAAGTATTATTTCCTTTGATTAGGACCTGAAAAACATTAATTCAGCCTCAATCACTCCTAGCACTGGTAAGTGTTAATGTTTATAGAGCATATTCTGTGTATCAGACACTTTTATAGGGTGACCAACCGTCCCGGTTTGCCTGGTACTGCCCCAGTTTTAGCACGATCCCCTTTATTTCTCAAAATTGGGTGTTAAGATAAATCGTGTTATTGATCTCATTTAACATTGAGGAAATCAGGGTACACATATAATGATAAATGCAGTTTGCCTAAGTTTGCTCAGAATGTAAGCTGAGAGCTGGGCTTAGAACCCAGACAGTCCAGCTCCAGAGCACTTTCATCATTACTCCTTCACCAAGAGTTCTTCATAGGTTCATCTAGTACTCTGTGATTGGACCTGTTTAACAACTAGCCCTTCTGGGTGACAAAATCTTAAGTCTTGCTTTAGTGTCGTGGGAATTAATCTGGGGTTCTCCCCTCAATTTTTTATACAGGTCAAAATTGGTTGTGCAGTAAGTATCATATGCAGTGGTTTCAAAGCAGAAGATAAACTGTGGCAGAATAAAGCTGAGCCGAGGGGTTGAGGGCATGTGCAGAAGGAGGCAGGAGCTGGTGTTGCCTGGCTGGTGAGTGCAGCTGTTTGCTGGCTTAGGGAGCGTTTCTGATGTGATTGTGTCCAAGTCTCAAGGTTGGTTGTTTTATTTTCCTATTCCTGTTATTATTCTTTATCATCAGTTGGTAGTGCTCTCAGCTCGTCCTCTATTTCCTGACTCTCATTTTTCCAAGAAGTGCTCCAAAGAAGTTTGAACACTGGCTCAATTTTGTGGTTGCGGAATTATTGTTATTTTTTGAGGTATGATAGTGATATTACGGTTATGTTAAGAAATACCAGACTGTTAGAGATACATACCAAAATACCTGAGATTGAAACAGTTTGCTGCAAGGATCTGTTTTACAGTAATCCAGTGGAGGAAAGGGGGTATGGGGAGATATGCAGATAAAACAAGACTGGACATTCGTTGATAATGATTGAGCAGAAGGAAGGCTATACGAGGGCTCACTTTTCTATTCTCTCTACTTTTGGTTTGCTTAAAATTTTCAATGTAAAAATTAGAAGACAAGTCCTCAAAGTTGGATCAGGGAGGAACCCCGCTGTACCTTAGGATGATCATATTGCATAACACACTCAAACTGGTCTTGGTTGGATGTTCCGCTTGAGATGCCTTTGCTTAATGTGACCTGACTCATTAAGTAAAGGAAGTCACTACACTAAATATGACTTTATTTTTAAATGTCTGCATCACATGGACATTTCCTCTGTGTGCAGACAGGGCCAGGTAAGGGCAGGGGCTAGAGGCAGGCTCAGAGCTGGGTCCCTGGCTCCTGGTAGGACAGAGTTCAGCTGGGAACAAGCTGGGAGGGGATGTAGCTGGTTTAGAGCATGGTTGGATTTGGCCTTCTGTTGGCTTCCGGACTCCCTTATCGTGTTTCCTCATCTCACCTGGCATAGATTTCCCCGTTCTTCCCAGTCCTTAGCAAAGTCCTTTCCTTCCAGACACCTTATTAAAGCAGCTGTCTTCTGGCTATAAGAGCTAAGACTCTGTCACCATTTGCCATTATACACCTCTCTCGGCTGACACTCTCTTCTTAATTGGCACTGTTGTAGTGGAGGAAAAAGGACAAAAAGCTTTACTTAATGCTGGGGACCAGGACAAGCTTTCAGTGTTAACTCTGCATTGCCTGGATTAGTTTGTTTAAGTTAGTCTTTTCATTTAGTTGAATATGTTTTATTCCCAGGTGACCTCTCTGTTATTTGAAGGGCTGTGCAACTACTGGCAGCCAGAGGGAAGTTCCTTTGCCAGAAAGACCAGGCTCTTCACTTAAATGTAACCCCAACCTCAGGTGTTCTCCAGATAGGCTAACTCACAGAGGGCAGTAATCGCACCAGAGACTATACCAATTGGAAGCATCCTTATAAATTACCTTGTCTACTCCTCTCATTTTGTGGATTTTAAAGTTGCCCAAAATATGTGAATGACTTTTCCCAGTCAGAAATCTATTTAGTACAATATAGTCTTCTGACTTCCATTTAAAACCAGATTCATGTGATGATCGTTGTATGACTATAAACATAGTAAAATTCATTAAGTAGTTAAAAGAAAGAAAATAAAAAAAAATAGATTCAGCCATGGGTATTTTTATTTTATTGAATTTTTTTCTTCCAGTTTTATTGAGAAATAATTAATACATAGGACTGTATAAGTTTAAATATAAAGAGTAATGATTTGATATAGATACATCATGAAATGGTTATCAAAATAAGTTTGGTGAATATCCGTCATCTCATATATATATATCGTTATAGAAATTGGAGTTCCAATTGTGGCTCGGTGGTTAACAAACCTGATAGTATCCATGAGGACAAGGGTTTGATCCCTGGCCTCGCTCAGTGGGTTAAGAATCTGGTGTTACCTTTAGCTGTGTTGTAGGTCACAGAGGTGGGTCAGATCTGGCATTGCTGTGGCTGTGGTCTAGGCCGGTGGCTACAGCTCCAGTTTGATCCCTAGCCTGGGAACCTCCATATGCCGCTCGTGCGGCCCTAAAAAGACACACCCACAGAAAAAAAGAAATTTTTTTTTGTGATTAGAACTCTTAGGATTTACTCTCCTAATACTCAACTTTCGTAGATGATGTACAGCAATGTCAGTTATGTTTATCGTGTTGTACATCCCTAGTTCTTATATATCTTATAACTGAAAGTTTGTAGTATGTTTTGGCTGCCTTCATCCCTCTCTCCCTCTCCCAACCTCGTGCCTCTGGTAACCACAAATCTGATCTCTTTCTGTGAGTTAGTTTGTATGTTTTTTGAAGTGTAATTGACCTGCAACATTATGTGAGTTCCTGTTCAAAACAGTGATTTTTTTTCTATATGTTTTGAAATGATCACCATGGTAAGTCTGGTTGTGGTTTGTCTCTGCAAAGATACTAGTTATGACCACATTCCCCACACTGTACATTTCATACCCATGACTCATTTATTTTGCCACTGAAAATTTGTATTCCTTAATCTCGCTCACCTATGTTCTTTTTCCCCCCACACCCCTTTCCTCTGGTAACTACCTGTTTGTGTCTATAGCTCTGTTTCTGTTTTGTTATATTTGTTCATTTGTTTTGTTTTTTAGATTCTGTAAGTAAGTAAAATCATACAGTATTTGCCTTTCTCTGTCTGACTTATTTCAATTAGCATAATACACTCTAGGTCTGTCAGTGTTGCAAATGGCAAGCATTCATTCTTTCTTATGGCCGAGTTATATTCCATTGTATCTAAATATGCTAATCTTCTTTATCCATTCATCTTTTGATGGACACGGGTTGCTTCCATATCTTGGCTATTATAAATAATGCAGTGGTGACCATAAGGGTGCATGTATCTCCTCGAATTAGTGTTTTTGTTTTCTTTGGATAAATCCCAGGATTGGAATTGCTGGATCATATAGTAGTTTTGTTTTTAATTTTTGAGGAATCTCCAAACTATTTTCAGTAGTGGCTACACCCAACCTACAGTCCCACCAACAGTGCATGAGGCTCCCTTTTCTCCATATCTTCACTAGCACTTGTTATTTGTTGTCTTTTCGACATCAAATAGCAGTAGCCGTTCTGACAGTGATGTCTCATGGTGGTTCCGATTTGCATTTCCCTGATAATTAGTGATCCTGAGCATCTTTTCATGTGCCTCTTGACCATCTGTATGTCTTCTTTGGATAAAGGTCTATTCGGATCCTCTTATGAAGAGCATTTAAAAAGTTCACTTTTAGAGGCAAATCAAGACAGTAGAGGAGTAAGATATCTTGCTCCCGTCTTCCACAAACACATCAAAAAACACATCTACATGTAAAACGACTTGCACAGAACATCTACTGAATGCTGGCAGAAGAACTTAAGCCTGCGAAAAAGGGCAAGAAACTCTTGACATAACTGGGTAGAACAAAAGAAAAAGAGAGAGAAAGAGAGAGACGGAATCAGGACAGGACTAGCATTCCAGAGAGGGAGCTGTGAAGGAGGAAAGGAACCCACATCCTGGGAAGCCACCTAACCATTGGGGAGATCAGCCAAGATGGAGGGACCTCAAAGTCGCCGAGAAAAGCGCAGCAGCTGGACTGAGGAGGGCAAAGTAGAGAGAGAGCCACACAGATCACCTACACCACTACCCCAGACACCACAGCCTGAGTCGCTTGGGCTGGGGCTGGGTGCTGAGACTCATGCTCTGGAGGTCAGTCCCGGGGAGAGGACGGGGGCTGGCTGTGTGAGGACAGCCTGAGGGGCTAAGGAGTGGTGTGCTGTGGGCGGGGAAGCGGTGTGCTACCGGCTGGGGAGTGGAACTCCATGGCAGAGGGAACCCGGGAGAAGGTCTGGGCCCGCAGGAGAAGCAAGGTGCTGTTGCTGGGGAGGGCGAGAGGAGGAGGAGGGGTGGACCTCCAAAGGAATCTCCCTAAGCATGCTCGCACCGAGGGCGGGGCTGCTCTGGCACAGTCTGCTGGTTGCAGGAAGCCACTTGCTCAGGCTACGGGAGATTCTTGTCTGGGCTGCAGGTGGCCAGGCACCTCTTCTATGGGCTGGAGGCAGTGCGGGGCTAAGTGCGACGTGGTGTCTCTTGCATGATCTACAGGCAGCAGGGACAGACTGTGGCAGTCTTCTTGGAGGCCGGAGGGAGGCGTGGCCTGCCACCACTGGGGACCTGTGAGTGGGCTCCACCTGCGGCCCCAGTCACCTCAGGGGTTGGCAAAAAAACAAAAGGCACTGCAACCAAGCACAACACGTTGTTGCGCTCACACCCCTGGGATCACACCCGCCCTGCAGGTGCTATGGCCAAACACTCTGGGTGGCGCTCAGATGCTTGATTGCTGTCCTTTCCCAAAACACTACAACTAGGAATAGTTGGTGCTGCACCTGCTGTGTGGGGTAAGTGGGACTGGGTGCTTTCTGTATGGTCTGCAGGTGGTGGGGGCAAACCACTGCAGTTATCACTGACTCCAGAGGTGGGCGTGGCCTGCTACCACTAGGGGTCCCTGAACAGGCACTTCAGAGGAGGGCTTTGCAATCAAACACTACCTGTTGTTGCTCTCACTCCCCTGAGAACTCACATACCCTACTGCTGCCACTGCCAAATGCTCTGTGCACCTTGTCAATCTGCATAAGTCTCATTACCATTTCCCAGGACCCTGCAACTAAGAGTAGCCAGTGGCACCTTCCTGCAGGTAGTTGCTGCTGTCAAGAGCCCAGCAACCAGGCACTGACCACTAGCCCTACCCATTGCCTCCTTCTCCCCGGATGCACACTCAGCACCCTGGGGATAACAGCCTGCTCACAGCAATGAAAGAGACAGCAACTATTCAAACTCCCATGCCAAAAATAAATAGTAACCCCTCCACAAAATACTAAGGGTGCTCTTGCATTGAAGTAGGCCCCCCCCCCAAAAAAAAACTACAGTTTGGCTTCCCTAAACTCACAGAAAAAGAAAAATATAAGATGAAGAAGCTCAGAACCCACACCCAGTTAAAGGAATAGGAGAATCCACCTGAAGTAGCAAACAATGAAACAGACCTCTACAGTCTGATAGACATTGAGTTCAAAAGGAAGGTAGTGAAAATACTGAAGGAGTTAAGACTGAATATGAATGAATTAAGAGTGGAGGTAAAAAGTAATGCAGATTCCTTTAGAAAGGAACTAGAAATTTAAGGAGGAACATTGAACAATTAGAGAATTCATTTGCAGAGACGCAAACTGAGCTAAAGGCACTAAAGAGCAGAATGAATAATGCAGAGGAACGAATTAGTGACATGGAAGGCAGAATAGTGGAAATCACCCAATCAGGACAGCAGACAGAAAGCCAAATGAAAAAACACGAAGGCAATATGGGATAATATAAAGCGGGCCAATCTACGCGTAATAGGAACTCCAGAAGGAGAAAAAAAAAGGGATTGAAAAGATATTTGAAGAAATTATGTCTGAAAACTTTCCAAATCTAAAGGAAATGGATATCAAGATACAGGAAGCACAGAGGGCCCCAGACAAGTTGAACCCAAACAGGCCCATACCAAGACATTATAATAAAAATGGCAAGAGTTAAAGACAAGGACAGGATTCTACAGGTAGCAAGAGAAAATCAAAGCATTAATTATAAGAGAACCCCCATTAGGCTGTTAGCTGATTTCTCTACAGAAACACCACAGGCCAGAAGGGAGTGGCAAGATATATTTAAAGTTCTGAAAGGAAAAAAATTGTAGCGTAGAATACTCTATTCAGCAAGACTATCATTTAAAATAGAAGGGGAAATAAAGAATTTCTGCACAAACAAAAACTAAAAGAGTACAGCAATACTAAACCCGTTCTAAAAGAAATACTGAAAGGGCTTCTCCAAATAAAAAAGAAGTAAGGAGAAATAGGATGGAGGAAACCACATTTGGAAAGCAATCACCTAAATAAAGCCAACATATAGATCTAAAAGAGGAAAGAAAAAAGAAAACACTGTAAAGGAGATGATAAACACAAGGAACAGCAGAAGGATACACATGAAGAGTTAAAAAAGAACTACGGAATCATAGAATGTGGGGAAGGAAAAAAATATATTCATTTTTTTTTTTTTAAATAACGTGTTTGAGCCTATATGACTATCAGGGGCAACCACAAATCAAAGCCAAACATTACATTCACAAAAACTAAAAATAAAAGTACTCAAGCATAAAATAAATGGAAATCAACCAACCAAAAAAAGAAAGGAAGAAAGGAGAAACGGAGAATCAGCTGGAAAACAAGGTTTAAAATGGCAATGTATACATATCTATCAATAATTACCTTAAACGTCAGTGGACTGAATGCTCCAATCAAAAGACACAGAGTGGCAGATTGGATAAAAAAGCAAAAGTCTACAATCTGCTGTCTACAAGACACTCACCTTAGGCCGAAGGACACATATAGATTGAAAGTAAGGGCGTAGAAAAGATATTTCATGCCAGTGGACAAGACCTTAAAATAGAAGGTGCACTCCTCATGTCAGACAAAACAGACTTTAAAATGAAGGCCATAAAGAAAGACAAAGAAGGACACTATTTAATGGTAAAAGGATCCATTCAAGGAGAGGATATTACAGTCGTCAATATGTATGCCCCTAACATAGGAGCACCCACATACCTACAGCAAATACTAACAGACATAAAAAGAGAAATTGATGGGAATACAATCATAATAGGATACTTTAACACCCCACTCACATCAATGGACGGACCCTCTAGACAGAAAATCAATAAGCAGCACAGATCCTAAATGATGCAATAGAACAGTTAGATTCAATTAACATTTTCAGGACATTACATCCAAAAAAATCAGCATATACTTCTTCTCAAGTACACATGGAACATCCTCAAGGATCGATCACATACTGGGGTGCAAAGCTAACCTCAACAAATTTAAGAGTATAGAAATTATTTCAAGTATCCTTTCTGCCTACAGTGGTATAAAAGTAGAAATCAACCACAGGAAAAGAAATGAGAAAACATTAACTACATGGAGACTAAACAGCATGCTACTAAAAATACCAATGGGTCAATGAAGAAATCAAGAAGGAAATTAAAAAATACCTTGAGACAAATGATAATGAAGACACAACCACTCAAAATCTATGGGATGCTGCAAAAGCAGTGCTCAGAGGGAAATTCATAGCAGCACAGGCCTTCCTCAAAGAAGAAGAGAAATCTCAAATAAACAACTTAATCCATCACCTAAATGAATTAGAAAAAGAAGAGCAAATGAAATCTAAAGTCAACAGAAGGAAGGAAATCATAAAGATCAGAGAGGAAATCAATAAAATAGAAATTCAAAAAGCAATAGAAAAAAAATCAGTAAAACCAAGAGTTGGTTCTTTGAAAAGGTAAACAAAATTAAAAACCTCTGCCCAGACTCACCAAGAAGAGGAGGGGAAAAAACCCAAATAAACACAATGAGAAATGAAAAAGGAGAAATCACAATGGATACTGCAGAAATACAAAAAAACCGTAAGAGAATACTCAGAACAATTGTATGCCAGCAAATTTGACAACCTAGAAGAAATGGACAACTTTCTGGAAACTTAGAGCCTGCCAAAAGTGAATCAAGAAGCAACAGATCAACTGAACAGACTGATCACTAGAAATGAAATTGAATATGTCCTAAAAACATTCCCTACGAATAATAGTCCAGGACCAGATGGCTTCACAAGTGAATTCTACCAAACATACAAAGAGGAACTTGTACCATCCTCCTTAAACTTTTCCAAAAAGTTGAAGAAGAAGGAATACTCTCAAAGACATTCTATGATGCCCTAAAACCAAAACCAAAGATACCACTAAAAAAGAAAATTATGGCCAATATCTCTGATGAATATAGGTGCAAAAATTCTTCACACAATTTTAGCCAACATATAAAAAAGATCATACACCATGACCAGGTGGGATTCATCCCAGGTTCACAAGGATGGTTCAATATATGCAAATCAATCAACATCATACACCACATTAACAAGATAAAAGTGAAAAACTACATGATCGTGTTAATAGATACAGAGAAAGCATTTGACAAAGTTCAACATCCATTCATGATCAAAACTCTTACCAAAGTGGGTATAGAGGGAACATACCTTAACATAGTAAAAGCTGTTGATGACAAACCCACAGCCAATATAATACTCAATGGAGAAAAGCTGAAAGCCTTCTCTACTAAAATCTGGAACAAGACAAGGATGCCCACACTCACCACTGTTATTCAACACAGTATTGAAAGTCCTAGTTACAGCAGTCAGACAAACAAAAGGAATAAAAGGTATCCAAATTGGAAGAGAAGAGGTAAAATTGTCACTGTGTGCAGATGACATGATACTGTATAGAGAAAACCCTAAGGACTGAACCCCAAAACTGCTTGAACTGATCAGCAAATTCATCAAAGTAGCTGGATATAAAATTAACATTCAGAAATCTGTCGCATTTCTGTATACTAACAATGAAATACTGGACAAGAAATACAAAAATACAATACCTTTTAAAATTGTGCCCCCCAAAATCAAATACCTGGGAATAAACCTGATCAAGGAGGCAAAAGGCTTATATGCTGAAAACTATTAAAAAACTGATCAAGGAAATTAAAGAGAATGCAAAGAAATGGAAAGATATCCCATTTTCCTGGGTTGGAAAAATTAATATTGCAAAAATGGCCGTACTACCCAAAGTGATCTACAGATTCAATGGAATCCCTATCAAATTACCCATGACATTTTTCACAGAACCAGAACAAACAATCCAAGAATTTATATGGAACCACAAAAGACCCAGAATTGGCTAAGTAATCCTGAGGAACAGAAACCAAGCAGGAGGCATAACTCTCTCAGACTTCAGGCAATATTACAGAGCCGCAGTAATCAAGACGTGTGGTACTTGTACCAAAACAGACATACAGACCAGTGGAAGAGAATAGAGAATCCAGAAATAAACTCAGACACCTGCAGTCATTTAATCTTTGACAAAGGAGGCAAGAATATAAAATGGGAAAAAGACAGTTTTTTTTAGCAAGGGGTGCTGGGAAAACTGGACAGGTGCATGCAAATAATGAAACTAGAACACACGCTCACACCATGCACAAAAATAAACTCAAAATGGCTTAAAGACTTAAATGTAATACAAGACACCATCAAACTCCTAGAAGAGAACATAGGCAAAATATTCTCTGATATCAGCCTTACAAATGTTTTCTCAGGTCAGTTTCCCAAAGCATCAGAAATAAAAGCAAAAAGAAACCAGTTGGACCTAATCAAACTGACAAGCTTTTGCACAGCAAAGGAAACCGTAAAAAAAAACAACAGAAAGACAATTTACAGAATGGGAGAAAATAGTTTCAAATGATGCACCTGACAAGAGCTTAATCTCTAAAATATACGAACAACTTATGCAACTCAACAGCAAAAATGCCAACAACCCAGTGGAAAAATGGGCAAAATATCTATTCATATAGACATATCTCCAAAGAAGATATACAGATGGCGAACAAGCACATGAAAAAATGCTCAACGTCACTGATTAACAGAGAAATGCAAATCAGAACTACTATGAGGTATCACCTCATACCAGTCAGAATGGCCATCATTAATAAGTCCAGAAATAACAAATGCTGGAGAGGGTGTGGAGAAAAGGGAACCCTCCTGCACTGTTGGTAGGAATGTAAATTGGTACAACTACTATGGAAAACAGTATGGAAGTACCTTAGAAAACTATATATAGAACTACCATATGACCCAGTAATCGCACTCTTGGGCATATGTCCGGGCAAAACTTTCCTTGAAAAAGACACATGCACCTGCATGTTCACTGCAGCACTATTCACAATGGCCAAGACATGGAATCAACCTAAATGTCCATCGACAGACGATTGGATTAAGAAGATGTTGTATGTGTACACAATGGAATACTACTCAGCTATGAAAAAGAACAAACTAACGCCGTTTGCAGCAACATGGATGGAACTAGAGACTCTCATACTAAGTGAAGTAAGTCAGAAAGAGAAAGACAAATACCGTATTATTTCACTTATATCTGGAATCTAACATAGGGCACAAATGAACTTGTTCACAGAAAAGAAAATCATGGACATGGAGAACAGACTGGTTGCCAAGAGGGAGGGGGATGGGTAGGAGGGACTGGGAATTTGGGGTGAATAGATGCAAACTAAAACCTTTGGAGTGGAAAAGCAATGGGATCCTGCTGTGTAGCACTGGAAACTATGTCTGGTCACTTGTGATGGTGCATGATAATGTGGGACAAAAGAATGTATACATATATGTGTGACTGGGTCTGCTGTGCAAAGGAAAATGGACAGAACACTGTAAACCAGCTGTAATGGAAAAAATAAAGATCATTATAAAGTAAAAAAAATTAAAAAATTAAAATTTCACTTTTAAGAAATAAGGCTTTCCATCATGAGTTAATGTAGAGAATTTAAAAAACAAACATCTTACATTTTTTTCTTAAAAAGTGTCAGATATACTTTAATTTGCCAGATATTGATTTTTCTGACACCAATAATGTGTCATCTTTGATTCTACTTTTTTTAGATGATTTGTAGTAGAGTGAGATTTGAAAATACTTGTTTTGCTATCTGATTTGCAGACACATTCTAAAATTTTTGTTCCCCAATGTTCTTGCAGTTTTGTAATTTATAGCTAATTTGATAACTATATATATACATACATAAATATATGATATGTATGTATGTATATATATATACACACACATACACACACACACACACACATATATATATATATAGTCTTTTTAGGGCTGCACCCTTGACATATGGAGGTTCCCAGGCTAGGAGTCCAATCAGAGCTCTAGCTGTTGGCCTATGCCAGAGCCACGGCAGTGTGGGATCCGAGCCGTGTCTGCAGCCTACATCACAGCTCATGGCAATGCTGGAGCCTTAACCCACTGAGTGAGGCTAGTGATCTAGCCTGTGTCCTCATGGATGCTAGTCGGGTTTGTTAACTGCTGAGCCATGATGGGAACTCCTGATAGCAATATTTTTAACAACTCATCTTTGTTGAGTCTTTCCAAAGAATTCTGTCTATTTCTCTGGAAACAGTAAGTCCCTGTCTTACATACTCACATTACCTCAGTTACTTTAATATTTGATTAAGTTACTGAATTAAAACTACAGGTACCCAGATTTAGGAACCAGGACTGTGGCCCCTTGGAAAGCTTTACAACCAGTGAAGGCAGAAGTATATGGTATAGCAGGGGATTACTTGCTAGCCAGGTTGGGGGCTTCAGGCATTAGGTTTGCAAAGGCAATTAGGAGTTTTGGTTTATCTGGCAGGTGGCTAAATGGTGGTCACCTAACAGATAATTTTAGTATGTATTTTCTCCTGTCGATGTGCTTTGAGGTTGTGGCCTAGGGCAGGGGCCCAGTGCCCCTCCTCTGCCTTCCAGGACCCTTGTCACATCCTACCTCTGGACCTAAGACTTACCTGGGAGCACAGTTCTGCTGAATCCTCTGATACTGTCTATGACATCCCCTTATGTTTTTTAATCCCCTGAATATTTCTGTTTCTATGGCAAACTGATTTATGCAATTCTTTTGGGGGCCATATTTCATCCAGAATTTCCATCTTTCTCTGGAGGAGGTGCCTGTACACATCAGCTGAGTTCATTTGGCAGAAGTCTTCTAAGAAGACCTGTCTATTCTAAGTATCTTGTTCAAGAGGGAAGAGTTGAGATTCTCCCGGTGACTTGTTGCCCATCCACCCAACACTGGAGCCCTCTTTGCTCTAACTTGCTCCCCCGCCCCGACGTAATACTCCCAAGGTGCTTGGGAGGCACTCCAAGTTATCATTGCTTTTGTCTCCCTGGAAGTCAGGTTTTAATTCTGCTTCCCATTATCCCATCGCTCTGTCTCCTGGACATTCTTCTTTTGATATAGATCTGTCAGGCCCCTTTGTGAAAATGTAAACCTGTTACATTCCCTTTCTTCACCCTGGCGCTAATGTCCTGACTTCAAATAAATGTCCTGAGCTCTGTCGGCTTGCCTTTCCAGAGCAGTACATTTTAAAGTTACCTTCCATCTACTGTCTTTTTTTACTTTAAAATGTAAAATGAGGGCAAAGAATCTCAGGGCTTAACTAATGGTCTGTAATTTCCTCCTATCTCTATTCCTTTTTTATGACATGAAGTCATTGCCGCTTCTCTGACCTGTGGACTCTCTTCTGGATAGAAATGACTAGGAGTTACAATAAAGTTTAAAAAGGGCTGGTTTGATTCAGTAGTCTTGTTAGAGCTCTTGTCATTGTCTCTTTGGGACAGCACACACTGCTGTAATCATTTTAACACCTGCTCTCTGTGTTAAAACACCTGTCTTAATTACTGACCTCCGTTACCTGAAGGTAAAGGTTCTGATTTACTTTTCTTTGATTGGAAAAGAAGTGTCGGCCGCTTGAAGTACTGGGGGTCGTCTAAATGCCCCTCCTCTGCTGATTTCTCTGTGTTGTCAGTCTTCTCCAAACAGATCGTTGTGGGGGAAGTACTAAGGAGACCATCCAGCTGGAGTTCGTGCTCTCAGCACTACCATTTGGTATTCTACTCTGAGCTTCTCAAAGTTGTCATAATTAGTAAATAGCAAGTAGATTGGATTGCAACGACTAGGAACTGATTCTAATTCATTTAAGCACAATAGGAATTTATTGGAGATGCCTGGTGGTTCAGAAAAATCAAGTGGAAGACTTTAGAAAATGAGCCAATAATGTTGCATAATAAACCACCCCAAAGCTCAGGGGCTTAAAATTGAACATTTATTCTCGCTTTCATAGGTCTACCGATTGACGGTGGTTTGGTGCTTCGAGCAATTCAGTGATATTTTGATATCAGATCTCCACTCTGTTTCTGAGCTGATTCCAAATCCATAGTTCGAAGGTATGTAATTGGCAACCCCAAACTTTCCAACTTTTTTTTTTTGCTTTTTAGGTCAGAACCTGCGGCATATGGAAGTTCCCAGGCTAGGGGTGGAATCAGAGCTTCAGCTCCTGGCCTACACCACAGCCACAGCAACACGGGATCCAAGCCGCATCTGCAACCTACAGCACATCTCTTAATGCTGGATGCTGAACCCACTGAGCGGGGCCAGGGATTGGATCCGCGTCCTCGTGAATACTAGTTCGGTTCATTACTGCTGAGCCATGGCAGGAACTCCCTCCAACATTATTTTTAAGTGATACAAAAATAAAGCTTACAGAGTTGAGCAGTAACCACAGTGAAGAGCAACCTAAAGTTATCTGAGTTGGCTCAGACAAGCAGACCACAGAAACAGCATATAATTTTTAGGAGCCAGAACAGACCTGTTGCTGACTCTGCCACCAGCTTTTTCCAGTGTTTTGACTTTTGTGCCATACGGGCTGCATATTCTCTAATAAATGTGCAGGATGCTAGGTGGACCTCACCATGGTTCTTGCCACCCTGTAGTAAGGATGCTCATAGAAAGTAGTCCTGGGTGGGTAGTCATCACAGTCCTTTTAGAGTGATAATGGTTATTTCTTTCCAGAGGAAAAGACATGTGGATAGAAGCATCATCAATGTAAAGTCATCCTTTTTTCACTTTCCCAGTCCTCACCCAGGTCACGCTACTTTTCAGGTCTGATTATCCTAGCTAAGTGTAAGATGAAACTCTGTTTTCCTATCTGAAGAGCATGAAAGATGTTAACAGCTTGTTTTTAAGTATACTTCCTCTGTAATTCAGAGGAATTATATTGGAAGATAGTTGCTTGGTTGTATGTATGTATGTTATGTAGACTTATCTTTAATTGAAACTTTTCCAATGTCAGTCTTATAAGTCAAAGCAAAGATGTGACCCAAGAATAAAGGTATTTAGTGGAGGAGTTAATAAAACCTTGATAAAAATGGCAGATATATGTAGTTAGGGCTATTTAAGAGTGGCATGGATGTTGAATTTTTTTGCCTGCCCAGCATCCATTTTCCAGTTATCTGATATCAGCATCCTGAACTTTTTTGAGTAGAACCTTTCCAGTGCCACCTTCATTCTGTGTAGTTTGGGTTGGGATATCTCTGCTATATAGATATTGAGAATTGCCATATGACCCAAATTGATCCAATAGGATAAAATCCCAGGAATTTTTTTTTTTTTTGTCTTTTTGCCTTATCTAGGGCTGCATCTGCGGCATATGGAGGTTCGCAGGCTAGGGGTCTAACAGGAGCTGTAGCTGCCGGCCTTCATCACAGCCACAGCAACACGGGATCTGAGCCGCGTGTGCAACCTGCATCACAGCTCACGGCAACGACAGATCCTTAACCCACTGAACAAGGTCAGGGATCAAACCTGCAACCTCATGGTTCCTAGTCGGATTCGTTAACCACTGAGCCATGACGGGAACTCCCAAAATCCCAGGAAATTTGATAGAACAAGTGGAGGTCTTATGTGTGACTATTAAGGGAGAACCTGCCTGAGAATGGAGCCACAGAGATAAGCAAAATCAAGAGATGAAGAGGGTAATAACCAGATAAACAATATAAGTTAAGTCCCTGGATTCAGCCATGCCTGAATCCCTACATCCCTGGACTTTTTAGTTTACAATAAATCCTTTTTTACTCAAGTTTGGGTTTGATTTTTTTTATAATTGAAAAAGTTCTTACTCATAAAAAGTACTGACAGTGGATAAGAAAAATAGAGGCAGCATGAAATTGCAAGTAGAAGATGCACAGGCCCACTAACCCCAGTTCAATTAGTAAACATTTCTGGGCCTTCTTCTTCACCTGTAAAATTAAGCTGAAGTTTTATAAATGGTATTGATTTTATTGAGGGTCTAAAGATTACATGCCAGGCAGCTACTTACTGTCATAATCCTGCAGTGACCTCTGTTCTCATTTTAGGGCTCTATTCACAGATATTTTTCTCTGAGACTAGTAGCTTTTTATCTGTTGGATTGACTTTCTCCACAACCTTTGGTAATTCATATGGATAAAATGATATTGATTGTGGACCATGAATGAATGTTTCTCCTATGGCGGAAAAAAAAAATTGGTATTATTTATGAGGGGGCATTGGGAAGCTGACCTACATTTTTTCTACGGTAAACCAAAGATTGATGCACCAGAGATTTTTCTCTCCTATTATATTTTTTGAGAGATATTTGAGGAGGATTTAAGTCATTTATTCGATCCCCAGTGCCTTAGTAGTGTGTTTGGCACATAATGAGTACTCAGATATTTAGTAAATGGTTGAGTATTTAGGGTTATTTCTGCTTGTATTATAAAGTATTTCTTTTTAATTCAGTAATACTTCAAAAGAAGAAAATTTCCAGAAATCTATTCCCTTTGTTATCACCAAAGAATATTTCAAAGTGGTATTTTATTAAACACATGAACAGTTTTTAAAAATGGACACTTATATACAATGACTGCAACATTATTTTTTAGAACATAAGGACTTAAAGGACTTTGTATTTAGTTCTATAAAATTCTGAATTTTGCCTCTTTAGTTTTCTAAATTTTGTTTGGCTTTTTTTTTTTTTTTTGTCTTTTGTCATTTTAGGGTTGCACCTGCAGCATGTGGAGGTTCCCAGGCTGGGGGTCTAATCGGAGCTACAGCTGCTGGCCTATGCCACAGCCACAGCAATGCAGGATCTGAGCCGTGTCTGCAACCTATACCACAGCTCATGGCAACGCCAGATCCTTAACCCATTGAGCAAGGCCAGGGATCAAACCTGCAACCTTATGGTTCCTAGTCAGATTCGTTTCCACTGTGCCACTACGGGAACTCTTGTTTGGTTTTTTAAATTAAAGAATAAAGTTGATTTATGACATATTAATTTCTGTTGTAAAACAAAGCGATTCAGTTATCCTTTAAACTATCCTTTTCCACGAGTTCTTGTTGTGGCTTAGTGGAAACAAACCTGACTGGTATCCATGAGGATGCAAGTTCGATCGTTGGCCTGGCTCAGAGGGTTAAGGATCTGGCGTTGCCATCAGCGTGGTGTAGGTCACAGATGTGGTTCAGATCTGGCATTGCTGTGGCTGTGGTGTAGACTGGCAGCTGTAGCTCTGATTCAACCCCTAGCCTGGGGACTTCCATATGCTGCAGGTACAGTGCTTAAAAAAAAAGGCAACCTTTTCTGTTATAGTTTATTGTAGGACATTGAACATAGTTCTCTGTGCTACGCAGCAGGACTTTGTAGTTTACCTCCTCCATAGCTAATAGCTTGTATGGTGCTAACTCCAGCCTCCCACTCCATCCCCTCTGCTCCCCGACCCCCTTGGCAGTGACAAGTCTGCTCTCCTTGTGCTTGACTACTTCTCGTGTTCCTCTAACTCCCTCCTTCTTAAATAAGTCAATATTACTCATGTTGAAACAGTTTTCTTAAATGTTGACATGTTCTACTCCCTTCCATCTTATTTCCATGCTGGTTCCTTCACTGAAGACAGAATCAGAAATACATTTAGGTGTAATTGGATCACAGATTATCAAATAACCAGCTTTTCAACTTAGTCTTATAAAATTTCCACACACACACACACACACACACACACACACACACACACACACACACTTCCTTTTCTTCCCACCACCGCAGAGCACTTCTTTCCACTAGTGTTAACTGTATGGAAATTTATTCATGATCTGAGTTTATTTAATGGCAGATATCTCTTATTTGTATCCCCTCTTTGAAGTCTTCTTTAAGTCCTCAAACTGGATTTATAATTGGTTCCTCATTTTCAGCTATTTATTTTTCTGTCTTTCCTTCCTTCTTCACATAGAATGGTCTTGAATCTATTCAGCTATTCTGTCATTACAGAAATTATTTCCTTTAATCCTTTCTTCCTTTCTTCCCTCCTTACCTCTCTCTTTTCATCTTTCTCTCCTTAATTCTTCTTATTTTTTTAGGTTTATTTATATAAATACTTTGAAACTGACTTACTGATAGAATCCCTCTCATTCTGGCAGTTCTTGGTCACTCACTTGGGTTCATGCACAAGGGCTCCATTTCCAACTTCTGCTTTTATTATTTTCTTTATTCCTTTTTAATTTGTATAGCTTTAGACCTCTGGATTTTTTTTTTTTTATTTTCAACAAGAAAAGGCAGTAAAATAGCAGTGTGATCGAGCCTTCATCAGGCAGAGCTGTGAAATTACTGGCCCATCTCCACAGATAGCTCTGCGGTGTGTAGTTCCTGGCAGCTTAGCCTTTCTGTATGTCAAGCAGAAAGGATGAGAGGGGATTGAGTTCAGTGGTCTAAAGTAGAGATTCTGGCTACAAACTGCCTGGGCTGAATCCTGGTTTTGCCATTTACCAGTGTGTGACCTTAAGTAAGTTACTTAACTTGTCTTGCTCAACTTAATTATTTTAAAATGAGAAGAATCTAATGGTACCTAATGAATCAACATATTGGGAGGTTTAAACTCAATAAGAGGTGAAAGACTCTTGAAAATTTTATATATGCTGTCTTTTACTGTTATGTGGGAACTATATTCAAATAGCTGGAAGAGGAAGATTACTATTTCTATCACCATCAAAATGACAAACTTAGAAACAAATGTTAACATGATCCAATTATTCAATGACTCTTTCAATGATTACAGAACTTCAAAGGTACTAAAAGCACGTGCAATACTCTTGAAAATTTCTTTCTATATTAAGAAAAAGCTTATTGATTGTTTTCTTCTAGTTTTATTGATGTCGACATATAGCACTATATTACTTAAAGGTGTACAGCATAATGATTTGACTGATATACATCATGAAATGATTATCATAGTAAGTTTAGTGAACATCTGTCATCTCATAGAGATACAAATTAAAGAAACAGAAAAAAAATTTTTTCTCGTGATGAGAACTCTTAGGATTTACTGTCTTAACAACCAAGTTTCATATATAATATAGAACAGTGTCAATTTTTGCTTTTGTTTCCCTTGCCTGAAGAGGCATCCAACAAAGTAATTGCTAAGACCTATGTCAGAGAATGTATTGCCTATATTTTCTTCTAGAAGGTTTATGGTTTTAGGTCTTACACGTAACTCTTTAATCTGTTTTGAGTTTATTTAGTTCAGTTTAATTCTTTTGTTTCTCTAGCACCATTTATTGAAGAGGCTGTTTTTTCCTCACTATATATTTTTGACTCCTTTGTTGTAGATTTTTTATTGTTGTTGTTGTTACCTTTTAAGGACTCCACCCGTGACATATGGAGGTTCCCAGCTAGGGGTTGAATCAGAGCTACAGTTGCTAGCCTATGCCACAGCCACAGTAATGTCAGATTCAAGCTGTGTCTGTGACCTACACCACAGCTCATGGCAATGCTGGATTGTTTAACTCACTGAGTGAGGCCAGTTCGAACCTGTGTCTTCATGGATATTAGTCAGATTAGTTTCTACTGAGCCACGATAGGAGCTCCCTTTCATTGTAGATTAGTTATGCATATAAATGTGAGTTCATCTGAGCTCTCTAAGCTCTTCCATTGATCTCTGTGTCTGTCTTTGTGCCAGCACCATACTCTTTTGATTACTGTAGTTTTGTAGTATAGTTTGAGATCAGGGACCATGATACTTCCAGGTTTGTTCCTTTTTTTTTTTTTTTTTGGTCTTTTTAGGGCTGCACCCATGGCATAAGGAAGTTCCCGGGCTAGGGGTTGAATCAGATCAGCAGCTGCCTGCCTACGCCACAGCCACAGCAACTTGGGACCTGAGTGGTATCCATAACCTACACTGCAGCTTGTGGCAATGATAACCCACTGAGTGAGGCCAGGGACTGAACCTGCATCTTCTTAGTTACTAGTCATGTTCTTAATCCGCTGAGCCTCAGTAGGGATTCCCTAGAGTTCTGTTCTTTAATCTTAAGATTGTTCTGGCTCTTTGGGGCCTTTCATGTTCCGTACACGTTTTAGAATTATTCTAGTTTTGTGAAAAATGCCATTAGTTTTTTGATAAAGATTGCATTGAATCTGTAGATTGACCATTTATTAAAGGATCATGTCTATGTCTGTGTCCCAGGAGAAGGTATGTTTTACTTAGTGCTGCATAACAATCACTCCAAAATGTACAGGACTAAAACAACACTGTTTTACATGTTCTTGTTTTCTGTGGGTCAGAAATTTGTGCAGAGCATGGACTGTCTTGTTTTGGCTCCACAGTGTCTGAGGTCTCACTTGGGAAGACTTGAATGTCTGATTTGAATCATCTAGAGTCTTCCCCACTTACCTGTCTGCCACTGAATAAATGGACTGGGCTGGGTTAAATGGAAGGTTTGGCTCAGTTGGGATGGTGGACTGGTGTGCCTGCCTGTGTCCTTTCCATGTGGTTTGGACCTCTCCACAACATGGTGGCCTCAGAGTAGTTAGACTTCGTACTTGGCAGCCTAAGGCCCCAAGGTTAAGAGTTCCAGAGAAGAAAGAAAGAGCTGCATAATAACCTTTAATAACCTATCCTCTGTTATTAAAGTAGTCACAGACCTGACCCATTTCAAGGGTTGGGGGCATAGATCCACATGTTAATGAGAGAAATATGAAAAAATTGTAGCTATGTTTTAAAAACACAGGGGTTATAAAAATTGGTTTTACATCATTCCAGTTGTATCTGCTGGTTTTAAGGACCAAGTGGTCCAATTTATTTACCTTGAAACATGGAGTTAGAAGATAGATGACCTAATGGAAGGAAGGGCTTTTAATAAGGAGCACCTCCAGGAAAAATGGCTCTACCCCTCTGATCCTTTCTAGTTTACACTGACCGTGATGTTTTGTCTTGTTAAAATACTTGTTTCTATTTTTTAGCTCTTTCCCATTCTCTGATTACACAATTAACAGATTTTGTTGTAGATGCAAAGTGTACATTATGCTTCCATCAATACTCCAACAGTAGTCCTACTACCAAGAGGAAAACACTATTAATATTCTGACCTATATATCTCTCTCTGTTGCTTTTACTATGATAGTTTTATACAGTTTACATAACACTATACACACAATATTATATTGCCCATGTCTTCAACTTAACATTCTGTTATAGCATTTTTTTGTTGTTAATTTTTTTTTTGCTTTTTAGGGCCACTCTTGTGGCATATGGAAGTTCCCAGGCTAGGGGTCGAATTGGAGCAGTAGCTGCTGGCCTGTGCCACAGGCACAGCAACACCAGATCTGAGTCACGTCTGTGACCAACACCACAGCTCATGGCAACACTGATTCCTTAACCCACTGAGTGAGGCCAGGAATCTAGCCGTTATCCTCATGGATACTAGTCAGGTTAATAACCTGCTGAGCCACAGTGGGACCTCCTATAACATTTTTTTCATATAACTAAAAGTAACTTTTTATTTATGTCTTGCTCTATATGATTATTAGGTTTTAAAATGGAAAATTTGGAGTTCCCTTTGTGGCTCAGCAGAAACGAATCTGACTAGCATCCATGAGGACACAGGTTGGATCCTTGGCCTCATTCAGTGGGTTAAGGATCTGGTGTTGCCGTGAGCTATGTTGTAGGTCACAGATGCGGCTTGCATCTGGTGTTGCTGTGGCTGTGGTGTAGGCCAGTGGCTACAGCTTTGATTTGACCTCTAGCCTGGGAACCTCCATATGCCTCAGATGTGGCCCTAAAAAAAGACAAAAAAGAATTAAATAAGTAAATGAAAAATTTAAACAACACATGCTCATGATAAAACATTAGCATACACAGGTATGTAAAATTAAAGCCACTTCCCCAAACAAACCCAAGTTATTGATCTATCAATAATTAACCTTTTTTTTTGAAAATGAGATTTTTGGTATACTTATTGTTTTATAATTTATTTTCCCTCTTTTTTAAATGATTTTTATTTTTATGTTATAATTGGTTACATTGTTCTGTCAATTTTCTACTGTACAGCAAAGTGACCCGCCTCATACATATATATATTCTTTTTCTCACATTATTCTCCATCATGTTCAATCACAAGTGGATATAGTTCTCTGTGCTATACAGCAGGATCTCATTGCTTATTTTCTCTTAATATTAGTAAAATTTGAACTTCCTCTATTAGCATTTATAGGTATATCTTTATTTAGATAATCTCTAATCCACATTTTCAAGTATTTGATATAAAAATGCTACATCAGACACCTTTGAATGTGCAAATATTTTTTGCATGTTTATAAAAGCTTTTTAGTAGGATAGAGGCCTAGGTAGGAGTGAAAATATAGACTCAAAGGATGGGTCATTTAAATTTTTGATACATAATGCCAAATTTATAGTCATCTGTTTCAGTGGTTGCATAATATCCCCATATATGGTTGTAACTTTTAATTTGCTTAATCATTTCCACATATTTGGACATTTAGGTTGTCTGAAGTTTTCCCCAATGATAAATAATGCTGCATTGGAGTTCCCTTCGTGGCTCAGTGGTTAACAAATCTGACTAGAATCCATGAGGTTGCGGGTTCGATACCTGGCCTTGCTCAGTGGGTTAAGGATCCAGCATTGCCGTGAGCTGTGGTGTAGGTCACAGACGCAGCTCGGAACCCGCGTTGCTGTGGCTGTGGTGAAGGCTGGAAGCTACAGCTCCTGTTAGACCCCTAGCCTGGGAACCTCCATATGCTGCGGGTGAGGCCCAAATAAAGGCAAAAAGACAAAAAAAAGACAAAAAAAATAATGCTGCATAAATATCCTCATGATGAAATCTTTGTCATCATTACCTTAACACTGATTTTTTTTTTTTTTTGGTCTTTTTGCCTTTTCTAGGGCCGCACCCATGGCATATGGAGGTTCCCAGGCTAGGGGTCTAGTTGGAGCTGTAGCTGCCAGCCTTCACCACAGCCACAGCAACACGGGATCCGAGCCTCATCTGCAACCTTCACCACAGCTCACGGCAACGCCGGATCCTTAACCCGCTGATTGAGGCCAGGGATCGAACCCACAACCTCGCGGTTCCTAGTCGGATTCGTTAACCACTGAGCCACGATGGGAACTCCTAAAATTGATTTTTATAAAGAAAATTAGTTGTCATAAAATTGAAAATTTTAAAGATTACTTATGCACATTGCTAAATTGGCTTTTCAGAAATGTGTCCATTTACACATCTGGTATCTGCAAAAATTTGAACTTGAGATCATGCTAAAATATTGCTATGAAATATTCTGTTTTGTTCTTAATTTCCTGTAGTTAAGGTCAGTAATACCTTGTAAGAAAGGGCCAGTGTTTGGCCAGAAGATAATGAGCAATTTCCAGGTGACTCATACAGTGCTCAGATTCCGTGGGATGTCTGTGAGGATGTCTGCTTGTCCCCGGCAGTCGCGTCCCTGTTGCTGCAGCAGCAAGGACATCTGGGTGTGTCGTGGTGAGGGCCCAGCCACTTACTCTGAGAGGGCTTTGCTGTATATGAATATGACATAGACTATGACACAGAAAACTCCCAGCTCTGGAAATATGCTGTTTCCCTAGAGAAAAACAATGTTAGAAATGATTCCCAAATAAAACTATGTCCATTTATGCAACTGGATTCTAATATTTTAAAGCTGTATTTTATCACTTCATAATTTTTCTTGTCCTTCAGGTTAAAATAATATCCTCAGGCGAATGACTTTTGGATCTTTGGAGAGAAATGTTTTCTGTTCAGAATATAAATAAGTCCATCCTAAATCCTGACTTTGATTTTCCTTTCATGTTGAAGATAACTCACTTGTTACTTAGTCCACGTTGCTGTGGTTTGTTAATTTTATTTGGTTAGGGTGTGTATTTGTATTTAATCTCACAATTAGGTTCTCAGCTCCTTGAACACAGGAATGACTCCTTGCATATCTTTGTATCTTTGGATAGTGCTAAAAATTACCTTGACCATGGTGGGTTCTCCACTGGTTTATTTGTTTAGAGTACCCTTGTCAGGCACACATTCTGTACCATACACTGCACTAGTGCTGGAGATTTTTTGAATATTCATAATGTAGTATATTTTTCAGCTTCTGTTGCAGTTGGGTTGGGGCCACAGGACTAGATCCGACCAATCAACTGTGAACATTTAACTGGACTGAGACAAAGAGTCAGTATGCCACCGGCGTCTTTTACCTCATCTGGCAGCCTTGGGAGTCAACTACTGAGATGGTGGTGCCAGAAGGTGTGATCTCAATCCATCCATCAGTTGACATGAGATGGAAGTCCCTACCACGTACACGAGACATTTTGTGAGTCAGAAACCTTTTGTTGCCTTAAAACATTATCATTTTCAGATTTACTTGTTTCTGTAGCCAAACTTTTTCTGTCTTGAGACACTGCCCTTAAGCAACTCACAGTCTAAGTGAAATAAGGACATGTATGCCTCACTTTTGAGTGTGTGGCTGTTAAGACTTGGAGGTTCTCAGCAGGATGAGGGCTCAGCATGGTTGGGTTCTCGGGGTGTTGGACTCTAACATGCTGCATGCTTGGGGAAAAACACTTAACTTCCTAGGGATGTTATTTCCTAGTTTATAAAATGAGAGGGCTGGCTCTTTTTCCTGTTCTAATCCTATCTTTGCTTTGTAAGCAGCTATGAGAGTAGAAGAAACGGAGACTGTAAGGGTGTTCACAACTTTTTAGAGGAGGTACTCTTCTGTGATTTACTAGTCAGGCCCTCACAAGACTACATTTGAAGTAGCAGATGGAGGCAGGAAGGGCTGTTATGGTCTAACTCTCACATAGATCCTTCAGTCTGTCTTCAGGGAAGCCACGAAAATTTGTTGCGACACATTCACTGCTATCAACAAAGATATCTTTTCTTTAGAAAGAGAATACGGACATACTGTCAGACCCTGCTCAGCCTTCCATGGTGGGCACTGCATCTTAGGGCAGTCCTTTCTGGAGTAGCTTTCCATTCCCCATTACAAAGAAAGTTATCTCGCCTCATGCCATCTCTGCATTCCAGACGAACTTCCATTATTTCTCTTATCATGTGATATTTTATTATTGCTTTTTTAAATGGCTATTTCTGCTCTACTTATTGCACACTCCACAAGGAAAGGGCTCTTCTTCATTGTGTCCCCAGAGTCCAAGCCAGTGCCCAGGCACAGTGTCGCCATTTAATAAGTAGTTCTTAAATAACTGAATGACAAGCATGTGAATACCTAACTGTTAACCAGCATTTCCTGGTCATCAGTTCCTCTGTCAGAGGAAGGAAATTTTTTTCACCAAAAGTGAGAGTAGAAGGTGTGGCTGGTTGTGGATGCTGGTACACTTGTTGTGGTTCTATATGAAGTGTATGTGGAAGAGGGTAAATAGAAGATAATTTAGCTGGATGACGTTGACATTGTTGTCTCTAAAGTAGAAGTTGAAGTCTTCTACTCAGAATGGGTGAAAGAGGAAGCTTAAAGAGTGCAGTTATGACTGAGACTAGTCTGTAGGTTGTCAGATGTGTCTTCAAATTACAATTGTAAATTTCAGTAAATTACAGAGCTTAATTTTATTCTCTGTCATTGTCATGATGCTGAATGCTCTAGGCCTGTGGTTTCATCAGACAGCATGTATGCTTACTGAATGACGGAGAACTGAGATGTCATTTTAAAATCAACTTGAACCTAGCACAGGGGCACATGGGCCCTAATATTACCTCTGGACAAGATCTCCTAGGTCTCAGTAGATTCTCCTAAACTCAGAAGCCAGATGGAAGGCTGGGAAGGCTGACACGTCCTGCTGCAGCTGTGAGTGTCGCACATCACTCTCCTCTGTCCGCTTGCCCCAGAAGAACTGGGCACGGCACCCAGTCCTGTGCGCTTCACAGAGCTGAGGGCATGATTGCATCAGAGGGAAACTGTTTCTTTTTACTTTTGTTGCATTTTCTCTCTTGGTAAGATTTACATTGATAGAACTCTTTGTACATAGATTATCTGTTCACAATTTTAACAATTTGTGTGCATTTCTATTCTGATTTCAACTATTACCCTTCTGAATCTTTTCATGTCATGTGATAAAACAAACCACTTCCTTTTATAGCCATAAAAAGAGCAGAAGTAGGTAATGCTATTCAGTAAGGAGTGGGTATCACTAGCTCAGTACGTCAGAAATCCTCTGAATATAGAAGGATTTCTTCTGAAATGATATAAAAATTAGAGTATTTAGCAAAGAATACCATTGTCATAAGCATTTCGTTTCATCAAAGAATTCAAGCCTTTAATTTCTCACTTCTCTTTTTCTGAAGTGCTAATTAAGCAGAGGAAGTTTAGTGTCAATACTTATAAAAGCACATTTTCCTTACTGAAGCAATAGCTTGGTCTTCTGGGTAAGTGAGCCAAATTAAAATTTAGGTGGTCTGGGTTCTTTTAAACTCAGCCGCTGCCTGACCTTGGTAATGCTGTTTACCCTCTCTATAATGTCGGACTCATAATGGTCTTGCATTTACACACTCCTTTGAGGATTATAAAGGGAACGTACTATATAAACCAGGAACCTTTTATCCTTTACAGTTTTCAGCTGAGAGTATTACTTAGCTAGGGTTCAGAACAGATCAGTGAGGAGCTAGGAAGTAAAATTTTTAAAGAAAGATTAAACCAAACGTTGTGCAGAGAGCAAATATTTATGTGTTACTTTGTAATCCCATTGGCCCCCAGTGTATGTCTGGAGTTGTTTTATAGGAAAAACCAGACTGCTTCAACTCCTAAGAAGAAATTTCACTTGGGAGTTTTGATAGTCAACTTCAGGGAATGTTTATTTAGCCTTTGTCAAAAATATGGTCTGGATTCCCATTGTGGCTCGCCAGTAACGAGCCTGACGAGTGACCATGAGGAGGTTGTTCCAGCCCTGGCCTCGCTCAGCGGGTTGAGGATCCGCGTTGCCCTGAGCTGTGGTGCAGGTCGCAGACACGGCTTGGATCTGGTGTTGCCCTGAGCTGTGGTGCAGGTCGCAGACACGGCTTGGATCTGGTGTTGCTGTGGCTATGGCGTAGCCTGGCAGCTGTAGCTCCTATTCAACCCTTAGCCTGGAAACTTCTATGTGCTCTAGGTGCGGCTCTAAAAGGCAAAAAAAAAAAAAAGGCCTGAGTATATTTAATTTTCCTACTCACTCTAGTAAGATGTTAGATGACTACTCTGTATAAACACACATATATTTTAAAAATATATTTATTATATTGGTAGTTACTGTCTCACTGTATGTCCTCATGGTCTCAGTTGTAATTGGACTGAGCTATGAGATAGCTGTATTTGATTAGTAGATGTATCAAGAAAGAGGAAGCTTAAAAACATGTATTTTCAGAACAGATGTTAATTGTCTTCATTTAGCGTAATAGCAAACCTCTAATGTCCATGGATCTTGATTCTCAGAACGAAACCACAGGAAGATTCCGCAGTGATATTGTAGATGAACCCAGCAATAGTCCTGTAACCTTTGGAGGAAACTGTGACTTCATATCTAAAATAGATCATTGTTTATATTAATAAAATTAACCTAAACCAAATGTGATCAAGGTCAGAAAGAATTGTTCTGAGAGCAGATAAGCCTAAATAAAAAGAATTTAATAAGGCCTTCTGGCCTATATAATGGTGAATTGCAAACAAATGGTTTATCCATCTTTCTACTCAACAGTTACGGGTAAGGAACAGCACCAGAAACTGAAGTGGTGGTAAGCCATTTTTTATAAATAAAGAGGTCCCTTACTCAAAGGAAAGGATAAATAAAAGAACAGCTATAGCGTCATAATTCAGAAATTAAAGATCTTGACGGTAGTAGAACTACTTTGCTCTCTAAGTGGGTAAAATATGCTAGAGGTATTAGCTTAGAAGAATAAAGCAGCAAATTATGCAAAAGAGGAAGCAGAAGAAAGAATGGAAAACCTCTTGGATTTTATCATTTATAAAACACTGAGAGCACCGTATTGTGAGCTTCTGTGATATCTGTTACTTGGTGATGGAAAAATGACTTTAAATATGTATTTTATGCTATCAAATTTTATAAAAAAAGCTGTGGAATATCTTTTAAATTCTTTGAAGGAAAGATTGTAGAGTGGCTTCAAATATAAACGATGCTTTGGTTTGATGCATTAGGGAGTGGTGGACACTTGGTAAAGTGTCAGTGGCCAGTTATGTTTAGAGGAAAGAGCATGAACTTACTGACACCTTCTTTTCTAAGTTTTTGGCTAAAGTAAGTTTTTTTACATTTTGACCTCTGTTTTAGGGCGGAATTAAATGTGACTTTCTTGGCTAAGAGGTCACTTAAGAGAAGCTGGTCTCGTGAACAAAGGTAATTCAAAGACTAAAGAAGTGCAGCTCATTTCCCCAATGGCACCTTCTCTGTGAACATTTGGGGCCCTGTTGCTGATTCCAGGCAGCATAAACTCTGTACAGCTGACATTTTCTGACTCCACTCCTGCTATAATTGAAATTACTTTATTAAACAAGCTTGAATCATTTCAATTACTTGGTGGCCTGGAGTGCTGGCGCCATACATGAAGACTACATGCTGATTAAATTAGAGCTCGCATACCCTAGAAAGATGTGCATACCAGAAAATGGCTTTCTCTTTCTTCAATATAGAAAAGCCCTCTCTAATTCATATTCACTGGATAGATCCCTTTGGGTTGTGTATTAATATTCATAAGATAAACCGCATAGCTAAAGCAGAAGATTAAAGTCAAGTCTCTTAATAAAGAAGCAAGAGTAATGACTACAGTAAAATCTCCAAAAATGCCATTATCCCCCTGAAGAGTGAACACTACTACTGTACATGTGTTGAAGCTGAGTGAGAGAACAATAAAAAATGAATTACTGCAGTGATTTGGATTTTAAAATCCACTAGAGAGGAATGAGCAAACACAAACACTTAGACCAACAGAAAAGAATATCAAGATCAGCTAGCTGTACAAAAAAAAAAAACTTAAGAGTTTACAATTCACCTTATTTGTTACGAGGATAGATTTGTGCTATAGGAGGTAGCACTAAAAATTATCTCCCTAAAATAGGCTATCTTCTCTTGGATTCAGTACTGAATTCTAGGGGTTAGGGGTAAACTGAGAGCTGCCCAGTTGGTTGATTCTTGCTAGTTTACCCACAGTGCTTTAGCTCTCCATTGGCCCTTTGTGTTGAACTCTTCATGAAGAGATGAGGAAATTATATTTGCATATCCTTCCATAGATCTTTATTTAGTGCCCATTTTGAGCTGAATACTTTCTAAGAAGCTGGTGATCCAGCAATTAACAGGTACAGCTTCTGCTCTCGTGAAGCTTATATTCTAGTGGGAAGCAATGAACATCTAAACCAGTTATAGAAGATAATTTCAGAGAGTGAGATAAAGCTGATGAGGACATTGGGGTGACTTGTCTGTCTTTGGTGGGGACTGCGCCATGTTAGATGGGGACATGAGGGAAGGGCTGTCTCTAGGAGGGGGCATTTGAGAAGAGAATCCTTGCATATTAATGCCATTATAATAATTTATGTTTGTATCATGCTTCAGAGCACTTTAAAATATATCAGCCATATCAATTGTGTGAGATCAGAATTATGATCTCAATTTTCTAAATGAAGCTAAGAAAACTTAAGTGACTTGCTCAAAATTATGTAGCCAGTTATGGCAAGACTTAGGTCCATCATGGCTTATATTACAAAGATAATTTTACTTTACAGAGAAAACTGGTGGATTTAAATGCAATCTAAAATACTGCTACTCAAAAATTTTAACTTTTGCATAACCTCCTTTCAGTCTATGTGTTTGTACTTGTGTGTCTGCATGCGAGCATGAGTGTGTATGTAGTGATTCAAAAAGAATTGAACCCTTTCAAAAGTGTTACGCAGTAACTAGATGGTACATTAACCTTTGCTCGAAATCACTTTATAAAGGAATGGTGATGATCATTTCTGATAATTTGCAAATATTCAAGATGCACCCCTCATGTCACAAGGCATACATTAGTCCTGTAGTCTAGTTCCTTCCAAATACTCCTTAATATATCACAGTTAGAGGGTAAAATAGCAGCTCAGTGCAGTTCTTCATTTCCTCATGGCCGATGAGAGGAAGACTGCAAAATGAGGTTCTTGACATAACTTACATGCAAACCACATTTTCTATAATCTGGTTGATGAGTAATGTCATTTTAAAAGAGTGCAGTTCTTTTTGAATTACCTCATATTTTGCCTAGTGGTAATCGATTTCTACCTTTGTGTGTTTTTAATTAACTTTACTTGCCATAATTTGCTAAATGGCTCAATTGTCAAAGCAGGCTTTTTTGCTTCAAACTGTTAGTACAATTACCAGTTATTAAAACAATCCCTTCACCTCAAAAAGCTCATTGCTTCTGCCAAAGCTTGAAGCAGTTGCATCTACATTTTTTTTCTTCAGGGCAGCCTTTCTATGAAGTCATGTCCCAGGCAGAGCAAGAAGCATATAGGTGCTTAGAGAGTGCAGGGGCAGAGTGACAGAAGGGGAGGGTGAGCTTTCTCCTCAGCAGGGTGGATCGTGGAGAGGCTTTAAGCAGGGTCTGGACAGATTTACTCAGTTCCTTTGATTATTTTTCATGGGTCATTGTCTGTCTTCCTCCCTTCCTCCCTCCCTCTCTCCCTCCCTTCCTCCCTCCCTTCCTCCCTTCATTTTCGTTTTCATTTTCGGCTGCCCTGCAGCATATGGAGTTCCCAGACCAGGGATCAGATCCAAGCCAGTCGTGACCTAAGCCGAAGCTGCGGCAATTCCGGATTCTTAACCTGCTTTGCTTGGCTGGGGATCAAACCCTCATCCCAGAACTCCCAAGACGCCGTGAATCCTGTTGTGTCACAGCGGGAGCACCCCATTTTCTTTTTAAACTGCTTATCATATAAATTTTATGAGAAACTGGCTGTGATTACCATGTGGGAGGGCGTTTTGTTTACTCAACTCTGAAGCATATTAACAGACATAACCAGAGTACTTTTTCTCCTTTCTTTCTGAGCAGTTTCTATCATTACTGGAAAAATTTGATAAGTCCTGAAAAATGTATATTCATATTTTCAAATGTATGTTTCAGTTATTTAGGAATTTAGTGCATCTACGTCCATGTGTTGCAGGCTCAGTTCTGTCCTTTCTTTCTCTCATCTCCTTGGAAAGCAGCAATTAAAGTAAGTGCTGCACCAAAAACAGAAAAGCAGCAAAAATATTCTTGTTATTATCAATTTGGTTCACTTTGTTTTAAACCAGTCTTGAAGAATATTGAAAAATTGGATTTTGGGGTTGAACACTGACTCAGGTACCTTCCTGTGGAGATTAATATTTTGTTCTTTGAGGAAAAGACTGATTTATAAGATGTATTTGAGTGTTAGAGGACTTGAGCTCTCATAATGTCTTTACTACATAATAACAGCTGTGATTTATTGTGCTAAGTTTTGTATATACATACAGTTTATGCATGCATATGTGTGTGTATTAGTGTACTTCTACACTATGTATTACATACACTGTACTATTATATATAGTATAGTGTATGCAATATGATAGTATAGTACAGTAATAGTGTAGTATGTTTCACTATATCATATACATACATATGTGTGTATATATATGTATATATAGTAGCTTGCAGAACAACTCTTTATACTAGGTATTATCCAATCCCAAAGTGAGGAAACCAAGGGTTAGAGAGGTTAAGAATCTTGTCCCCAGTCACACATGGGAGGTGAAACCTGGCTTTGAACCAGGTTATCTGACTTCTAAGATGCTGCTTCTAACCATGTCCCTCAGTTCCTCTCACTTCAGCAAGTCAACTTTAGGCAAATAAACCACATCGATCTCAGCTTTCTATAAAATATAGAAATTGGACTAGATAAAGAAGTTGGATTAAATTACTCTAAACTTTCTAGCTTGGATATCTTTCAATGGTCTTCCTCTTAGACTTTGCTAATTATGAGCAATGAAATTATTTAGATAAAGACATTATGTTATACTTGGTATATATTTCAGTTTTTTTATAGGAAGAAAAAAGGAATCAAAGTTGTCAGGCCAATAGTGAATGATAAGGATAGGGATTTTTAAAAGTGTAGACACTGGAGCCTTAGGTAGCTGGATGCCAGTCCCAGCTCTGACACTCATTCACTCTGGTCACCGAACGTTCTTGAACTCTGATTTGCTTATCGGAAATACTGGGATGTTGAGATACAACTTGCATGAAAATTAGAGACAATATTTTAGGTTTTTATTGATGCAAATAACCATTAATATCATTACATTACCATAGACAGTGATTATACACCATTGTCATTATTAGAACCCACAACATTAATGATGGAAAAATGGGAACTTGCTATGGTTTCCTTTGATACCTAGTTTTTAAAAAAAGGTCTTGAATTTCCCATTGTGGCTAAGCAGGTTAAGGACCTGACATTGTCTCTGTCAGGATGTGGCCTCACTCAGTGGGTTAAGGATCTGGAATTTCTGTAAACTTCAGCATAGGTTACAGATGCAGCTCAGATCTGGTATTGCTGTGGCTGTGGCATAGGCTGCAGCTACAGCTCTGATTTGACCCCTAGCCTGGGATCTTCCATATTCCACAGGTGTGGACCTAAAAAAAAAAAAAATGGTCTGGGAGTTCCCTTCGTGGCTCACTGGTTAACGAATCCGACTAAGAACCATGAGGTTGCGGGTTCGATCCCTGGCCTTGCTCAGTGGGTTAAGGATCCGGCGTTGCCGTGAGCTGTGGTGAAGGTTACAGATGCGGCTCGGATCCCGCGTTGCTGTGGCTGTGGCGAAGGCCGGCGGCTACAGCTCCTGTTAGACCCCTAGCCTGGGAACCTCCATATGCCACAGGTGTGGCTCTACATGAAGGCAAAAAAACAAAAAAAAAAAAAAAAGGTCTGAATCAGAGATTTGATTCATACTTAAAATGCTGGATTAGAGCCGGGTGGATAGACAATAAGTAATTGAATATAATAGTATTTACTCATTCATGGAACAAATATTAACACCTACTCCTGGCTATGTTATTATTTTAAACCATGGATTTAACTATAAAAAACAAAGTTCCTGTGGTCACTAGTGGGAATGACAAAAATGAATATAAATTATGTCAGTAGAGACGAGGGTAATGATGAAGAATAGAGCACGGTAATTGGAGAGAGTGCGAGTTTCTGTTGAAGGAGCTTTTTAATGTATATAGTGGTCAGAGTGAATGCTCTCAGTGATGACATTTGAAAAAAGAACCAAAGGGAGTGAAGGACCAAATCACGTGGATGTCTGAGCAACATTCCAGGCAAAGGGAGCAGCATGCACTTAGGTTCTGATGTGGAAATGTGTTTCTGTGCTTAAAGAAGAGCAAGGAGGTCCATGAGTATAGAGCCCAGTGAACCTGAGAAGCATGTGAAGAGACTGTTATCAGACAGATAGCAGGAGCCCATCATATTGGGTCGTAGAGGCTATTGTAAAGTTTTTGACTTTTTCTGTGAGTAAGGTCAGAAGCAATCAGAAAGACGTAAGCAGAGCAGTGACATATTCTGACATATTTGAAAAGATTACTTTGGCAGTTGTGTTGGGAATAGACTGTAGGGAGCCAAGAGTGAAAGCAAGGTGGCAAATTATGAAACTGTTGAAATAAATGGGTAATTTTACAGTAATGTCAGAATAATCCAGATGGTTTTAACAAGATGGTAGCTGTGAAAGTGATTAGTTGTTGGAGCGTGGATAGATTTCCAAGGTACAATGAGGTGATTTGCTGATAAATTAGTAGTAGTACCTGAGAGTTGATGAGGAGTCAAGGATGACACCAAGGTTTTCAGCCTGTGCAGCTAGAAGAATAGAATTTATATTTATTGAGAAGGGGAATGGAGTGCATGTATCTTTTTGAATTACGATTTCCAGCTATAAGCCCAGGAGTGATATTGCTGGATCACATGATACTTATATATTTATTTAGTTTTTAAAGGCATTTCCATACTGTTTTCCATAGTGATTGATTGCACCAATTTATATTTCCACCAACAGTGTAAGAGGGTTCTCTTTCTCCAAACCCTCTCGAGAATTTATTGCTTGTAGACTTTTTGATGATGGCCATTCTGACTGGTGTAACATGGTACCTCATAGTAGTTTTGATTTGCATTTCTCTAATAATTAGTGATGTTGAGCATCATTTCATGTATTTTTTGACCATCTGTCTATCTTTGGAGAAATGTCTATTTATATCATCAGCCCACTTTTTTTGCTTGGGTTCTTTGGTTTTGTTGATATTTCACTGTATGAGATGTTTGTATACTTTGGAGATTAATCCCTTGTCTGTCACTTTATTTGTAAATATTTTCTCCCATTCTGTGGATTGTCTTTTTGTTTTGTTTATGGTTTCCTTTGCTGTGCAAAAATTTTTAAGTTTAATTAAATTCCATTTATTTTTATTTTTGTTTTCTTTACTCTGGGGGTGGATCAAACAAGATATGGCTGCGATTTATGTCAAAGACTGTTCTGCCTATCTTTTGCTCTAGGAGTTTTATTATTTATTAATTTATTTATTTGTTTTTTTTTTGTCTATTAGGACTGCACCAGTGGCATGTGGAGGTTCCCAGGCTAGGGGTTGATCCAGAGCCACAGCAATGTGGGATCTGAGGCCTATCTGTGACCTTCATCTCAGCTCATGGCAATGCCAGATCCTTAACCCACAGAGTGAGGCCAGGGATCGAACCTATGTCCTTGTGGAAGCTAGTCGGGTTCGTTAACCAATGACCCACGATGGGAACTCCCTCTAGGAGTTTTATAGTATCTGGTCTAACATATAGGTCTTTAATCAATTTTGAGATTATTTTTGTGTATGATGTTAGAGAGTATTCTAATTTCGTTCTTTTACATGCCTATGGTTGTCCAGTTTTCCCAGCACCACTTATTAAAGAGACTTTTCTTCATTATATATTCCTTCCTCCTTTGCCATAGATTAATCGAACATATATGCATGGGTTTATTTCTGGGCTTTCTGTCCTGTTCTGTCCAGTATGTATGTTTTGGTGCCAGTACCATACTGTTCTGAGGACTAGAGTTTTGTAGTGTAGCCTGAAGCCCAGGAGCCTGATTCCTCCAGTTCTATTTTTCTTTCACAAGATTGCTTTGGCTACTTAGGGTCTTTTGTATTTCCTTACAAATTTAAAAGTTTTTGTTCTGGTTCTGTGAAAAATGCCCCTGGTAATTTAATGGGGATTGCACTGAATCTGTAGATAGCTTTGGGTAGTATAGTCTTTTGATGATGTTGATTCTTCCAATCCAAGAACATGGTGTATCTTTTCATTTGTTTGTGTCATCTTCGATTTCTTTCAATAGCATCTTAGTTTTCAGGGTCTTTTGTCTCCTTAGGAAGGAAAGGAAAGGAAAGGAAAGGAGGAAGGAAGGGAAGGGAAAGGAAAGGAAGGAAGGAAGGAAGGTAGGTTGTTATTACTCAATAATAAAAATACACGGTTTTTCACTGAAACAAAGAAGCTGGGAAGATATGCTTTGGTAAATGGATGGGAAACCTAAACAAGGTCATTCAATGCGCAGCTGTCCGTAAGTCTCATTTCCATCACTAGATACACTCGCCAATGTAGTCAAATTCAGTTAATTGAAAAATAATCACAGTTTGAGAGTCACTGGCATAAAGTATAGGTAAGCTCTGTAAGTATTTAGTAGGCAGGTTATTAGAGAAGCTTTGATTTTAGGAAGTGGGTAACGTCCTTGAATAGGGAGTGGTATTGGTCTCTACTTTGGACTTATTTTTTGAAAAGAAAAATTAGTTTCTTTGGATTTTTGGTATTGGGTTACTAAAGCTGGTTGTCTTCTTTCTCAGGCAGCATGCCACAGCTCAGTAGCTCTTACATCTCTTTTGGGGGCCAAGTGGTGTAACAGCCCGTCTGACAGTGTGCCTGCTCTTTCTCTGCTGATCTCACAGCGTGGCTGAGGAGGAGCCTGGGTCTCAAAGTCCAGGCGCTGTTGACGGCTGCCTTGTGGGCTGAACGGACCCTTTAACTGAGGAAGTCACAGGGTTCCTGTAAAGTCTTTACAAGAATTTGAAAATACGTTTTCTTTTGAAAGAGAAGGAAGGAGGCTTTTGGAAATATGTACCTTTTGAAGACATTCCCATCAGTTGTGAACGGGAGTGGGGAATTGATATATTAGCACCACTTGTCGTCTGGGTTTTGTATATTTTGCTGTGGAACACAGTCTAACATCATCTGCTCTGTTCCTTCCTTCGGAGAAGGATGCACACACATTTTAAGTGGCTCTGCTGGACAGAAACACTTGAAAAAACTGGTTACTATGAAGCAGGTGAACATGGTTTAAACGCTGTGGACAGTGCACTCTATGAAAGAGTTAAGTTTGACTAATTTTATTTGTCCTCACAAATGCCATTTTTCAGAATCTCACTTCATTGTTATTTTAATTTTCTCAGGCCTGCCCTCATCTTCATTTTCTGTTTGCCCTTAATCCATGAATACATTCTTTTTATCTTTACCTGACTTTTCTGAATACTTAATGTTTGGAGAAACTCTTTTTCAGTCCGATCTGGTACCTGTCAAGGAAGGGTAAATAAGCATAGAATTATAGATTAGATTTTAAAAAGGCTATTTAAGTCACATCAGTGCAAGCCATATTGATGTTTGAGATGCCAAAGGGCTTTCACAGTTACCGAACTCAGAGGAGACTGAAATGTCTTAATCCTTCAAATGTGGAAGAGGAAGAACGAGAGATCATTTTCACTTTTACCTGAGCAAAACTTGTCTGTTCAAGGGCATGCTGAGTCTTAGAATCACTGAACAAAAGGAGCTGAGCTGGCAGACAGTTTGCTTGTTGGGGGCAGCCTTGTCTCTTTGCCTGAACAGATTTCTTCAGTGCCCCCAACACTTATCCCCTTCAAAATCAATTGGGACTTACTCACAAGCACTTGCAAACTAGTTTTAAACAAGTTGGAGCCGGAGCATTGAAAATGGTGAATAGCTGTAAATCCTAGAGAAATAGCATATGGGTAAAAGTACAGATATTCATGCAGTAGTTTTGGTACCAAACATCCCTGTTTCTCAAGGCATTTGAATATTTTTGGTTTACAAAATACTTCTACTTGTTTTTTTTAATGTTAGAAGTGTTTACATTTTTATAACTCCTACTAAGGTATCTTATGTTCATGTTGCAGTAGTTTTGGTACCAAACATCCCTGTTTCTCAAGGCATTTGAATATTTTTGGTTTACAAAATACTTCCACTTGTTTTTTTTAATGTTAGAAGTGTTTACATTTTTATAACTCCTACTAAGGTATCTTATGTTCATTACTGTCTCCATAAAAGCTAGTGACTTGGTGGCAATGATACACTTTATGAGCTGTCATGGGATATGCTACATATTATGTGAAGGCGAGGACGGAGAAGATGACAAACAAATCATAAAGCTGTCTGTTTTCCTAGACAATTTTACATGTTTTCCTCATTTTTTTAACATTTTAAATGATCTATACATTTGGCAAAGTAAAATGTTTGTGTTGCCTTTTCATGCTTGGAGAAATTAAGGATCATGTTCTTATCAAAGCATACATTTCTCATTTTTTTTTGTTTTGTTTTTTTTTTTTGTTTGTTAGGGCCGCGTCAACGGCATATGGAAGTTCCCAGGCCGGGGGTCGAATTGGACCTACAGCTGCTGGCCTGTACCACAGCCACAGCAACGCAGAATCCAAGCCGCATCTGCCACCTATATTCCTGACAACTCTGGATCCTTAACCCAATGATCGAGGTCAGGGATTGAACCTGCAACCTCATGGTTCCTACTCGGATTCGTTTCTGCTGTGCCACAATGGGAACTCCCACTTTTTTTTTTTTTAATTTAACCAAACAGTGAAGAAGAGACTTGGATGCTTGTTGCAATTATGCTATTAAAGAAGTGAATTGTTTCTGAGTTCTTCCTCTGTACTAAATTCTCTAGGTCTGTATCTAATATGGACTCCAAGATCTAGGAGATTGGGGCAAAATGATTTGAATTGTACACTGTCTGTGTAGTATTTGGGTTACTGCTGGGGTGTAGTCCTTATTGTAAATTAATACATTGGTATTTTAGTTTGTCAATACGTTCATGGAACTTTGGTTAATGTAGCATAATCCCACAGACCTGACCTCTCTTGGGAACATTTCGTACAAAGATAAATGAACATTGTATGTAAAACTCAGTCTCAAGATTTAGATTTAATTGTGTAGGTATTCTAAATTTTTGTACCTAAATGATTCACCATAATTAAGTTAAAAGGAAATTGCTAAATTGTGATAAGGTGTTTATGACAAATACAATGGCTAAACGATTAATGACCTTAAAGATTAGTCTTAAAAATTGATAAGAAAAAGTTTCAAATCATAATAGATAAACAGACAAAGAACATGAATAGGCAGTTCATAACAGAAAACAATTAATGGCCAATAAGAATGAAAGTCAAATTTCATCAGTTATCAAAGAAATACAAACTCTTGATCCAATTGGCCAATTTAAAACAGATGGTATTTAATTCTTATTCATTTATTCAATACACATGGGTGCTCTTGCAGCACCTTCAGGATGGCCCTGTTACTTCAGAATTGTACCGTTGCAGCATACTACTGTCTTCTTTTTCCTGGGCAGTGTGGCAGTGGCAGATGAGACCAGGCTTTGGAATCAGGCCCTACAGGTTAGATTCCCTGCTCTCTTATTTGGAGTTTGGCCTTGAAGGTGTGTTTCTTAAACCTTCTGAGCTTCCAACTTCTTTTCTGTTAGATGGAAATAATGCCTGATTTGCAGAGTTACTGTGAAGAGGCAATTAAACTAGTAATGCTTTTAGAAAAAAGCAGCTACTTAATAAAGGTGGCTGTTCTATTATTTTTAGACTACTTTATTTTCAAACATAAAATTTCAAAATTTGTATTTTGTAATGCAAATGATTTGGCCATTTGGAGCGTGTGTCAGATACAAATATTGGGCAGGAACTGGCTCATCAGTAAATTCAAGGCTCCTTTGTGCTGTGAGGCATTTGGTGGTAGGACTCTGGATGACACTTGCTCTGTATAGCAGGGAACATTTATTTTAGAATAGGCATCCCCCACATTAAAAAAATCCATGCTGGATTTTATAGCATGGATCATAAAATTCATGCAAAATAGAATGAGACAGACTAATAAGCAGGCGATAGAAAGAGGCGTCATACCAAAAGACAAAAATCTGTTCTCTGGATAAGAGGCCATTCTACCAGAGGGAATTTTGCAGGTATATACGGGAGCAGAATCCAACCTGTTGCAGTAGCAAGTCAGGAACGAGTCTCTCTAGTGTTAGAGAACTGCATTTGATGAAGCTGCTGCACTTAAAACGTAAGCACTGAACGACTGAGGACAGAGAGACTGAGAGAAAGGATCTGACACTAATAAGCAGCATATGCGTGTGGTTGTGAAAGAGCTTAGAGTACAGAACAAGAGACTTGTGCAAGATCAGGTCAGAAAAGCAACAGGCAGCCTCTGCCAGGGAGGTTTTTCTTCTTTTGCAGTGACGAGCTTTTGGAATTAAAAATGCACCAAAATGCTTACAGTTTGATCTGCATATGTATAGCCCCCAAACCCACTAGCTCAGTATTATCCTGCCTGAGAAATAATAAGCCTTTAGTTCTTCCTCATCCAAAATATATCTTCTCTCTTATTTCTGGGAGTCTTTGCAGAATGATAGTCAGTTGCCTGAAGTTACTAGCATTACTTCCTATCCACCAGCTTCTTCCTTTCTAGTACTGATCCCACCTGTCCACACCTGCTGCCGGCAGACCCTTTGGAAAGGCACTTTTTTGCTAGCACTGACTTCGTGAGAATCCAGTGTCCACATGGAAGGTGATGCCTCTGGGGCACCAGAACTGAGCTGGATCCCAGTGGAGGCTGGACAGAGGGCCTCCTCATCTCAGCCATAGCCTTCCAGGTCTCTGAAGTGGATCTGCCTGTGACCCACGAACCCACCTTGTGCAACGGGACTCAGTGGCCAGTAGCCCAGATCTGGTCAGTGTATCTCCTGTGTCTCCTTTTATAGCTTCCTCACCTCATCGAGTATACTCTCTCATCCCCAGATGGTCTGCAGGAGTCTAATACACTGCGTGAACACTGGCGTGTCGTCTACAGCCCACTTGCTGAACTAGCTAATAAGTCTAAGCCTGCTTGAGATAACCTTTAGAAAGGGGCTCTTTCACTCCACTGTGTAAGAAGCAGCCACTCCCAATGCCAGTTGCATTGCCATAAAGCTTTCAAGAAAATAATTTGCATTGTAATGGAACAAACTGAGTAAAAGCCAACTGAAATTGAAAGGAACGCTGTACTTCCTGCAGCTGGCAGACCAGTTTAACAGGTCCCTATCTCTTCCAGAAGGGACTGAGCAAAACTTGCCTTGGGCTGGATGTGCCACATATTCTCTATGCTTCCGAATAGGGTATACTTCTTGGTGCTCCGTTTTATCAGCTTACAATTTCCCTCAGATAATAGTAAGCAATTTCTCATTTCCTTTCTCCTTTGATGTGTGATCTTGCAAATATTCATCGATGTTTTCCCTGCCTTTTTTGTTATGAACTGTGATATTTACCTTCAGTCCTTCAGTTGCAGCGATTTTACTATTCTGAGTTCTTGCTCAAATGTACGACAGCTGGAGGCTTCTAGAGCCTGGCTCCCAGAGTGATATGAGAAAGTAAAAGCCTCTGAGCATATGGCCTTGGGGCTTTGCAGCCACGGGCAGTAATGGTTCCCTCCTGGATGGACTCAACCGTGTCTCTTCTCTGGGTCTGCACCTCAGTTTAGGGTCTCCTGATCCTCACACACTAGGAATAGCAAAGCTGTGGCCCTTTAGGGAAGGGAACTATCTTTTTGTTTTTTTCTTGGGCAGAGTGAAAACATTAAGTTTAGGAAGCTTCTGTTCTGGAATAGAGTGGGATTCAGGCATGGGCATCACAGGAGTAAGAGCACAGAGCGGGGCAGAGCTGGCTTGGCAGCTTTGGGTAAGCGACTTAAGGTCTCAGAGCTCAGTCCTCATGTTTGTAGGACGCGATAATTTTTGAGGCTGAACTGGGGTGCTTGAACACAGCTCTGACTTTGGAGCATAGAGTAAGCTCAAAATAATGAAGCCATATTGCTTCTGTGATTAAGCATTTCGGAACCAGAGAAACCTAGCTTTAAATTCCCCCTCTGCCACTCACTAGCTGTGGAACCTTCTGTTTGGAATCAGCAAGCTTTCTGTAAGGGGCCCTTCCAAGCCGCTTCGGCTCTGAGGCAGTTACTTGACTCTGCCATCGTAGCCCATGAGGAAACAAGTGGTTGTGGCCGTCCTCCAGGGAAGCTGCTTAGAGACTGGAAATTTCAATTGCATGGAATTTTTATGTCACAAAACCACCTTCTTCTCCTCCCGCTTTTTTCCCTTTTTTGGCCGCCCCATGGCATATAGAGTTCCTGGGCCAGGGATCAGATCTGAGCCACGGTTGCGACCTCGGGCGCAATTGCGGCAGCACCAGTTCCTTAACCGCTTGCAGGGCCAGGAATTGAAGCTGTGCCCCAGCGCTCCCAGGATGTCACTGATCCCATTGCACCACAATGGAACTCCAAGAAATTATTCTTCTTTTCACTTTTTTAATGATTTAAAAATATAGAAATCATTCTTAGTTCGCTAGCCACACAAAAGCCAGTGGTGAACTGGATTTGGTCTGTGAGCTATGGTTTCCCAGTTCTCACTTTAGGTCAATATTTCATCTCTCTAACTCTCAGCTTCTTTTTCTGTGAATTAGTTTGGTGTGTATTTCAGTGAGGTGAAGTGCTTTGTATATGTTAAGTATGCAATAAATTACAATTGTTATTATTGTAATTATTATTAACCTTAGCCAGTGGAGACTCATATGGCTGTGATGGTACGTATTTTTGGTTTATAATGATTACAAATAGGGGAAAAGATTTTAGTTTAGTTACTTTTTGAGTTTGTCTAATTAAGAGGGATAAATAAATGAAACCTGATTTTATAAGCTACCCATCCATTGTGTAATAAAGAATTCATCTGGTCTTTGTCCTGGGTTCTTGGGAGGGAGCTTCTAAAGCCTTGGAATCTCCCAAGGGATAGGACTGTCTTTGTTAGTCACTGCGGGCCCCAGAGATCACACCAGAGTGTATGCTAGTGAGGTAACTGTGGTAGGTTCCAAGAAAGTGTCAGCACGGGAACAGGTTTCAACACGAGAATTTTGGGAGGACTGAAATATTCAGTCTGTCTCTCTGTCCATCTAAATTTATACTATAGTATATGATAGGTACTATATTTTTTCTCTAGGTTGAATAACAGAGAGGCACAGGGAAGTTAATAACTTATTCTAAATCAGATGGCAAGTGGGAAGGTGAACACAAGCAGGCTGGCTGTGGAGTTCATGTTCTTAGTCTCTAAGCTATACTTCATCTTAGAAAAATTGTCCCAGCAACTAATGTATTTGGGACAGTTGCTATGTGCCAGGCATGACATTTGCCTGTGTTGATGTATTTACTCTTCACAACAGTCCTACACTAAGGACTAATATTAACCCATTTTATAGGTGATGAAACTGAAGTATAGAAAGGTTTAATAATTGCTCAAGGCTACCAGGTTAGTAAGTGACAGAACTAGTGCCCGATGCTTTGTAAAAGAATTGCCAATTCTCTAGCTTGCTTGAGGAGTAATGTTCAGGTGACGAGACTGACAGTATCCAGTTTATGGTTCCAGAGTACATTGCCAGTCCTTGTGGAAAGAAAAGAAGACAGGTAGGCAAGGATACTGCTGAAGATACTGCTAAGAATTCCCTGAGGCACCAACAAGAACGCGTAGATGGGTAGCTGGTCCCTGTGGCTGGCACTGGAATTGTGAGTAAATCCCCCATCCATGTGGACAAATGGGTCAAGGAGCCCTGTCCCACTTACACGCTGAAAGGGCTGGTAGGTGCTCTGGCTCTCGCCTTGTCTCTGCCTTTCCTGGCAGGCGAGCGGTAGACCAGGCTGTGCTTTTGTTCAGCCGGCCGTTCTGAAACTTGTGCAGACATGGGGTGGTGTCCTTGGTCCTCAAGTCATTATGCTCTGGATTGAGATTACTGACTGACATCCTCTCTGCCACATCTTTTCCACTTTTACAGTTTCTGTTTCTAGATCCTAGGGGATCAAACCTTACTTTACAAAACCGCAGCTTTTCTCCACAAGCTTTTACTGTGAAAGGCAGAGACAAAACTCCTTAAAAATGTGCTTTTTAATTGTTTCATTTGGAGAGAGAAAGAATAAACTATAAATAATTTTACATGGGTGTGTGCACAGATAATTATTTCCCTAGAAAGAGTAATAGAGACAACGAAGTATGCCTGGTAGGGTGCACAACAGTGTGCTGGCAGCATTGATCTGGGACCTGGAGGCTTGTTAGCAGATAGATTAAAAAGAGGAACCACACAGTTCACTCATGCTCTTCATGAGCACGCTGCGTCTGTCCCCTGGGTCTGGCACTGTCTCCCCATCTGCTTGGGCATGCAGCTCAAGGCATCAAGGTGTAGAGCGTGGTATGTGGGCTCCTGGTGACTGGATTCTCGCTCTGAGCTATTCTTGTCTCCTCCTCCTCGACGGGGGCTGGTGATGGCTGAAGTGCCCAAGTCCTGTTGGGGAGAGCTCTGTACTGGGACTCTGCAGGCTGGGAGGTCCCGGGAGAGGGCTGTCAGAGGTAGAGGAGGTGCCCTGCCATCCTGTGGTAGCCGAAACCTGTCGACTCTCCCCATCCCCAGAAGAACTGTCACACACCAATGCTGGCTTAATATGGTGGTGGCAGCTCCTGGGAAGGGCGAGAAAGGCAAAGCCAAATTGCCTGGAGGATGCCCTCTCTTCTTTTCCTCTTTTCCACTTCTGATTTTCATCTTGGGTTCTCTTTCTTGGTTAAATTGATTAATTTGTCCCAGCACCATCTATGCAGTTCCTCAGCTGGGGACCCTGGAATCATTTTCCTGTTCTTTTCCTTCATTTCCCGTGTCAGCCTCACATTTGACCCTTGTAACATTTTGGTGGGGGAGGAGACTAGCTCTTCCATTACTGAGATCTGGCCTACGCCAAACTCTCCTTCTAAGCTGCTTGCATTAGGAGAATTTCACAGCCAGTTTTGCTGCCATCAACATGGCCCTATGCAGCGTAACCCAAATACAGATTCCAGAATGATTTTTCTAGAGTGGTGCTTCTCAGACTTTGCTACATATCTGAATGATCTGGGAGCTTTTAAAACAGATGTTCAGACCGTACATCATACTAATTCAGTCTCTTGAGGTTGGATCCTGGCATTAGCATTTTTTAATAACTTCCTAGGGAAACCTAATGTGTGGTCATGTCTGAAAGCATTGTCTGATCATATCTAATTCTTTTTTTCTTGTGCTCAAAAATTTTTCAGTGGCTCCCCATTGCCTGTAGAGTTGAAAGCTTGTAATCCTTAACTTAGAATCCCTAACCCTTTATGGACTGGCCATGAGCACTATTTTTAGTCCTATCTCTGCATCATTCTAGTTCTAGTTCTAACCTTCAATCTTGCCTTATTCACCACTCCTTATAACTGCCATGCCTTTTTTGCCTCAGTGATCTTGCTCGTGTTTTTTGTTTCTTCTAGAACCAGACTAATACAGAGATGATGAGGAAAGCATCCCCAATAAGATTTTATTATCCCATTGGAGGTCCTTGGAGTAAGCAGTCATGGTCCAAACTAATGACTAAAAATACTCAGTTATCGTTCTCTCTGCATTTACCCCACTTTAAAAAAATGTCGGTATCACGACCATAGCAAGAAAGGTCTCTAGCACTTCGATGCTACACTCATTTTAGATGCCTCATTCATCACGCCTGCAGGCTGCATTCTGATAGGACCCCTCTGAGACCATTTTCCCCCTTGGTCTAGAAGTGAATGATGTAAGAGTTAGACTTGTTCCCCTTTCTTCTTCCCAATCTAGTTCCCTGCCCCACATTCATTTTCACACTGCAGAGTCCAAACAGGACATTTTCTTTCTTTGTTATCACAGCTTTTAAGGGAGCAAATGAATCTTTCTCTTTTTAATCAGTAAATTACTACAACTCATGCCTTTTAGTGCAGGATACTCTATCTTCCCTGTAGCATTGGCTTCAGGCAAAGCACTGTGGCTCTCTTTTGTCCAAAGTCAAAATGTAAATCCAGTTACTTTATAACAATATTGAATGAAATGAAAATCTCTAAAGTTTCTCTTCTCTGACTCAACATTTGGTTGAGAAAAATGAAGTTGCCATTGTTTGAGCTGATGAAGATTAAATGTACTGCCTCTGAATTTAATTGAGTCTCTGTTTGAATAATATCCATGGTGGCTCCTACTGCAGTGTTTGGTGATTAATGGCGAGAATGAACAACAGTAACATCTGGACCCAAAGCTGTTCTTGGCTTAAAAGGTGTTCATTCCTTTGATAAAAAGGATTCTCTGCATCATTGTCCAAATAATCATTAGCAGATAGATCAGCTGAGACATTTTAATTAAAGTTTCAAAATGTAGGGAGAAGAAAAGTTTTTTAATACTCTTTTTTATGTAACCAAGTAAAAATCAAACTTTGTTATTAAAGAGGAATATAAGTTTCTGTACCCTCTGAGGAAGAGAAAGGGAGGTGGATTATGAAGTAGCATTTGTTATGAATGGATAAACAAAAACGAGACCTTGAGCCTGGGGTTGTGTCATAGTTAGGTGTTTTAACTATCCGTGTAGACAATATGTAAGAAAACTTTGAGGGATCATATGAATTTAAAGGTAGTTTTGTCTGATTTTTGTTATAAAAAGTTATATAAACTAAGCATAATAAAATAATAGTTAGAATAGTTGTAAAAAGTATTAATCATGAATAATTAAGATGATATAAGAAATAAAAGCACAGGAATGCTTTGGAAGCTTTTTTTTCTAAATGTTGATTGAGGAGCTCCCCGGTGGTCTAGTGGTTAGGCCTCAGCACTTTCACTGCTGTGGCCTGGGTTCAGTCCCTGATCTGGGAACTGAGATCCCACATCAAGCTGCTGTACGCAGTAGCCAAAAAATTAAAAAAAAAAATGTGTTGTCTAACTATGCTGGAATTATTACAAAATGCTTGGGTACCTAAGATGACTCCCACATCTCTGCTTATTATCACAGGAATTTTCTGGGAGGGGAAACAGCTAATCAAATACATCAACAGATTACTTGGAAAGGCTATCTTAACTGAAAATAATTTTCTTTAATGCTCAGCTAAAAATACAAGGAATACATTTTAAAGAGTCAACAGTTTAGGAGAGATTTAACCCTGAGGAGTTGCTGGATCTATCAATGTTATAAAACAGTAAATACAAACAGACCAGGGAATAAAGAGCTGTGTTTATTTGTAAGCAACATTCAAGTTTAGAAGTTTTATTTCAGGAAGTAAATACATACCATTGGGCAACACAAAAATAGCCAGTAGAGAAAAATGAGCCAGTAGATGTGGGAAAGAATTGTTTCATCCAGGTCGTCATTTGATGTCATCACTGTGACTAGCCAGCTTATTTTGTGTCACATTACCATAATCACAAGAAGCTGGATTGAGGTTAGGCCTTTAACTAACACTGGAATATAATTTGCATCACAGGGAGTCAGTGTGTCTGCTCTAATGTAAAATCTCTTTTTTTTTGTCTTTTCAGGACCGCACCTGTGGCATATGGAAGTTCTTGGGCTAGGAGCTGCAGCTGAGACCTACACCATAGCCATGGTAAAGCCAGATCTGAGCCATATTTGTGACCTGTGCCACAGCTTGCAGCAACGCCAGATCCTTTACCCACTTAGTGATGCCAGGGATCAAACCTGCATCCTCATGGAGACCGCGGAGACAACATGGGTCATTAACCTGCTGAGCTACAATAGGAACTCCAGAAATCTCTTTACCTACATGGTGTCTTTAGCTTTATCCTTGTTATGACTGGAAAAAATACCTTCTGCCCAAGATGAAAATACTTGCATTATACAGAATGCCACATTCAATGATTAATATTTATTAGAGGTAATACTTTAGTAAGAGCAGACTAGTGTTTTGTAGAATAGGAAAATATAGCCAATTACTTTTTAGGGTTGGAATCGGTTATAAATACATTTAGTTATTCAGCAGATAGTGTTGTGCTCCTGATGTCTATAGGAGCTATATCTTATGAACAGTATAAAAGTGAATTAGATCTGGCCATTGTCCTCAGGGAGCTTAGAGTCTAGTAGGGGAGATTAAAAAACAACAGCAACTGGGGTTCCAGGAAGAATACGATAAGCATCACTGTGAGTTGGCAGAGAGCTTATGCTCATCAAAATTCTGAGTTAGGCAGTGACCCAGAGTGATAGAGCTTCTGCCATCACAGAAGCTGCTGTTTGCTGAGAGAAAAGGGTATCCAAGTTTTTCTCATCATGCTGGCAATTCATGTTCAGTCTGGAATTGACAGATGTAACTTCCACTCTGACCTAAGGTCCAAGGGGAGTCACAAGGCCTCACCCGCTCAGGAAATACAAATCTGTCATGTGCAGTGTTCCTGGAACTGGAAAGTAGGGCAGTGACTGTTGCAAGAGTTACTCTTGTGTTGGAATATCCAGATGCCCTTGATTTTACAGGAAGAGATTCAATGAGAATATTTGACAGGGATGAAAATTTGGCTTAAGATTCACTATGGCAACATATATTCAGATATCTGCTGGTGGTATGGGTCATGACATTTCATATCAAATAAGAAAGAAAGCTTCTTTGCAGACCAATGAAGAGAGCTCTTTATAGCTTCTTTCTTGCTTGTCTTGCCTCTATAATTGCGAAGGAGAGCAGTAACATTTAATCTAAAGCAGAATATCTTCCTGAGCGGTGACTTGTCTGAGAGTTCGTGAACTTTCATTTTTTTTCTGAGAACAGAATTGGGTTGAGTGAATTTATAGGGAGATTTTCAAATTTCTGTGCCTTCTGGCTTTTTGTAGTATCTGGTAGTATTAGTCCCTATCATTCTTCTTTTTTCATTTTTTTTTCCTGAGCTATTCTTTTTGTTCCAACATGTAAATGTTAAAATCACGTTTGTGCATTTTGTATGTATGTATGTATGTATGTATGTATTTAATCTTTTCAGGGCCTAACCCACCGCGTACGGAGGGTCCCAGGCTAAGGGTCTAATTGGAGCTGTATTGCTGGCCACACCACAGCCACAGCAATGCTAGATCTGAGCTGTGCCTGCAACCGGCACCACGGCATGCCAGATCCTTAACCCACTGAGTGAGGCCAGGGGTCGAACCTGCATCCTCATGGACACTAGTCAGATTTGTTTCTGTTGAGCCACAAAACGCCATGTTTGTGCATTTTAGTGGTAACATTGCACAGATACTAGAAGAAGAATAACCACAACAAAAACAACACAAAAGAGTTAAGTATGGAACAAGGGTTGAATATTTCTGTCCAAAACAATTCTGAAAATTGAGTGAAAGTAGCTGAATAGGTTATATTTTTCATTACTTCTATTAGAAATTTTTGTATTTATAGCACTCATTTTACAAAAGGGTGATTCTGTTGGGAACTGTAAATAAATTGAAAATGTGTCGGCCAAATTTATGAAAGTCAGATTCATAACTTGCTTCTCAGACAAAGTAGAATATAGTTCATCTTTGAAGATCACCTGTGGGAGAATCAGCAAGACCTGCTGGGCCATTACTGTCTCCTTAAATTCTCTAAAATCTTACCATGACAGAAAATGCTTTAAAATCATCATCTGAAAGTTGATCAAGTGCTTTATCTTATTCTCGTTTTCTGTCGTTTTTCCATGGACCCTCAGAGCTTTTTAGTTTTGACACTGGTGCGTTAAGTCTATAGATGTATAGTAATTTCAATCTGAGGAAAAAACATGTTTGGGCCTCTAGAGCTATTCTGCTTTATGATGATCCCAAGGGCAGCTTTAGATTTGCTTTGCTTTCTGTGGAATCCCTTTTGGGTGATCTTTTATTTTAGATCAGAAACCTGCTAGAGGTTTCTGATCAAGGATTGAGTAAAAAAGTTCACATTTTAATCAAGCTGTGGTGTCTTAGATTGTAGCAGGGACAACATGGAAAAGTAACTAAAGCTCCCGTATCTTAGGAAGTGACAGTAATAAATCCTGTATTTGTATAGAAAATATCCCCACAGAGTGAGCACATGTCAGTTCAACACACATAGCACATTTCCATAACACTCTTTAGTTTGTGAAACATTTTCTTGTAAAGTCTGTGAGCTTGGTAGCAATTCTGTTAGATAGGTATTAGTTGTTAATGTGATAGCCCCATTATCTGATGAAAAAATGGAGACTTAGAAAGTGTAAGCGACTTGTCCAAGGTCACATAATTGGATATAGAATTCAGGTCCTCTGAATCCAAAATAAGATCTCAAACTAAGATCTTCCGAAAACTAAAGGACTGTATCTGCGTATTTGTGACCACCTCGAAGGTAGAATTTCAGGGGCAGGGTCACTGATAGGCCACATGTTGCCAAAAAACATTCCCCTCTCCTCTTGGTAATCGTAGCTCTTATTCTACTGGTGACTTCTGGCTGATGCTTATAACTCATATAATCTGTCATTGAGAGCCTTTGGAGAATTTAAGGAGATAATAGTGGCCTAGAAGCTCTTGCTTGTTCCGCTAGTTTACAACCAATATTCAAGAAGCTTCATAGACTCTCTCAGATAGCATTTTCTCCGGTTGCACAGATTGCTTTTCCTGTGTGATCGTGTACAGTTCCTTAACCCCTGTGGCCTCAAGTTCCATCTGTGAATGGGAATAATAACCATCCCTATTGCACTGGGCTGTGGTGAGCATGAAATGAGTTGATCTACTCAAAACATTCAGAATAGTGCCTAGCCCATTGTTGTACTCAGTAAATGTTGAATGTTATTTTTAATGCCTGTGAAGTGCCTGGACATAGTATGTGCTCAATAAATGAGTTAAGGAGTTCCCTTTGTGGCTCAGTGGTTGACGAACCCGACTAGGATCCATGAGGATGTGGGTTCGATCCCTGGCCTCGGTCAGTGGGTTAAGGATCCAGCGTTGCTGTGAGCTGTGGTGTAGCTTGCAGATGTGACTTAGATCCCGTGTTGCTGTGGCTGTGGCGTAGGCTGGCAGCTGTAGCTCTGATTCGACCCCTGGCCTGGGAACTTCCGTATGCCTCGGGTGTGGCCCTAAAAAGAAAAAAAAAATAAATAAATAAATGAGTTAAAATAATTAAGGAAAGATGAAGAAACGAATACAGAGTATACTGAATTTAACTTTCAGGGCAGGCTTTGATGACTAGGAAGAGCAGGAGAACTAACTTCTCTGCACAGACTTATATACAGTGACCCCAGTCTTGCTGAAAGCTGAACCTCTTCTGCTCTCCTACTTTCTGCTGAAGTTTATCTCCATCTGTCAAGAAAATGCCAACAAGCCACTGGGCTGTGATTCATGATGCCCATCAGAACTGGCGCTTGTAATGACCCCTATTGCTGCCTCCTAGAGTGGGGTTTGAACTGGGAAACTAGCCATTCACCTGCATATTTTTCAGTACTCTGGGCACTTTTCTCAGCAAAAATGACAGCAGTGCTTTTAGGAAGAATGTTCAAAAGTACATTCACAAGAATGTTAAGCCAGGCATGTAAGTAGTGAACGTGAATTGTCATCTTATTCTGGCTAATCTCTAAAGAGAATGTGCCTGCCTTTGAGCAGCAAGAAAAATAAAAGAAAGGATTAAATTATTTGCATTCAGTCAGGCTAAATGCTAAGTTTGTCTTTAGGGCAAAATGTTTTTATTATTTCCTAGCAGGTCTGCGTCTTCGGAACAGGAGGTTCTAACTAGTCTTTGAAGAGGAGAGGCTGTTGGGCAGGAAGGATATAGAAAACCACGAGGGATAGCAGCTCTAAGGTTTACGTTGGTACTTTGGCTAAGGCCGATTTGCTTTTTACTTTTCTTTAAAAGAATGGCTTATGGAAATCCAGGGAGTAATGACCTCTCTGGAAGTCTACTCCACTGAGGGGAAAGAAGCCAGAATTAGGTAACTGTAAATAAAACAGTCATGTCATGCTAGGTCTGCTTTCTTGAAGACACCAGGTACCTCATTCCCCATTTGAGATGATACAATTTTTTCTTTTTTTCTCCCTTGAAAAAAATTGAATAGTTTTGACATGTAACCTTGTATAAGATTAAGGTGTACAGTATTACTTTGATACATTTATATACTATGCTATGATTGCTGATGTACTGATATTTATCATGCTTCATGATTGTAATACAATATTGTTGTCTACATTCATATACTGTGCATTGGATCTCTGTGGCTTATTTACTACTTGTTAAAAGTTTGTACCCTTAAACATCATCACTCTTGTCCATGGCCCACTGCCTAGCCATCCTTTGGTAACCATCATTTTTGCTCTCTGTCTTTTATAGGTTTAACTTTTTTAGATTCCATTTCTAAGGGATCTCGTATAGTGCTTGTCTTTCTTTGCCTGACTCATCTTGATTAGCCCAGGGTGCTCAAGGTCTATCCATGTCGTTGCAAGTGGGAGCACATCCCCTCTTCTCATGGCTGGACAGTACTCCACTGTGTATATGTACTACGTTTTTTAAAAAATCCATTCGTCCTCTCATGGTCTTTGGATGGTTTCCATATCTTAGTTATTGTGAATAATCCTGTGATAAACATGAGAGGCAGATACCTCATTGAAATTCAGTTTTCATTTCCTTTGGATATGTACCCAGAAGTGAAATTACTGGATCGTATGTTAAATCTATTTTTAATTTTTTGAGGAAATCCATATAATTTTCCATAGTGTTTGGACCAATTTATATTCCCACCAACAATGTGTAATAGTTCCCACATCCTCACCAGCACCTGTTATATATCTTCTTGATAACAGCCTGTTCTAACAGGTATGAGGTGATATCACATTGTGGTTTTGATTTGCGTTTTCCTGTGATTAGTGGTATTGAGCATCTTTTCATGTATTTGTTGGTCATTTCGATGTCCTCTTTGAAAAAATGTCTATTTAGTCCTTCTGACTTTTTAAAAATCAAATTATTGTTATTATTTATTTTGGATATTAACCCTTTATCTGACATATACTTTGTAAAAATTTCCTCCTGTCATGTAGGTTTATCTTTCCATTTTGTTGTTTCTTATGCCCCGTAGAAGATGAGTTTGATGCAATCCCATTTGTTGATTTTTGCTTTTTTTTTTTTGTCTTTTTGCCTTTATGTAGAGCCGCACCCGCGGCATATGGAGGTTCCCAGGCTAGGGGTCTAACAGGAGCTGTAGCTGCCGGCCTTCGCCACAGCCACAGCAACGCGGGATCCGAGCCGCATCTGCAACCTACACCACAGCTCACAGCAACGCCGGATCCTTAACCCACTGAGCAAGGCCAGGGATCGAACCCGCAACCTCACGGTTCTTAGTCAGATTCATTAACCACTGAACCACGAAGGGAACTCCGATTTTTGCTTTTGTAGTTTGTGCTTTTGGCATCATGTTCAAAAAATTATTGCCAAGACTAACGCTGATGACTTCTTCCCTATGTTTTCTTCTAGGAGCTTTGTGATTCCAGGTCTTATATTTATGTCTTTGATCCATTTTGAGTTTATTTTTGTGATTGATATGAGATAGGGGTCCAATTTTATTGTTCTATATATGTTTCTCCAATTATCTCAGCACCATTTGTTGAAAAGACTTTCTTTTCCCCATTGGGTATTCTTGGATCCCTTGTTGAATATTAGTTGACTCTATATGCCAGAATTTAATTCTGGGCTCTCTCTTCTGTTCCCTTGGTTGATATGTCTATTTTTCTGCAAGTACCATGCTGTTTCTTATCACTGTGGCTTCGTAGTGTAGATTGAAATCCAGAAGTGGTGATACCTCCAGCTTTTTTTTCTCCCAGGATTGTTTTGGATACTTTGATTCTTTTATGGTTTCAGACAAACTTAGGATTTTTTCTTCTATTTCTGTGAGGAATATCTTCGGTATTTTGGTGTTGATTACATTGAATCTGTAGATGGCTTTGGGTGGTACTGTTATTTTAATAACATTAAATCTTCTGGTCCATGATGAACACAGGATGTATATCCATTTGTTTGTATATTCTTCAATTTCTTCCAGAAAAGTTTTGCAGTTTTCATTTAACAGATATTTTACTTACTAGGTTAAATTTATTCCTAAGCATATCACTGTTTTTGATGTTATTATGAATGGCATAGTTTTCTTTATTTACTTTCAGATGATTCATCATTAATGTAAAGAAATGCAGTTGATTTCTATATGTTGATTCTGTATCTTACCACTTTACTGAAATAATGGATTAATTCTAACAGCTTTTTGACTGACTCTTTGGGGTTTTCTACACATAATATTATATCATTACCAAATAGTGGCAGTTTTATTTCCTCCTCTCTGATTTAGATGCCTTTTATTTCTTTGGCCTAGCTAGGATTTCCAGCACTATATTGAATAGAAATGGTGAGAGTGAGCATCTTTGTCTTGTTTCTGGTCTTAGAGAAAATGTTTTACTTTTTCTCCATTTATCTTGGCTGTGGGTTTACCGATACGTGGCCTTTGTTATGTTGAGATGTATTCCTTCCATACCCAGTCTCTTTAAGGTTTTTATCTTGAAAGAATGTTATATTTTGTCAGATGCTTTTTCTGTGTCTGTTGAGATGATCATGCAGTTTTTATCTTTAATTTTATTGATGTGATGCATTACATTTATTGATTTGCATATGTTGAACCAGCTTTATATCCCAAAGATAATTCCCATCTGGCCATGGTAAAAATCCTTTCAATGTGTTTTTGAATTTGGTCTGCTAATATTTTATTGAGAATTTTTGCACCTATATCATCAGGGATATTTGTCTATAGTTTTTTTTTTTTTTTTCTTGTATACTTATCCTGTTTTGGTATCAAAGCAATGCGAGCTTCATAGAAGGAGTTTGGAAGTGTTCTCTCCTCTTCAATATTTTAAGAATATTGGTATTAATTCTGCTTTAAATGTTTGGTAGACTTTTCCAGTGAGGCCATCTGCTCCTGGATTTTTCTTTGTTGGGAATTTTTTGATTACTGACTCAAACTATTATTATCTGTTCAGAATTTCTAATCTTCCTGATTTAGTCTTGTTAGGTCACTTCACGTTCTTCTAGGTTGCTTAATTTTTTGGCATGTAATTGTTCATAGTATTCTCTTATAATTATTTGCGTTTTCATAATATCAGTTGTAGTGTCTCCTCTTCATCTCTAATTTTACTTATTTTTGTCTTCTCTTTTTTAGTCTAGCTAAAGGTTTGTTGGTTTTCTTTGTCTTTTCAAAGAATCAGCTCTTAGTTTCATTTATTCTTTCCATTATTTTTCTAATCTCTATTTCATTCAGTTCCACTCTGATCTTTATTATTCCCTTCCTTAACTTTGGGCTTAATTAGTTCTTGAAGTGTAAAGTTAGGTTTTTTAATTTGATATCTTTTAAGTTTTTAAACATATGTCTTTATTGCTTTAAACTTTCCTCCTAGAACTGCTTTTTTGCATCCCACAATATATGATATATTGTATTTCTACTTTTATTTGTTTTAAGATTTTTATTTCCCTTTTGACTTCTTCTTTGACCCAATTATTGTTTAAAAGTGTTAATTTCTGTATATTTTAAGGTCTTATTATTTTCCTCATGTTCTTGATATCTAGTTTCATATGGACAAGAAGGTAGTTGGTATGATTTTAATCTTAAATTTGCTAAGACTTTTTTTTTGGTGGCCTATCATGGGATCTATCTTGGAGAACATTCCATGTATACTTGAAAATAATGTGTATTCTGCCTCTATTGGATGGAATATTCTGTGCTTTCCTATTAAGTTCACTTGTTCAATTCCATTATTTTCTTGTTGATTTTCTTTCTGGACACTTTATTCACTGCTGAAATTGGGGTATCAAAGCCCCTTACAGTTATTGTATTGTTGTCTATTTCTCTCTTAAGATCTGTTATATTTACTTAATGTATTTTGATGCTTGATATAATTCTTCCTTTTGAGAAATGCAACATGGATTAATTTAACTTGAGTTAGTACATAAAGGGGGATTATAAAGTACTTTAAAAGGAAATTGTGATGACAACCTCACATGGAAGGCACTTCTTCTCTAACGAAATTGTTGATGACTGTGGGTTTGATTCAGATTGAAATTAGGTTATTTTATTACTCACTGCTTCTCAACCCCAAGGTAACTTTGACTTGCTTTTCCTTTTCTCCAGCTTCCTCTCAGGATATCAAGATATGTTATAATACTAGTAACACTAATAATAAAGAAATACTTGAAAAATAACCTATACGTATGGAATGCTTCTTTTGTGATAGCACTTTCCTTTATACACGGTTCATTGATTTATTTCAACAATCTCAGGAAGTAGATGTTTTTATTAAAACCATTCTAAAGATGTAGGAAATTTAAATAACTTGTCCATTCTCAATCAGCTGGCAAATGGTAGTGTTCAGATCCAACCCACCTCCTAACTACTATTGCTGCTACTACTACTAGGACTGTGACAACCACCACCACTACTGCTTACTGCTGTTAACTATAACTGCATTGATAATAGCAGCTGCTACTACTTTTCTAGCTATGCTATTGCTATTACTATTGCTAGAAACGAACACTTATCCATTGTCACTTAAAGCTTAATGATAGAAATAATTTTGAATCATATCTGAAGCTCTTTTATTAATGATACATCAATAACTTCTCTTATTTTTCTATTTAAGTAGCCTTAATGACAGGGGAAAGTGAATAAAGGGATTATGCGTGGCCCCAAACAATCCTACAGAAGACTATCACTATCTAGAAATCTCCAAGTTTAGTGTTTTTTTCTTTGGAAAGAAACCCTTCAAATATTGTGGGGTTTTTTTTTTGTCATAATAAATCTTTGTTGGTTTTATTTATTTATTTTTGGCTACATCTATGGCATGTGAAAGTTCCTGGACCAGAGACTGAACCCATGCCAAAATAGTGACCCAAATCACAGCAGTGGTAATGCCTGGCCCTTAACTGCTAGGTCACCAGGGAACTCCCTGTGTTGGTTTTAATATAAGAAAACTTCCCCTAGCTTTTCCGCTAGATTTTGAGTAAAATGGGCAGAATAGAAGCTGTGTCAAGTAATCTAGTGAGTGTATCTTTGCAGGTACCTAGGTGTGTGGTTTCTGCACACTAGCTGATAAACATTGATGCATTCTAGCAAATAATTGATTGGCTCTCTTACATAAAGGGCTGGAAGCTAATGCCAGCTCAAACTTGAGTTCTTAGTTCAAATACCGTCTCTTCAAGAGAAAGGCTTCCCTACTTCCCCTTGTCCCCACAACTAGGTCAGTCTCTCTTTCATATCCCCCCTTCCTAGCCCCCAACTTTTTGTAAATATTGCTAATCCTCATGAGCTCATAAGCCTTTTTTAATTTTACAAAAGGTAAATGAAACGAAGTCAAAGATCATGTTTAATGTTTTTCTCTACTGTTAAATTCCTGGGTTTAATGTAATGCCTGACACATAGTAGGGGGACCTGAAACTGTAAAATGAATGAATAAAGGAATGCACGAGCTTTGTACAGAGTCAGCTCTCCTCTCCCTCAGCTAGGTATGGATGTGAGCAGCATCTCTGGGCTTGGCAGTCTCCCTCTACCTGGAACCGGCATGGTTGGTAACTCATTTATTAGTCACCTTTGGGGCATGAAGTCATTCTCGTATGCGATGTATCCATTTAAAGGGAAACACGTATTTAAGTTTTAAAACATTAAAGCTATGGCCATATGGACAGGTGCCCATCTGGTAACTTTTTGGTGCAAGAGAGCGCAGTCCCAGTGTTCAGTAGCGCACGTCTGTACCTTGCTCAGGTGAGGTGAGGTGTGACCGGATGTGGTTAGGGAGAGAGTATCAGTGCTTGTCCATCTTCTGGAGAAGCCGACCACTACACCCTTGCAACACTTTCTTGCCTAAGGCCATGCTCCTTAAGAAGGACTGATTTACCCCCTTTGGCCAGTTGTTTTTATAGAAACTTTAGAGAGAGGATAACCCCCTGCAGGTTTCTTTCTGTTTCTTTGGTCTCACACTCTCTTGGTCAGCTCATGCTGGACTGTTTAAATACCACTGTGAAATTCTCACTTAGATAGCACTATGGGGGAATTTTCTAGATAATTGAAATTTATTTTGCTAAATTGCAAACTTAAAAACATTTGCATTTCTTGGAGTTCTCATTGTGGCTCAGTGGTAAGAAACCTGACTGGTATCCATGAGGATGCGGGTTTGATCCCTGGCATTGCCATGAGCTGTGGTGTAGGTCACAGACGCAGCTTGAATTCTGAGTTTCTGTGGCTGTGGTGAAGGCCGGCAGCTGCAGCTCCGATTCAACCCCTCGCCTGGAACTTCCATATGCCGCCAGTGCGGCCCTGAAAAAGGAAAAAAAAAAATTGACATTTGTCAGAGCCTTCTAAAGTATATCATACCTGTCCCTGCCTGCCTTTTAACTCAGAGTATGCTGAATGTATTTTAGCTTTATTTTGATGACTCAAGGTGAAAAGTTTGAAGATAGAATCATAGGATTTTAGAGCTTGATAATAGACATCTGGTTTGGCTCCCTCATTATAGACAGGAGAAGTATGAGGCCCAGATGCTGGCATGACTTTCTGAAGATGGCACAGCTGGGCAATTAGAGACCTAGATGAAGTGCCCTTCCCATTATTTTTAGGGTTTTCATTCCTTCAATAAGTAGCTCTAAACCATAATATTCATTAAGTTGTTATTCCTGGTTTTCCTGTGTTTTCTTTGTATCCTCTCCAGTTGAAAAAGTCAGTTTTCATTTCTTTCTTTCATGATACATTCTCCCTATTCTGTCTTCTTATTTGGGGTATTTCTTTAATAAAGCAGGCGGTGTTTTTGACAGGAGTGAGGACTTAAACTCTGCTTTTTAGAGCAGTTTTGGGTTCACAGGAGGATTGAGTAGACAGTGCGGAGTGTGCCATGTAGCCCTGGGGTGAGTACTTCTTTTACGCTTTCTTCTAGTTCTCGCAGTGTAGCACAATGTTGTGGCGAGCACGTCATAAGATACCTGTTGATCAGTGGATTCTGTCATTTTGCAGACTGGGGGCCCAAATAGTGAGGGTTGTTTGAGATGTCTTTTCAGTGGGAGTGCCCTGCACTGCAGTGAGGTTCTGAGAGAGGACCGGGGGGCCTGATTATCAATAAAGCCTGTCAGTTTTGTGACACCAGTTTGGCTACTCAAAGACCTTGCTTTCTTACTGTTGCGTTTTTATGCCATTTTGATGATTAAAGCTTTTGGATAAAATAAGCATAATCATAGTAGAATTGCTATAAAAACAACAACAGCAATAACAATATTTGACATGAACAATGCTTTCAGCTAGGTTTGGGAGTTAGATTTTAGAGCTAGTTGTACCACCACAGCATGGATAGGTCATGTATCTAGCCCAGGGCCTGGTTTTAACCTGCTGCCTATCACAGTTTCTAGTCATAACCTCGTGACTGTCACGATGGCAGCCTGTGTATTACGGTACATAGGAGAGGCTCTAACCCTTAGAGGAGGCACGCTCTCTATATATGACTTGAATCCTAAAGAACAAATTAGGGTTAACCAGGTAGAGGGAGTGGTTGCCTTTGAAAAGTACTTTATTCAGAGGGGAAATCAGTTACAAACTCCACAGGGAGAGTAAGTGCCTTGAGAATGAAGGGATTGTGGTCTGTGACACCAGAGAAATTCGCAGAGATGGTTCATGGAGGGTCTGAGAAATTTTGCTAGAGAGTAGAAATTTTATCTGGAAATACAGTAAGGAGTCACTGGAACGTTTTAGGTTGGGAAATTACCTAGTCAGAGTTGTTTTGAAAAAATCACTTGGGCTTCATGGTGGAAAATTTATTAATTCCACAGATATACACTTCAATCTGCCTTTGATTGAAGGCAGGAGCTGGAGCTAAAGTCTGATTAGTCAGTTCCCTGTTCTCAGGGCGCTCACATTCCAGTGTTTATGTTTAGAGTGGCAGCGGAGCTGAGGACAAGCAGACAGACACACTCACAATTTCAGGTAGTGCCAGGGATCTGGGAAAACATAGATCGGTGCAGTAGAAAGTGACTGGGCTACAGCGAGTATGTGGGGTGGATGATCAGGAAATGCTGACTGGGGATGGGACATACATAGGAAGACTGAGCCCAGGTAGGAGACTGCAGCTGTGCAGTTGAGAGTGGAGAAAGGCTAACATAAGATAGTAGTAGCAGCAGTGGAGAAAAGGGGCCACTACTGCTCAGTATAGCAATATTCAAAGATGTAGAGCCTGTAAGACTTGAAGAAGAATTAGATGTGAGATGGAAGGTTAAGAGAATGGTGATGGTGATGGTACGGCAGCAGCTGCCTCTGGACCGAGCCTTGCCTCCTGGTCCACGGTCATGTTGCCCAGTGATCTGTGCCCCACACAGGCCTGTTAGGAAGCATGCTGGTACTGATGGATGGTTCTCTTCTTCCAGGAACGTGGAAATCTGAACTTTGTAGCCTTTCTTGGGGTCATGAAATAGTTCTAGCCAATGGTCTGTGAGTGAAAGTGACCTATACAGTTTTTGGCTAAGGCACTTAGTTATTTCAGTGGGATTTGTCACCCAGTCTCTTACCTTGCTGTGTGAGCCATAGGCATTGGGTTGAGATGGCTGGGCCAAGAGATTCAAGTACCTTGGCTCTCTGGATGGAGAAGTGGCTTCCCTGGAGAGACATTAGATCTGAGGGGAATTTGAGCAAGGAAGAAATACACTTTTGCGTCTTAAGCCACTGAGGTTTTGGGGTGTCTTGTTACTGCAATGTTGTGGCTAATATAAGCAACCTCAGTTTAATGTACTTGTGCAATCACTAGTTCGAGGTGCTCAGTAGGTAGATACATAGCGCTGGAGTACAGGAAAGGTCTGGAATGAGGAGTTAGATTTGTGAGCCATTCAACTGGACAGTGGAATTGATATATATTTATATATATATATATATTTTTTTTTTTTGAAGAGGGAGTTAAATGTAGGAGAAACAGTTAAGATGGGAAAGGTAGTGTAAATTCTGTAGATGTTAAATTTGAGATGCCAGTAAGCTATCTGTGTGGCAGTGTCTATTTGTAAGTTGGAGGCACAAAGGAAAGGTCATGGCTAGAAATATTGGCAGTGAAGTTGTCAGTTTATAGCTGGACCCTCATCCTGGATGCCAAGTGACGAAATACTTCAGTAATAAGGAATAGTAAAGCCCAGTAATATGCTGCCACTGCAAGAGGTGAGGTGAGAGTTGAGCAATGGCCACTGTTAGGATGGAGATCAAGAGCAGTGGAAACAAAAGTCTGGGTCCAGAGAGAATTGGCAGAGAGGAGTTTGACACTGCAGGTATTAATAACTTAAAAAAAATGAAATTTGCTATAAAGGAGAGCAAGAATGGGAGTTCCCGTCGTGGCTCAGTGGTTAATGAATCCGACTAGGAACTATGAGGATGCAGGTTCAATCCCTGACATCGCTCAGTGGGTTAAGGATCTGGTGTTGCCGTGAGCTGGGGTGTAGGTCACAGACACGACTTGGATCCCGCATTGCTGTGGCTGTAGCGAAGGCCGGTGGCTACAGCTCCGGTTAGAGCCCTAGCCTGGGAACCTCCATATGCTGCAAATGCGGCCCTGAAGACAAAAAAAAAAAAGGAAAAGAAAAGGAGAGCAAAGAAATGGTAATTGGAGAGGAATATGAAAGCTGAGAGGGATTTTCTAAAATAGGATAATGTTATATGTTTGTTTACTGATGGAAGTAATCAAAAGGGAAGAGTCAGTGATGTTGGAGAGAGGGAATTCAAGTTCTTGGTTCAGCAAAAGCAGAAGGGATCCAACGTACAGGTCAGGGGTTGGCCTCGACGGGGTGCAGATGGCTTATCCATTTGAACAGGAATGAAAGAAGAGTATACGGATACAGATGAGGTAGGCTTATGGCTGTAGGCAGATGTGGATCTTTTCTCACTGTCTCTGTTTTCTCGATGAAGAAAAGTCAAGTTATAGCTGAGAGAAAGGCTAGCAGAAGAGATGTTGAATGTTTCAGAGAGGAAAGAAGATATGGAATATTTCTCTGGAGATGGGAGATTGAGAATGGATTAGGGAAACGTAATATGCATACCAGGAAGCAGTAGTTTGTCATCATAAATCTGAAGCAAGACGAAGCAGCATAATTATGTGTTCACCAGTGGCTTCGGTGCCTCCGTGATTCAAATGCAGGTTCAGAGCGGGGTTTGCCATGCTCAGGGTTGATGTAAGGGAGGTTAGGACATGTGCAATACAGTGATAATGACGGGTTGTGGGCTCCGGACTAGGGTGAGGAGGGAAAAGGAAATTATAGGTGGACTCAAATAGATTGTTGAGGTTGGGATTCTAGAAGGAGTTAGCCAGAAGGAGAGCAGATGGACCTCAGAGACGAGAATGCTTGAAATTAAGCCAGTGAAAGCAGTGCAGTCATTTGTAATGACAATGTGTATAGAAAAGAGGGAAGTGGGGTGGAAGATTAGATCATTGTAGCTGAGAAGGCAGTGAAACTACAAAGCCAAGATATTGGAAGGAATTCCGGGTAGACACTGCAATCACCAAGAGCATGGTGGAGAGTCACCGTGAGTCATGTGCTGCATCTTTAAGAGGTGAAGGGAGTGAATTGTAGGTCTGCAGGTAAGTACAGCAGGGAGGCTGAACATGACCACAGACGATTCGTAGTGTGACTTTGGAGGAGATACGATTCATGGTGATGGGAGAGAAAGATTTGCGTGTCACACCGCATCTTGTGTATGTCTTTGTTCTACATTTTGATTTAGTCTGTGCCTTTATTCTGTCTCTTTTTAGAAGCCCCCTGTTTTCACTAAACTTGAGTTCATTAGGTACAGGGACTGTAATCTCATTTTTAACCACCGCAGTGCCTAACACAGTACCCACTCTATAGCAGGCAATTACCATTTGTTGAATTAGATTGCACCAAATGCGAAAATTTAAAGATCAAGTCGCTAACAACCTCAGAGGACACAATATTGAAATGAAATTTACACCTAGATTTATTGTATATACTAAAAACATAGCAGTGTCAGCTAATCATGTAGTACCAATTGTTTCTTGAGTTCCAAAGACATAAAAAATATAATTTGATCATAAATATTGCAAAGGAAAGCCTAGGGCCATTCTATTTGCATGGAAAGGTGCTCTGTCCTTACGTCTATGCTTCAGAAATAAAAATGTGTGGGAAGGAAAAGACATTTGCTAGCTTTGATCATTTTCTGAAACCCCTAAATATTTGTTCATCCAGAATCACTCTTTGGAAGTTAAAGAAATAGTTAATTTTTACTTTACAGAAGAAGCTATGCCCCTACTTTAACCATGCCTAGGGCAGACTGGACAGTGCAGAAACACTGTTCTTGAAAATCTCCTCTCTGTATAATGGCACTGTATACGAAGAATAATAAACATCACAAGAAAAGAGAAATTTTGATTGAAACTTTAAACTCAACTTAAATTTGCTTCTGTAACTTATTTCTCCAGTATCTAAGTGTAAATTGTAAGGGTGAAGAACTGTTTTATGTGATGTCCAAAATTGCCTTTTGAAAACCATGATGCAGTGTCAGCACTTGGGTTTCTACCGTTGACATAAGTAATGGAGAGAGCCTATCTACACACACTGTTACATTCTTCTTGTGTCTTTCACTTACTGCTGGCAAAAATGCATAACTAATCAACTTAGATCAGAGGTACTTGATTTGTACTCTTTCTTTCTCATCTCTGTCACCTCTGCTGTCTGTCTTCCTTCCCTCTCCTTTCTTTTTCTAGACACTCATAAACCAGAATCACTTAAAGATAATAGCTCCTTCCAAAATGTAGCTGCACAGGATTCAACTAGACCTTAAGTCCCAGTCTGGCCTGGGGAGGCCGAAGTAGTGTGAGATGAATGGGGTGTTCAGAGTGAACGTGGGATTCTGGTGGCTTCAAGGTGTCCGAGACCAAGGGCATGATCAGAGAGGTTTGACTGGTCGCCGGTTGTGTGAATTCGGCGAGTAAACAGTAGGCTGGAGAGCTTGTGCAAACTTGGCTATGGCAGTGTCCTTTCTGTCTGTTTGCTTATCTGTAAAGTGGACATTAAATACCAACCTTAAACTGTTGTTTCTTAGAAACAGATTTTTAAAGCCTGACCCCCTAATGTTTTTTCTTTGTTATACAAAGTCTAAATAACTAAAGTAAGGATATTTCTATTGTTGCAGATATTCAGGTAAAGATGACGGGGGTTATTTTGTTAGTGGTGATCTCATATTCTAGCATATCTTCTAGGAACCTGGAGTAAGGTGCCTTGAAGTGCACTGAGAAGGAAATGACTCTACCCTTCTCCAACTCTACTGAGGGCACACTCTTCATATAAAGTTAATATTCTTAAAAAAATCTCCTGGATGACAGAATTATTATAATAGCTACCATGTACTAGAGACTACCTAAAACACTTGATATATGGTAACTTATTTGTGTCTCCAGCAATTCTCTAGGATAGATCCTCAGAAAAGTTAAGACAGAAAAGTTAAGTAATAGGATCAAAGATCCCAACAGCACGTGTATTAGTCAGTGTTCTCCAGAGAAGCAAAATCAATAGGATATATGTACAAAGAGATTTATTAAGAGGACTTGTCTCACATGATCATGGAGGCTTCCTAGTCTCAAGAACTTCAGTGGGTATGCTGGAGACCTAGGGCAGCTCTTAGTGACAGTTTGAAGGCTTGCAGGCTCAGGGCCCAGGAAGAGCTGATGTTTCAGTTTGAATCCAAAGGCTGGAAAAATGCAGCATCCCAGTTTGAAGAATATTAGGCAGAAGAAATTCCCTTTTAGTCAAGGGAGGCCAGTCTTTTTGTTTTCTTCAGGCCTTCAGCTGTGTGAGTGAGGCCCATGGCAGTGGTCAGAGCTGTCTGCTTACTCGGTCTACTGATTCTAATGGCAAGTTCATGCAGAGACACCTTCACAGACACTTCTGGTGTAATGTTTGACCACATACCTGGGTGTCCCATGGCCCAGTTAGACTGAACATAAATGAACCGTCACAGCCTGTAAGTGACTGAGCTAGGATCTGGGCCCGGGTAGCTTGTCTCTGGGGCTCATACTTTGAGCCTCTCCTTTTAACACAAGGCCTTAGAGACCCTTCCATCAAGTAGGTGACATGAAAGGCAAGTGATGCCCCTAATCAGACTTTAACAAAGATTTTAATTTTCAAAATTGCAACCTCTTCTTAGAAACAATATGTTATGCTAGGGGGAATCTTACAAAGAGAGTTTGCTACTAGAATATTTGACCTTCTTTCCAGGACCTCTTAGTTTGTTCTTTAATTCAGATTGACCAATACTAAATACTGGATCCTTGATTGCCTCATACAAACCTCAATATTTCAAATTACGACAGAAGATAGAACTGCCATTCTTTCCTTTTCCTTCCTAGATCTTTTTACACAGACAGCTGTGACTGGGCTGCAGGTCTGAGGGATGCCTCCTTCGGCGCTTCTGGAAACAGCACTGCTCGAGAAAGGCAAAGACTATGCTCATCTAATCTACAGCGAGGAATGCGGTCAATACCTGCGTAAGTAAACATAAAAATAGATAATTGATTGTTGTTTTGCAATAAAAATTTTATGACAACCATTGGGAAAAGGAAGAAAGAGAGAAGAAAGATGTGATTTAGGGGCTGTTAACACAGAGGAGCCAGAGAAGGCTTCTTTTGAGCAGGTGACATATGAACAGAGGTTTGAGTGCCATCAAGGGTTAAGCCATGATGGGACCTTCCACCTGGGAGCAGTATGAGTCAAGACCCTCGTCTGCTCTGTGTGTTTAAGGAATAGCATGATGGAGTGAGGTGGGCAAGGTGGGGAAGAAGAATGAGGGGGCATCTGGGTGATGTAGGGTCTTTTGGTTAGTGGAAAAGAGTTTGGATTTTGTGATGGGAAGACACTGTGGGGTTCTGAGTGGGAGAATAACATGATCTGACTCAAATTTTAAAGAGTACTCATGGCAGCTGTAAGAATGGTTACTTGGGAGCAAATGTGAAGGCAGGGAGACTAGTTAGGAAACTTGCAGCCATTCAGCTGAGAAGCAATGGCTTGGGCATGGTGGGTGGCAGTGAGAGGGGAGGATTATTTGGACGTGGGTTATATTTTAAAGGTAGCGTGATGGATTCACTGTGTGGTAAATATTAGACCACTGTATAGAGCTTTTATAACTTAGCAGATTTGCATGCAAAAGGGTGGCCCATACTGAGGGTCTCTTTCTCCAACACAGTGATTTTAATCTTATTTATTTATGTATTTTGTCGTTTTAGGGCCGCACCCATGGCATGTGGAGGTTCCTAGGCTAGGGGTCTAATGAGAGCTACAGCTGCTGGCCTACACCACAGCCACAGCAACGTGGGATCCGAGCCGTGTCTGCAACCTACACCACAGCTCACGGCAATGCCGGATACTTAACCCACTGAGTGAGGCCTAGTTCCTAGTCGAATTTGTTTCTGTTGAGCTGCGTCAGGAACTCACATTTAATACATGCTTTCTGAGAAATAACAACACTAAACTATTTTATCAGCTGCAGTTAAACTTTATTCTTTCTGTATCTGAGGCCCAGCATATCTCCTTTGATCCAAGGCGATTTTTTAATAGCAGTGTTATTAGTACACCCAAACAGAAACTGGTGAAATGAAATGAATGAATTTTCAATGTATTCATGAAAATGGCAGGAAAATGTACTAGAGATTACCAAAAAAAAAAAAAAAAAGTTTTAAGGATGTGTATCTTTTAAAAAAATATGGGATAAAAACCCATGAAGAGAAAAAACACATGACATAAAATAATATGGAAGGGATGGGATTAAGATGGTGGAGTAGAAGGACTGGAGCTCAAATTCTCTCATAAAAGCAACGAAATTACAACCATATGCTGAACAACCTTCAGTCAAATGGACTGGAAACTTTCAAGGAGATATCCTACTCCAGAAGACAAGGAGGAGGCCACATCAGGAGGTAGGAGGGGTGTTTATGTGATAAAAGCAACCCCATACCTGCCAGGTGGGAAGCCCACAGACTGGAAAGTAACTGTATCACAGAGACTCACCTACAAGAATGAGAGTTCTGAGCTCCATGTCGGGTCCCCAAGCCTGGGGATCTGGCACTGGGAGAAAGAGCCCTCAGAGCATCTGGCATTGAGGGCCAGTGGGGCTTGTGCATAGGAGCTTCATGGGACGGGGGGAAATGGAGACCCCATTCTTGAAAGGTGCACATAGACTTTCATGTGCACTGGGTCCCAGGGCAAAGCAGAGGCTCCATAGGAATCTGGATCAGACCTGACTGCAGTTCTTGGAGGGTCTCCTGGGAAAATGGGATGACTGTGGCTGGTTTTCAGGGAAGGACATTGGAGGCAAAACTCTTGGGAATATTCATCAGCGTGTGTTTCTCTGGAAGTGGTCATTTTGGGAAAATCTGGCCCTATCCATCAGTGCTGAGAAGCCCCAGGCCAAACAATAATCCAGCTGGAATCACAGCCTCACGCATCAGTACAGGCTACCTAAAGACCCCCCCCCCCAGGCACACAGTCACATCTGATCTGACCCAGAGACAAAGCCCCACCCACCAGAGGTATAGGAATCAGCCTCACCTATAGGTGGGCAGGCATAAGTCCCTCCCATCAGGAAGCCTACAGCAAGCTCCCCCATATCATCTTCAGCCACAAGAGGGACAGACATCAGAAGTAAGAGAGGCTACAACTATATTGTCTGCAAAAAAAGGAGACCACACTAAAAACCTATAACAATGAAAAGGCAGAGAACTATAACTCAGATAAGGGAACAAGAAAAAAAAAAACCCAGAAAAACAGCTAAGTGATCTGGAGATTATCATTCTCCAGGAAAAAGACTTTGGACTGATGGTGCTGAAGATGATGCAAGATACTGGAAATAAACTGGAGGCAAAGATTGATAATTTACAGGAAACACTGAGCAAAGAAATATAAGATTTAAAACTTAAGAAAGCAGAGATGCAGTATACAATAACTGAAATAAAAAATTCATTAGAAGCAACCAACAGCAGAATACAGGAGGCAGAAGAACAAATAAATGAGGTGGAGGACGGACTAGTGGGAATCACTGATGTGGAACAGAAAAGAGAAAAAAGATTGAAAAGAAATGAAGAGCATCTCAGAGAACTCTGGGACAACATTAAATGTACCAAAATCCATCTTAAAGGGGTGCCAGAAGAAGAAGAGAGACAGACGGGGCAGAAAAAATATTCAAAGAGCTAATAGCTGAAAATTTCCCTAACATGGGAATGGAACCACTCACTCAAATCCAGGAAGCACAACGAGTACCATATAAAATAAATCCAAGGAAGAACACCCTGAGACACGTATTAATCAAACTGACCAAAATTAAAGACAAAGAGAAAATGTTGAAAGCAGCTAGGGAAAAGAAACAAATAAAATACAGTGGAACCCTCATAAGGTTATCGGCAGATTTTTCAGCAGAAACTCTGCAGGCAAGAAGGGAGGGGCCTGATATACTTAACATGATGAAAGGAAAAACCTTCAACCAAGATTACTTTACCCAGTTTGAAGGAGAAATCAAAAGCTTTACAGGTAAGCAAAAGCTAAGGGAATTCAGCAACACTAAACCAGATTTACAATAAATACTAAAGGAACTTCTCTAGGAGAAAAGAAGAGGCCACTACCAGAAACAAAAATACCACATATGACAAGGCTCACCAGTAAAGGCATATATAAAGATGGGAAATCATCCATGCACAGTTATGCTACTGAAATTAGAAATTGTGAGAAGAGGAGGGTACAAATGCAGGACACTGGAGATGCACTTGCAATTAAGAGATCAACAATTTAAGACAATCATATATATATATATATATATATATATATATATATATATATATATAGACTCCTATATCTAAACTTCATGGTAACTGCAAACCAAAAATCTGTGATTGATACATGCACACAAATGAGACAAATCAACTCAAATACAACACTAAAGATAGTCATCAAACCACAAGAGGAGAGAACAAGAGAAGAAAGGAAGAAAAAAGAGCAACAAAAACAAATCCAAAACAGTTAATAAAATTGCAATAAGAACATACATATCAATAATTACCTTAAGTGTAAATGGACTAGATGCACCAACCAAAAGGCATAGAATGGCTGAATGGATACAAAAACAAGCCTGTATATATACTGTCTTCAAGAAGCCCACTTCACTTCTGGGGATTCATACATATTGAAAGTGAGAGGATGGAAGAAAATATTCCATGCAAATGGGGATCAAACAAAGCTGGAGTAGCAATACTCATATCAGACAAAATAGACATTAAAATAAAGAATATTTTAAGAGATAAGGAAGGACATTACATACTGATCAAAGGATCAATCCAGGAAGAAGATGTAATAATTTTAAATATATATGCACCCAACATAGGATCATCACAATATATAAGGCAACTGCTAACAACCTTAAAAGGAGAAATTGACAATAGCACAGTAATAGAGGGGGACTTTAACACCCCACTTACAGCAGTGGATGTATCATCCAGACAGAAAATTAATAAGGAAACACAGGCGCTGAATGAAGCATTAGACCAGATGGACTTAATAGATATTTATAGGACATTCCATCCAAAAGCAGCAGAATAAACATTCTTCTCAAGTGCACACGGAACATTCTCTAAGACTGATCACATTCTGGGCTACAAATCAAGCATTGGTAACTTTAAGAAAATTGAAATCCTATCAAGCATCTTTTCTGACTACAATGCTATAAGATTGAAAATCAAAAGGAAAAAACTGCAAAAAACTCAAACACACGGAGACTAAACAACAAGCTACTAAACAACCAATGGATCACTGAATAAATCAAACAGGAAATTAAAAAATACCTAGAAGCCAATGACAGCAAAGATACAACACTCCAAAACCTATGGACTGCAGCAAAAGCAGTTCTAAGAGGGAAGTTTATAGCAATACAAACCTACCTCAGGAAACAAGAAAAAGCTCAAATAAACAACCTAGCTTTACACTGAAGCAGCTAGAGAGAGAAAAACAGACAAGACCTAAAGTTAGCAGTAGGAAAGAAATCATGAAGATCAGAGCAGAAATCAATGAAATAGAAAAAATAAAACCGTAGAGAAGATCAGTGAAACTAAAAGCTGGTTCTTGGAAAGATCAACAAAATTGATAAACCCTTAGCCAGTTATCAAGAAAAAAGAGAGAGGACTGGAATCAATAAAAGTAGAAATGAAAGAGAAGTTACAATGGACATCACAGAAATACAAAGGATCTTAAGTGACTACTACATGCAACTATGTGCCAATAAAATGGACAACCTAGAAGGAATGGATAAATTCTTAGAAAAGTACAATTTTCCAAGACTAAACCAGGATGAAATAGAAAATATGAATAGACCAATCACAAGTTCTGAAATTGAAACTCTGATTAAAAAACTTCCAACAAAAGTCCAGGACCAGATGGCCTCACAGGCAAATTCTGTTAAACATTTAGAGGAGGGCTAACAGCTATCCTTCTGAAACTATTCCAAAAAATTGCAGAGGAAGTAACACTCCCAAACTCATTCTCTGAGGCCACCATCACCTTGATACCAAAACCAGACAAAGATACCTCAAGAAAAGAAAATTACAGGTCAGTTTCACTGATGAACATAGACGCAGAAATCCTCAACAAAAAACTAGCAAACTGAATCCAACAATACATTAAAAGGATTGTACATCACGATTGAGTGGGATTTATCCCAGGGATGCAAGGATTCTTTAGTAGCCACAAATCAATCAGTGTGATACACCACATTAACAAACTGAAGAATAAAAACCTTATGATCCTCTCAATAGATGCAGAAAAAGCCTTTGACAAAATCCAACACCCATTTCTGATAAAAACTCTTTAGAAAGTAGGCATAGGGGGAACCTGCCTCAACATAGTAAAGGCCGTATGTTACAGACCCAGGGCTAACATCATTCTCAATGGTGAAAAGCTGAAAGAATTCCCACTGAGACCAGGAATAAGACAAGGATATCCATTCTCGCCACTGCTATTCAACATAGTTTTGAAAGTATGAGCCATGGCAATCAGAGAAGTAAAAGAAATAAAAGGAGTCCAAATTGTAAACATAGGAGTAAATCCATCACTATTTGTAAATGACATGATACTATACCTAGAGAATTTTAAAGACTCTGCCAGAAAATTGTTAGAGTTCATCAATGAATTTGGCAAAGTCTCAGGATACAAAATTAATACACAGAAATTGACTGCATTTCTATACAGTAACAGTGAAAGAGCAGAAAGAGAAATTAGGGAAACAACCCCATTTACCATTACATCAAAAAGGATAAAATACTTAGGAATAAACCTACCTAAAGAGACAAAAGACCTGTACTCTGAAAACTGTTAGATGCTGATGAAAGAAATCAAAGATGAGGAGTTTCCATTGTGGTGTAGCAGAACCAAATCCTACTAGGAACCATGAGGTTGTGGGTTCGATCCCTGGCCTTGCTCAGTGGGTTAAGGATCCAGTGTTGCTGAGAGCTGTGGTGTAGGTTGCAGACACAGCACAGATCCTGCATTGCTGTGGCTGTGGTGTAGGCCTGTAGCTACAGTTCTGATTGGACCCCTAGCCTGGAAACCTCTGTATTCCATGGGTGTGGCCCTGAAAAGACAAAAGAAAAAAAAAATCAAAGGTGACACAAACAGACTGAAAGACATACCATGCTCTTGGATTAGAAGAGTCGATATTATCAAAATTACTGTCCTACCCAAGGCACAATCTACAGATTCATTGCTATCCCTCTCAAATTACCAAGGACATTTTTCACAGAACTAGAACAAAATATTTTAAAGTTTGTTTGGAAGCACAAAAGACCCAGAATAGCCAAATCTATCCTGAGAAATAAAAATGGAGCTGGAGGAATCAGGCTCCCTGACTTCAGACTATACTACAAAGCTACAGTCATCAAACTGTATGGTACTGGCACAAAGACAGAAATATAGATCAGTGGAACAGGATAGAAGGCCCAGAATTAAACCCACACACCTGCAGTCAACTAATCTATGACAAAGGAGCCAAGAATATACAATGGAGAAAAGACTGTCCATTCAATAAATGGTTCTGGGAAAACTGGACAGCCAAACATAAAAGAATGAAATTAGAACACTTCCTAACATCATACGCAAAAATAAACTCAAAATGGATTAAAGATCTAGATACAAGACCAGATACTATAAAACTCTTAGAGGCAAACATAGGCCAAGCACTCTCCGACATAAACCGCAGCAATATCTTCTCAGATTCACCTCCTCAAGTAATGACAATAAAAAGAAAAATAAACAAATTAGACATAATTAAACTTAAAAGTTTCTGCACAGCAAAGGAAACCCTAAGCAAAATGAAAAGACAACCCATAGAATGGGAGAAAATATTTGCAAATGAATCGACTGACAGGGGATTAATCTCCAAAATTTATAAATGCCTCCCACGGCTCAATACTAAAAAAATGAACAACCCCATCAAAAAATGGGCAGAAAACCTAAACAGAAAATTCTCCAAAGAAGACATACAGATGGCCAAAAAACACATAAAAAGATGTTTAATATCACTAATTTTTAGAGAAATGTAAATCCAGACCACTGTGGGGTACCTACCACCTTATACCAGCCAGGACGGCTATCATCAAAAAGTCTACAAACAATAAATGCTGGAGAGGGTGTGGAGAAAAGGGAACCTTCTTATACTGTTGGTGGGAATGGAAATTGGTGCAACCACTGTGGAAAACAGTATGGAGATTCCTCAGAAAACTGAAAATAGAATTATCATTTGATCCAGCAATCCCACTCTTGGGCATCTATCCAGAGAAAACCATGACTTGAAGAGGCACGTGTACTCCAGTGTTCATTGCAGCACTCTATGCAATAGCCAAGTCATGGAAACAACCTAAATGTCCATTGACAGGAGTGGATAAAGGTCATGTGGTACATATACACGATGGAATATAACTCAAACATTAAAAGGAAAGAAATAATGGCCTTTGCAGCAGCATGGATGGACCTAGAAATTATTGTGCGAAGTCAGTTAGACGGTGAGACACCAACATCAAATGCTATCACTTATATGTGGAATCTTAAAAAAGGACACAATGAACTTCTTTGCAGAGTAGATACTGACTCACAGACTTTGAAAATCTTACGGTTTGCAATGGGACTGGTTGGGGGGTGGGGGGATGCACTAGGGGTTTGGGACGGAAATGCTCTAAGATTTGGTTGTGGTGATCGTTGTACAACTATAAATGTGATAAAATTCATTGAGTAATAATAATAATAATTATATGAAAATGGCCCTCAGGGAAGGATCAAAGAAAGGATCACTTCACTTAGCTGCATCACTGAAAAACCGCCTGGCTTTATGTCAGGAAAACAATCCCCGAACCCACCTTCAAAAGCACTCGCTCCACATGTTGTGCAGTGTGTTTCCAGGCCGCCAAATTTCTGACTGAACTGGTGATTAGAAGACAGTGCAGCACCACCTTTTCTCTTTCTTGGGAGCAGTGTTGCCTCAGTTCTTCTGAATGTCTCAGGAAAGTCAGAATCAGAAAAAGCAGTGAGGGGGAGACATGTATCAAGGGGCTGATTTGGTTAAAAAGGAACACCAGCAGGAATGTGCAACATCTCGGACGGGCAGAGCTGGCAGAGGGGACGAGAAGGGTCAGGACAGGAAAGAGTGGTTTGTCTCTAGTGCTGAAGGTCACAGAAGTACCAGCTATCAATAGTACCTTGTTAATTGCTCCTGACACCACATGAAATAAAGCTCTGTTGGATTTGTAGGCAGTTCTGAAGAGAGATGGCTCATTTTCAACCTGCATGTTTATATCAAGTTACTTAGTTGGCGTATTGAGGTATGAGGGCTGCTGTGAGGCTGATAGGGGTGTGTGTGTGTGTGCGTGTGTGTGTGTGTGTGTGTGCGTGTGTGTGTAGAGAGAGAGAGATAAAAGTGGTAATTTATTACAGTAGCTTTCCATGCTCCCCATAATAGACCACTTCTGAGCAATCAGGTTGTGCTCCTGCAGGACTTGGGCTGGCGCAGGTAGGCATCATTTAATTCATCTGTGAGAAAGTGAACAACAGAGGGAGATAAAGGGGGTATTAATCAGAACTGTATGAGATTTGAGATGGCTGCATCTAAATCAATCCAAGGAATCGTCTGGGAAATCAGCTCCCTGTTTTCAGCTGGCTTATACATTTTATTCTGATGGGGGATGTTAGAAGCTTTTTTCAATCACTTCTTCCCAGTTTGGTGCTTCCTAATAAACTCCAGAAAATTCTAAAGTCAGGATGAATTTGCTCTGACTGGAGTTTCATTCCACAGTCCCTGCATACTGATGCCTGGTAGCATTAATGGGATGTTTTCCAGCAGCCCAAACCTCTTCTGCACTTGCTCTAGGCACTAGCAGGGATTTCTCAGTACCTCTTGAGTCACAGGATATGGCTGTGCCAGCCTGGAAGCTGAGGTCTAGTCATTACAGTTGACAGAGCACACCTAAGACCTGGGTAAACTGAGAAACCGGAGTGAGGTGCCAAGGGATCTTGCTCTGAGCTTAATGTGCAGTATGGAAGCAGGTCCATTAAGAAACATCTCCCTGATGTTTGATCATGGAATATAAGAAATAGTCTCACTGGCCTTGAAAGATTGTTTTGAAGATGAAACCTATTAGTATGGAACAGTCCACAATTGACGAATGAAAAGATAAATGCTATCCTCCCATCTTTAGCTTGGACCACAGCAGTCGCACCCATACCTGAGCTCGCTTAGCTCCATCCACATGTGGACCTCGGATTTGAGAAGCCCTGCCCTAAAAGCTAGATAACCTCTTTGGAAATTCCCTCCTTGGAAATTCTCACTTGTAAGGGGGCACCAAGATAATCCAGAATGTGTTTCTACTGTTTTTGAAAGATCATTGAAATGAAAACATGTACTACATAATCCTGACACCCGAAGACTTCCCAGAAACGTATCCATGGATTCTAGGAGTCACGAAAAGAGGTACTTGGCTGTAGGATTCTTCTGAAATAAATCCTGGGACCAGTAAGCTGCTCTTTGGGAGCTGCTAGGTGGGCTCTCTGGTAGGCAGATGTGGTGTTTACGGTCTCCCGGGTGCTGTAGTTGATGCACTTATCGCACAGCTTCCCAGTGTCCCCATCATTTCCCGCCCTCTGTTGTTCCACGGGGCCCAGAACAGCTAAAAGGCCATCTTACGTCGCCTAAGATACATGTAGATGGTTTGCTGGGGCTTAATGAAAGGACTGATAATTTCTAAGATAAATTGACAAGATTTAAATTTTTTGAGACATGGTTTCAAGTGAATAAAAATAAGATTCGTATGAGACAAAGCATTTGTTTATCAGAATATGAAAAGATTCTAAAAAAGGGAATCATGAGAAAGCCTAAATTACAATATTTGGTTGCTGTGTCCTACATTTATTCCAGGATTGCAAAGCACCTCTTCCCAATGGGTTGGTATTTTCAACTTGTCTATCTCTTTGGCATGTGTGTTGCTTACAGACATTGATAAAGATGGTTAAGATATATCAGCCCGTATATATTTTTATAAATATGTTTATTTTGACAACATATTGTTTTCTCAAAGCACCATCTCAGATGGTACATAAATCAGAGTTGCTTTGTACGTCAATGACTCTTTGGGCTGCTGGCGCTATTCAGCATCCCCTAAGCCCTGTTGAGTTCATCTTTCTGTATTTAAAAAAGAGAGAAAGAATGACAGAAAGAAAGAGCTTTCATTTCCATCTTATCTGGAGAGAGGAGAGTAGAAGGAAACCAAAGGGCTAAATTTACCTTTTGAGAAGTGCAAGCAACAGAAAGTTTTAGACGTGGCTCCAGGTACTGCAGGACAAGTGGCTTCTGTTGTGGGAAGGTTAAGGAAAGAGGAAGAAGTGTTTTTCTCAGAGTTGCTTGCCCTGACCTGCTCACCTTGGCCTTCTTTCCCTGGGAATTCTAACGCTTTGTCTCATGTGGAGATGGCCAGTGCCATTCTGGGCGTATTGAGGCAGAATTACTCTATTCCCTGTTCAGTGGCCCTGGGCTCGGCTAAGCAGGCCAGATTCAGAGCCAGGGGAAGGAGGCAGTGCCTACTTGGGGATAAAGTGGGAGGTGGCAGGAAGGAGAGGCCTGCCAGCATCCAGCAGCATCAACCTGTTTGACAAAAACAGAGGGTAAAAGCCGAAGCTGGTTTTCTTGCTTCAGGCATCATTTCTTCCCACCAAATCCTGAGCTGTTATTATCTTTTCTGGGTGCATTTCCACTCCCTCCATTGCCAAGACAGGCCTTTGCATTACTCTTCATGTGCTGTCGGTTATTGAATAAAATGGCTAAAAACAGTAACAATGCTTTTAGACACATCATGAAAGTAAGGTATTAACAATAGGCAGACTTCCTTAGTTGAACTCCTGTTTTCATAATATCCATGAATAACTGAGCTCAGAGTGAAACTTTTTTCATTTTACCCAGAGCTCGGATGTAGAGATGTAAAGTGCCTTCCATACTCAGTACTGCATGCTAAACTCTCAGGGAATTCTCTTGGTTCTCTTGAATCTAAGTTTTTTGCAAACAAAACCTTGGAGTTCCCGTTGTGGCTCACTGGTTAACGAATCCCACTAGGAACCATGAGGTTACAGGTTCAATCCCTGGCCTCGCTCAGTGGATTAAGGATCTGGCGTTGCCGTGAGCTGTGGTGTAGGCCAGCAGCTAGAACTCCGATTAGACCCCTAGCCTGGGAACTTCCATATGCTGTGAGTGCAGCCCTGGAAAAGACAAAACAAAAAAACAAAATCCAAACACTTCATTTTTCTTCTTATTCTGGATTATGAAGATGAACACCTCCTCATGGTCCGTCACATATGATCAGCTCCTATTTTACTCACCTGTGAAATACTCACTTGGTAGATTAGCTGGGAAAGTGGGAATAGCAAGACTTTCCTCCATTTGCCATAAGGGTGTTGCCAATCTGTGTTTTCCATACCATTTATGATATATATTCCAGACAAAGGCAAACTGATTTTAATATTAACTGAAGGAAAGTTATAAACAACAAGGTAAATTCTATGTAAAGGCTGAAAATCATTCTAAAGGCAGGTATATACATTGTAGATTTTCCCAGGTTTGTGTTACCTCAACCATGATTATTCTTCATTCAAACTGTAAAGCATAAGGACACAGAAATATGTATGTTTAAAAATTTTATCCTTGATGACCTAAATAGAGTCCGTATAGAAAAACCAGAAGCACACATTTTTTACAGTTGTTAAAGTCTGTTGCAACTACAGACACTTTGCCTACGGTATTATAGACCCCGTTTTCTCCCAGTGTTATTCACTTCACTTCAATTAGGAATATTTAGGAAAATGATCCACAGTGAAGAGCTATTAAAAAACGTCTTCAGGATTTCCTGTCGTGGCTCAGTGGTTAACGAATCTGACTAGGAACCATGAGGTTGCAGGTTCGATCCCTGGCCTTGCTCAGTGGGTTAAGGATCCGGCGTTGCCGTGAGCTGTGGTGTAGGTTGCAGACGCGGCTCAGATCCCGCGTTGCTGTGGCTGTGGTGAAGGTCGGCAGCTACAGCTCCTGTTAGACCCCTAGCCTGGGAACCTCCATATGCCGCGGGTGCGGCCCTAGATAAGGCAAAAAGATGAAAAAACCCCAAAAAACCTCTTCATAGGCTGGATTAGTGAGACCATGAAACAAGATGTGTTTTTATGAGATGAAAGGTTATCTAGATGAGACTTCCTAGGATCAGAATTCTAGCTGGTGTGTAGTCTTGTGACTTTACGCAAGGTGGCCTGGCCTTATGCTCCTGTGCTTCCTGTCCTGGAGTGCTCGCAGTGGCCGTCTGTGGCCTTGGGCCGGAAGGACGGCTCGCTGGCTATTTGGCCCGTCCTGCACCCACCTGTCATTATTCTCTCTCTTGTGCTTAACGTCTTAACCTCCAGGATCCCTCAGCATTTGCTAAGCTTACCATTCTGTTCCCCTCTTGGAGTGTGTTTTTCTTTTTTAATCTCCATGTTTTTGCTTCAGTGTTAGAACCCCATTTTGCTCCATTTTCTAGGCTGAAATCCTACTTAAGATTCCACTCAAGTGTATCACAAAAACATAACTCATTTCACTACTAGGAATGAGGTCTTGCTTTCACTCTTTTAGCATCCTGGTTCCCATTCAGTATCTATTGAGTGGATTAATTCTGAAATGAGATCTATATACCAGGGGGATAGAGAAGGTGGGAAGGGAAATTGTGTGAATTGTTTATCAGCACAGGTCTTCAGATAGCTTTTTTCTTTTTATTTCCCCCTTCTTTGTATTATAAAGACATTTTCTTACCACAGACAGCAGAAAGTTCCACTACATGAACACCAGCCATAGTGCTAACAGCAGGCTTAGGGATCAGTTTCCACCAAGTCATCAAGTAACCCAGTGTGTCGCTAGCCTCTTGGTTGCAGAGGTCAGGACTGACTGAGTAATGTGTAGGAGCGGGCTGGGCACTGAGAGCACCTGCAGCCCCGTGCTGAGAGGACCTGCAGCACTGTTCATGGGTCTGGGTTGGCTTCTTCCAGTCTGGCTCTTTGTACTGTGTCCATGACACAACCCAGATGCCTTGGGTTTCCAGAGGGCCTGCAGAAAGGCGTGGGCAGTGGGCTAGGCGAGGCTTTTTAAGGCAGCCCCTTTGTGTGTGGCTGGAATGTGAGGAACACAGCTTTCTGAAGAAAACATTCTAATAGGGACTCACATTGGCAACATCTGTTTCATTTGGGTAATTTTAGATGGCTAAAACCCACATCTCAGAATGATGAGAGCTCCTGTCATTTTACCAGTGATTGCTGCAATGTCTCAAAGCAGCCACCACAGTAATGAATAGATTTTAAGGACTAAGAAGAAATACGGCCCTTATTAAGCACAGGAAACAGTATCCTTTAGGGCACACTGACACAGAAGGAAACGGTGTAATGGTATCTGTCTCTTAGAAAAGTCTTCAAAATTTTTCTTTTTTTTAGAGCTGTAGTAGTAAAGGATTTAATCTTTTCTAGTAATATTTTCTTATCCAGATATCTGTGCTTAATTAATCCTTAACACTTTTCAAAAGAAAAACAACCTTGTTCAAAGGAATTTACATGGATAAAAGTTGAATTTCAAAGGGACTAACCAGACCCTATTGTTATGAGACCTTTTTCTAAAGATAGCACTTAATGGAAATGATAGCACTTTTACTTAGATATTTTTAGGTAGAAACATGAGGGAGATTAGAAGCTGTTAGTTGTGTTGCACAGATGATGAGATCGGAGGCCCATAGAGGACACTTCCTTTGCTTTTCTACCTCTCATGGCACTTCCCACTGTGCTCCCAGCAAGTGTTTAATAGACATATCTTGAAAAAAGGCACAATTATAAATGTAGATAATAGTGGCAAAATAACAAATGTAACTCTGATTTCGTAACATGTGGATCCCCTTTTATCCACAAGTTTTAGTCCCTTTTGAATATCAAAACTGAACCCCTCCAATGGAAAGGAAAGTGATGGAGCATTCCCATTAGAATGTGTGAGCTTAGATCTGGTCTGGACGGGCTCTTTGTCGCCCATCCCTGTTTGTGTGGCTCTGTGGTAAGCGGAGCGTTCTGGCATACATGGTCTCATTTGATCCTCAAAGTAATCTCTTCAGATTGAATCCCAAAAAAGGCTTCTAAGTATTTCATTTGCACCCAGAGACTGATACTCTTCCACTGAACGTGAAGACGAAACATCTTGGAGAAGGAGCTGTTTGGTCATCATGACCCTTCTGCCAGGGATGAGTCTGGAGCGTTCTTTTTGGGAAGGCTGACATGTTGGGGTGTTCACCTTAATGTACCGCACTGTTATGTTAACCAGGCTAGGATAAGTCACACTCCGGGAACAAACAGCCCCTGAAACTCGGGGGGTTAACAAAAGGAAGGTTTGCTTCTTGCTTATAAAGGCGACTGCAAATCTGGGGGGCTCCTGGGGTGACTCAGTGGTCCAGGGTGGTGATACCATCCTCTGCATTTTGGGGACACACACCCCCCTGGACCTTGCAGCCGGGAGGCAGTGTGTGGGGAGTTCATGCTGCCAATTCAGTGTTTTGTCCAGGAAGTGACGCACATCATTTTCGCTTCCGTGGGCATGGAATTATTTTCATGGGTACCAGGAAGGAGAAGAAAATCAGATGTGGGTGACACTTAGGGATTCCTACCTTGGAAGGTTTTTCATTCATCAGTCAACGAGGAAGCTTTAAGTTGGAGTAGACTTAGCTAAAATTGGTCAAGGTCTGTGGCTTTCTTCCACTAAATGTATTAAAATTTGGAGTTCCTGTCATGGCTCGGTGGTTAACGAACCCGACTGGCATCCATGAGGACGCGGGTTCAATCTCTGCCCTCGCTCAGTGGATTAAGGATCTGGTGTTGCTGTGAGCTGCGGTATAGGTCGCAGACACGGCTTGGATCCCACGTTGCTGTAGCTGTGGTGTAGGCTGGCGGCTACAGCTCCGATTCGACCCCTAACCTGGGAACCTCTGTATGCTGTGGGTGTGGCCCTAAAGAGACAAAAAGACCAAAAAATAGTAGTAAATGTATTAAAACTCTTATTCTAACATGGCATAGACAACTTTTTAGAACAATCATGTCAGGTCGCATACTTCCTCTATATCAGGCTATGGTGGTCTCAACATATGCCAAAACCACCCAGTAAGTTCAGGGAATTCCGTTGGGAAAGAAAGTTGGCCTGCTGGTTTTGGTAGTGTGTAGAGGAAATAGCTGGTTGATTATCTGCAGTATTCAGTTTCCAGTGCATCAGTGGACAATGTGAGAAGTGCTTTTTGTGCATTTTCTTTGTGCCGTTTTTAAGAACCTAGAAAATAGCAGAAGCTGGAGAGACCGGGGGCAGAGATTAGACCCTCATGGATTACGACTGCATATGTGGGACCCCTGATAGCTCTTGCAAATGTGGTTTTGGCCTCCAGCACGTTGATCTTACGCTAGCCGATAAACTTGTTTTAACAAGAAGTTGGTCACTAAACACGAGGGTGTGACCCTATCTGAAAGTGAACCCCTCGTGGTTGCCTGATGGGGCTTGAAATCTAGTGCTTATCATCATATTTGTGTAAGAATCATCTGAATAATTCATGAGGTTCAAATTCTAGATCTCCACCCTCAAATATTTTGAATCATTGTTATGGAGCCTAAGAAATCATATTTCTAACAAGGATCTCAGTTATTTCTCACACTTCCTAACCGACAGACCACATTTTGAGAAACACTGAACTAAGTAAAAGAACCTAGATTAGCCAGGAAATGATCAGAATCTTGGGAATTGTAAGCAGCCCTCAAAAAATAACTGTATTGTCATGGAATTTGTTCAGTATTCTATACAAAGGGCTTGGAAAACAGTCTACATGCTAAAAGGACAATAGGCTTTCCTGGATTTGACTGCTGGAGACTGCTGTAAATTTTCTACATGATCTGTACAACTATTATAAGCGGATTTTCTAGGTAATATTGAGGGCTTTCTACCCACTCAACTTCCTGTGCCCTTTAGGGTTGTAGAAAAGAGCAGCTGGCACTCAGTGAGGACAATGGAAAGCAAGCTGAGTGAATCCCAGAATGGCATATTTTACTTGAAAAACATGCATTGTGCTCTTTTCCAAGTAAACTGCACAGAAAAATGTAAAGGAAGCATAAAGCTCTTATGAATTAGGCCCTAAGCGTTTTTCTTTTTTGCATATAAACTGCCACTAAGGATGTGATAGGAATGCATTTTCTACTGTTTTTCAAACTGTAATTTGACGTTTCTCTAGTAAAACTCAAATACTTGATATGGTCCTGTTGCAACTGTACGAGAGGTAATAATTGGAAAATTTAACACAGAGCTTTATCTCTTAAATGCTAAAAGGTAGGGCTACTCACAGCATACAGAAGAGTTGGCATTAAATCTAAAAAGTGTGAACCTGGTGTTTCTCTATGATGTTAATTTTGCACCTGGAAATGTGTTCCAGAACTGTAGTACCTTTTAAACACAGAAGAATAAAAGGCAATTCCCTCCCCAGCCTTCGCCTAAAGGAGCCTGTAGTCTCCATCTGCTGTTCAGTAGTTCTATTTCCCCACATTTACTACGTTTCAGATTGGAATGTGATGCATGTAGGTCTCAGAGCAGTCAATTAACTTATTTAAGAAGCAGTGGAATAAAATGAAGCAAAAATAGAGGAAAAGTCTCTGAAGATCACTGTTCAGTTGTGTATCTAAAGACCATCAGCAGTGGGACACAGTAAAACTCATATAGAGAATTGAAAAGATTTGAGCAACGGTCTTCTGTCCATCACCCTGGTAGACTTTGTTAGCCAGCAGTGGGTTTTTTTGTTTTGTTTTTTTAATAACAGACCTTTTTTAAAATTCAGCAGTTGTAAGACAAACTACATTAAAGATGCGTGACCGTACACAGATAAGGAAAGACTCCTTAAGCCTTCTCTGTGAATTGATTATACTTTTTTTTTTGCAGATGATGCAGATTAAATAGTTTCTACATGGGCACATCGTATGCAATTTCTATGGGAAAACCACAGAGTCACAAATTTAGGACAAATTCCATCATTGTATGAAATATGATCTTGCATTTTAAAAATGCTTAGAAAAGCAGAATCGCTGAAATAATTTCTGATAAGATTTCTCACAAAATCTCATTCTGATTTTGCATTTTTGGTTGGGAAAACTTTGATTTTTTTCTGGTGCAGGTAAAACTAAATTCCATGGCCCTTGACAATTGCTCATCTGTACTTGAATTTTTTATGGCTTTCACCCAGAACTGATGCAACTTGTTTTTGTGTCTATCGAAAGAAATATTAATTTATTTCCACATGCTACTTACTTTTCATGTCTCATTGCTGTGCACATATGATTTCGAGGGATTTGCTGCAGCACAACAAGAATTAAAGTTATGATTTCTGAATGTGTTTATCAACTTTGGATGCATAAGAAACTAAAGTAAATATAACTAAAAACAGTATAACTTGAATCCCCAAACTAGAAGTGGCATTCCATATTCTCCAGTAGGTCAGATTGGAAATAATCTCACTCAGTGGAAATATGCAGCTTTTGACAGCTGGGAAAGCAGCAGAGCATAAAGATCAAAAGCTCAGACTTGGGAATTGGGCGAGTGTTGAATTTCTGCTCTAACATTTACCAGCAGTCCTGACTTTAAACTTGTGCTATTTGAGCTCAGTTTTCCTCATATGTAAAATGGGTAAGATAGTAGTTATAATATTTAGAATGAGCTAACTCATTCTGTGTCAGACTCCCAAATGTATAATTACTCAAATACAATAGAAATTTGAGTTTTATTCAGTTATGGTCCTTGGTGGTGACCAAATTGCCTCTCCTACAGTGAGTCATTCAGAGACGCAGGCTGACAGAAGTTTTACTGTCTCCAGTATGTGGCTTCCAAGTTGCTTTAGAGTAAGTGTTTTTCAATTTTTTTTTTCGTTTTTTCCCCTTAAGGAGAAAAAGTAAATTAATTAAACACAATTAATTAAAATTAATTTAATCAAATTTAAATTCTCACTAATGAGAGGAATTATATATTAATAAGTTAGGTTTTATCAGGCAGGGTTGAGCTTTGAAGAGCCACCAGCTAGCGTAATATCCAATATTTTTTGCTCCTCCAAGCAAATATTTCCATTTTTGGGGTGCAGTGTTGCCCCTTGTTGAGATGCATGTAATCAGAGTTACCTCCATTCTTGCAGGCCAGAAGGGAAGGAGAATGCGGGAGCAAACCTGGGAGATCTTTATGCATCAGGCCTGCAAGTGTCACATGGCACTTCCATTTATATTCCATTGGTTAAAACCCAGTGATATGGGAGTTCCTATTGTGGTTCAGTGGTTTACGAACCTGCTGAGTATTCATGAGGACGCAGGTTTGATCCCTGGCCTCCCTCAGTGGGTTAAGGGTCTGTGTGGCAAAGAGCTGTGGTATAGGTCACAGATGCTGCTTGGATCTGGTATGGCTGTGGTGTAGGCTGGCAACTGCAGCTCCGATTCAACCCCTAGCCTGGGAACTTCCATATGCGCAGGTGCGGCCCTAAAAAGCAAAGCAAACAAAGCAAAACAAAAAATCCGCAACAATTTAGTCAGGTGGTCACTTTTTACCATGAAGGACACTGGGAAATGTGACCCAGCTGTAGGTATGGGAAAAGAGAAGATAGCTCTTCGGTGAGTAGCAGGTGCTCTCTTATATTATTTTACTTTGCATCAATTGTTGTGAGGACTTAACATCTAATATCGTTAAAGTGTTTAATGTCATATCCAGTACATGGTAAACATTTAAGATTTTTTGAATCTCTTTAGGAAAAAGGAAAAAATTAAGAAATCATCTCTCTAAATTCAATCTATGAGAGCATGAAAGAAATCTTAGAGTTAGAAACAATATAGACCAGTCTTCTATGAATATATTTTTGCCTGAAAACTTTAAGTGAAAATGTGGCAGTGCATTAGCTTATTGTATCTTGAGTTACATGAAAATTTTTATTTCAGGCAAAAATTTGTATTCTCCAACTGTCTCATCCTATCCAGTACTATTTACATTGCCCTTTGAAATGTTTGCTCGTTAATTCATTCAACATGTTTATCAAGTACCTCTGATAGTGTGCTGGGCTCTCAAAATTAAAATGTGTGTTTCCTGCCTTGAGAGACTTAAAACATTCTGCCCTTCAGAAAGCAGAGACTTCTGTCCTAGCCCTTATTGTTTCTCTATCCCCTAGCATAGCGCAGGCACTAGGAAGTGCTCAGTTGTTGTTAAATACATGGGTATGATGACAGAGATAGAAAGGAAAACAGGCGATGCCAGCAGAGTGAAATGAGGCAATGACTGGGCTCTGATGGGGCAGCCAGGCAGGGCACCTAACCCAGTTGGGGAAAGCAGTTAGGAGGAGGTGACATCTGGGCTGAGGGTTGAAGGAGGTGAGAATTTACCACGTTAAAGAGCGAGGGAGGGTGATTTCTGGAAGAGGAAATAGCATGTTGGAAGCCTAGAAGTGAGAGGACTTGTCAGAGTGGTGTAACAGGTTGAATAGTGCGCACCAGGATCCTAACAGTGTTAACGTGCTTGAAAGTAGGGACTTTGCAGATGTAATGAGTGGAAATGAAGCTACTGAGGGTGGGCCCTGAATTCACTGACTGAGGCCCTTACAGGAAGGCCATTTGAAGACAACAGACAAACGTGGAGGGAAGACAACTCTGTGAAGACAGAGGCAGAGACTGGAGTTAAGGAGCTTCAGAAGCTGGAAGGGGTGAGGAAGGAGTCTTCTCTAGAGCCTGCAGAGAAAGCATGGCCCCATCAACACTGTGACTTTGGGCTTCTGGCCTCTGGAACTGTGAGAGAATAAGTTTCTGTTGGCTTAAGCAGCCCAGTTTGTGATGCTTCGTTATGGCAGCCCCAGGAAACCAATATAGTGTATTAGTCTTCTCACAGTACCGTCAAGGGAGAGTTAGGAAGAAGGGGTTGGCAGTTAGTCAGAGTGTCCTATGAGGTTTAGGAAGGCATCGCTGCTATATGTACAGCAGGACTTTCTGAAAACCGATTTACCAGATAAACCAAAACTCCTTAGGCTGTGTGTACAGGATGCTTGGCTGGACATTTCTTTTTCTTTTTCTTTTTTTTTTGTCTTTTTGCCTTATCTAGGGCCGCACCCGCGGCATATGGAGGTTCCCAGGCTAGGGGTCTAACAGGAGCTGTAGCTGCCGGCCTACACCACAGCCACAGCAACGCGGGATCCGAGCCGCGTCTGCAACCTTCACCACAGCTCACGGCAATGCCGGATCCTTAACCCACTGAGCAAGGCCACGGATCGAACCCGCAACCTCACGGTTCTTAGTCAAATTCGTTAACCACTGAGCCACGAAGGGAACTCCTTGGCTGGACATTTCTGATTAGTAAGTTACTCTACTTTCTCCAAGTTCTTCGGATCTCCAGAGCTAAGATGTATGCTTACTAAGTCCACTGTTTGTCTGTTGTGCTTCTACTTATGCATCATTGTTAAGGCATATGTGTTATGGATAAATTATGAGAGTTCTCTCTTTGAAAAGTAATTATCTGTTCTGGAAAGACTGGAATATGATTAAAGTGTTATAAAAATCAGGAAGGCTATGTAGTCAGATTGTGTTTCAAGTGTTTTAATGTTTTGCATGTTAAATTCACCAGAATACCAACTGTAAAGGAGGAATTTTGGGAGTGATTTATACAAAAAGAAGTTTGAAGAAATTTGGGCAGTGGCTGCTTGGTTATACATCAGAGATGGACACACGAATATATACTTGCGTATTTGAAGTTTCAGTGAAATATTTAAGTAAATTCTTTTTGCCTGTTTTTTTTTAGGGTCACTCCTGTGGCATATGGAAGTTCCCAGGCTAGGGGTCAGATTGGATCTGCAGCTGCCAGCCTACACCACAGCCACAGGAATGCGGGACCTGAGCCATGTCTGTGACCTACACCACAACTCGCAGCAGTGCCAGATCCTTAACCCACTGAGCAAGGCCAGGGATCGAACCTGCATCCTCATGGATACTAGTTGGATTTGTTCTGCTGAGCCACAGTGGGAACTCCCAATACTTAAGTAGTTTTTTTATAGTGCTCTGCCCAAACCAACTTTTATACTTCATTTTCCTAATTGCATCAAATACGAAAGTCCCCACTGTACACGGGTGAAGTGACAGGGTAGGTGTGTTAGCAAGTGCTTGTTTCAGGGTTAAGGAGAGCTTTCTTTCAGTACAGTGAGTGGGAGCAAATTTCTTCTCACCTGGCAAATGGCTCTTTTAGGACCCGGGATTTGGGTTCCCAGTGGGGCCCTGCATTCTGAGGTGGGACTGGCATTCCGTAAATACGCCAAACAGTATCGTAAATGGGTCTTATTTCTTGGCTCTGGGACTCTATTTAACCAAAGGCACAGCTGCCATTATTGGTAGCGCCAGATATGAAGACAGGTTCTTCCTTTACTCTAGGTCGTATTCTTAATAATGTGCTTCACAAACACTAAGGGAATATTATGCCAATCACTTTTTAGTGAAAATGGTATTTTTATTTTTCTTTTCTCATCATTTTACTACTTCTTGAGAATATATGTTTCAGGTTCTAATCCTTAGTTTACGTAAGATCTTTCAGAACACCACAAACTTGCAAGTTGGAATAGTCTTATATAGTTTTTTAGCAAATTTAGGTTTCAAGTTATATTTTATTTGGATAGGCATAAGTATTTAAGTTCCCTAAACATAAATCAATTAATTATTGGCCTAGAAATAGGAAACAGGTCAAATGGTAGGCGAATTTAGCCTGGGCTTGAACTTTTGTCGTGAATTCATCAGTGGATAATTACAAAATTATTGATCAGTCAGCAAATATTGCTTAAATGTTTAGCCTTCGCCAGGTCCTGTGCTAAGAACTGGTGTGTGATAAGTATGAAGAAAGATGCCATCAGTTTCTGGAGATGCTATATTGGCATGATCTTTGTCTTCTGAGATAAAACCCAAGATTGCCTGCCTGAAAAGCCTGCTGGGATATTTAAACACTATAAGAGGTTACACTCTCCATATAAATTCTATCGGGAGGGGAGAGAGTACTAAAATTTAGGTCCCAAGGCCTAGGAAGGCACTCTATGTTTAAAATTACCAGTTAACTCTTCGGGAATCTACAAAGCCCTTTGAGTTAGGGTGATGTGTTGTAAAGAACATGATTTAGAGAAAAAGAAGATACTTTCCAGTCTTAACTCTGCCAGTAACAAGTTCTGTGACCTTGGGAAATTCAGTTTGATTCTTGGGTCCCCATATTCTCCATGGTACTGGCTGGATGAGGTGGTGTCTGTCGTCTCTTCGGTTGGAAAACTTGCATTAATCATAGAATTTCAAGGCCGTTTGAAGGACCCAGAGCATCCTTTATAGAGATTTTGTACTACCTCCTTACCCTCGGCACACAGCATGATATTTGAAAATATAGATTTTGTCACAGAGACATTATATGATCCGGTCTGTCTTCTTTCATCCCATTAGTGCTCCTTTTGGAGGGAGGAAGCAAGAAAAGACCAATATCTGCTTGCTGACTTGAGGAATAGTTGAGGGGATCAGAATTACTTAGCCTGGACTAGCATAGCCTTGGGAGAAATAAAAGCTGGTGTGAAGTGGTTGAGTGGGTGTCATCAAATGTAGATACTTCACTACGAAAAGAAGGAAACACACTTTTCGTCCTCCAGAAACTTACTTAGGGGAGACAGACCCACGTAAAACACGTGTTGAGTCCTAATGTTGAGGCAGGAAGGGCTGGATGTGAGAGGGCCCTGACGCAGGTGAAACGCAAGTACAAAGGGCAGAGTGCGTTTCAGCGTTTCCCCAGAGAGCAGGAAAATAATGTGTGAGTAACAGTTACAGAGGGCAGACTGAGCTCAATATGAGGAAGGGCTTTCTAATAATTAGAGCCATCCACCAGCATGGCGCACCTCAGGAAGGAAGACTCTGCTTTGCACTAATCAAAGAGTTTCTGGGCACACGTATTGGACACCTGTATCAGGTGGGGAATTGGGTTAGGTAACCTCTAACTTTCCTCTCTGCACTACAAGAGGTAACACTCTCCTTATAAATTCTGTCAGGAGGGGAGAGAGTAGTGTTCCTTTCCTTTGTGAGACCCCTCTCCACTGCCCAAACAGCTTTCTCTCATTGGAGTCATCTTGTAAGAAACCATAGGCTAGATTTGTGCTACCAAAAAAAAAAAAAAAGCAACAGCAACAATAGAAAAGTGAGATTGTTCCGGTGAAAAGGTGAGCTGTTATTTTCATCACCACTGCTATCCCTGTTAAGTAACTCTTACTATCTATAGATGGAATGCGTGACCCCAAACCGGGATAGTGGATATACAGAAAAATCCAAGAAAGCCTCATTCCTTAGCAAGTAGTAGACTCCGTGGCTTCTGAAATGAGGGATGCTGGAATGCAGCTTGCAAAGAAGGTGGCCATGATTGGTTTTACTTCAAAGTGCTAAGCTAAGATTTCCTTTGAGCCTGTCACCTTTAAGCTGCATGACTCACCTGCGAATTCATAAAACAAAAATGTGATCACTGTGGATTCTGCTGCCATTCCTGGTGACACTCTGGCAATGATTGTAGCAGGACTTGCCAAACACACACTGACCCTCTGAGTCACGTTGGTTCCTATGGAGATTAACACCGTCAGCGGTGAGAACAACAGCCCAGAAGTGCGATTGCTGTTAGACATGGAGAAGAAAAATGGCATATGATCCTCTAGAAATGCAGCAATTGGAATGAAAAAGGAGCATGCAGTGGCACAGCTCAGGAGAGAAAATGCCCTGTAATGGCATTGCAACCTAATTCTCCAGCTCTTCCTGTAAGTGGCTGGGGAGAAAGTGTGGTTTCAGGCAGATAGGCTGCAGTCTACTTCTATTTATCTGGCTATTTCCAGCAAGTTCCCTTCTCATTCCTGATAGCTTATCTCTGCAAAGGAGCCTGTCCAAGGTGACCTCACCAGAGACCAAGTGGTCCTGACGTTGGGACCACAACACTGACGAACGTGTTGAAGGTCGGGGTGGATAGGACACGAATCGCGTAGGTGTATCATGGTAGGCTTTAGTTTTCTGTCTGGATAAAGGGATTTTTACCTCAATTTGAAGAAGAAAGTGATGGCTTGCATTTCACAATTTAAAGTGTTCGATGTGTCTCAGTAGAACAGGTGGCTTACCGAGTTAGAGTCTGTTTTTTCCTTGGACATCCTGGGGAGGGCGTGTGCTGTCTTGACCTCCCACCTCCTTTGTCCCTTTTGGTCAGTTCTGTCCCACAGCAGTTCCTTGCACAGGCTGAGCCTGCAGGGGCCCGAGTCGCCAGCCTTTCTCCCATAAAGCGAGGGGAAAGGTCCGGAGACATACACATCACCCACATTCGGGGTGTGTGATCCATGCCCTGCTTGGATGAATCAGGGTGTATAAGCGGAGCTGTACTTTTTCTTGTCTTTCTCATGTCAGCTGTTGTGGAAAATGCCTATTAGTTGCAGAATGATCAAACAGATACAGGAGGAATAACTGGTTTCAAGCAAAATCAGATTAAATTGCATCAAAAGTGACCAAACTGAAATGACAACATATTACCCTGGAAAAGAAAGATAATGGTTTTCAAAGGAATGACAAGCATTTTTGGAGAAAATTAGTGTTAATAAGTTGGTTGGAGATGAAAAACATGCCACAGCTCTCCAGTACTGGTTGTTGAGGACTGTTCTTTTAGGGCAGCTGTGGCCTGGTGCAGGAGGACGTGCGCTGGGCTATGCGTGGGCACGACTGGCAGGGCTCGGGCAAGACCAGGGTCACTAATCTATAAAATGAGTGTTTGTAGCCACGTAATGTCAAGGCACTATGAGTAAACACTCAGCAAATAAACACTCAGCAAAGGCTGGCGATGTTGGTCACGGTGATTCTGGCAGTGGCAGCAGTGCTGATGGCGGTGTGAGGATGCTGCTGGCATACCGGTCATGATGGTCAGGCGGCCCTTCCCCTTAGTTCCAGGTTCTGTGACTGAAAAGGGAACGTGGTTATAAAAGTAATTTTCAAGGAGTTTTTTTTTTTTTGTAAAGGTTCTGCCTCATAAGAAGCTCAGAGAGTTATGCTTTTCTATTTAGGGAAGTAATTTAAAATCAGAGTTTTATGCTTTACGAACATGCTTTTCTTTTTTTTTTTTTTTTTTTTTGCCTTTTGTCATTTTATGGCCGCGGGTTTATGGCCGCACCCGCGGCATATGGAGGTTCCCAGGCTAGGGGTCTAATCGGAGCTGTGGCCACTGGCCTGTGCCGCAGCCACAGCAACGCAGGATCCGAGCCGCGTCTGCAACCTACACCACAGCTCACGGCAACGCCGGACCGTTAACCCACTGAGCAAGGGCAGGGATCGAACCCGCAACCTCATGGTTCCTAGTCGGATTCGTTAGCCACTGTGCCACGACGGGAACTCCACGAACATGCTTTTCAAAGTCTTATTACCTCTGACCTTGCGTAATGGCTTAATGGCATCCAGTCTCACTGTGCTCCGTTGTGTATACAGAAGAAGCAGCCTCACACAGTGCTTAAGAGCTCAAGATCATGGTTATAGACCTGCTGTGCCACCTACTAGCTGTGTGACTTTGGACAAGTTATTGAACCTCTCTGTTTCGGTTTCCTCACCTGTAATGGGACGTCAATAAGCATATCTCATAGGGTGGTTATGAGGATGACACATATCCATACATGTAAGTACCTGACCAGTGTTTATCTGGCACAATGTACACATACAGTAACTATCAGATATTATTATTATTGTGTTTCTTTCTGAAAAGTTGAGGATTTAAAGTGGTATTACACTGTAATCTTTTTCACTTGTAAATTAATTTGTTGTGGAACTTTCTACAGGATATCTTTACTTCCACAGTCGTCAGCTCAGTCTTGGGTTTTGTTTTCAAATCTTACTTGAAAAAAGCAGCTGTGTGTGTGCGTGTGTGTGTCTTCCTGCAGGAAGGCACAGCGCTCCTCCTATTCCACCGTTCAGATACCCCGAGGCAGGCAGAGAATTTCGATCAGCATCTGAAGAATCAGCTCCTCTCTCCCTGCAGAGCACAGAGCAGAGACTTCACCTTGTGTCAAGCCGGGGCTGGTTCTTGCTTTCGATGTCACAGGAATGACGTAAAAGCAAAAGACACTTTCCTTTAGCATTTAATTTTTTCTCCAGTATTTTATTCCAGTCTAAGTCTGACCTTTCAGGAACATATTTTGTCTGTGGCTCCTTTCGTCTGAAGACTGATGGAGTGAGAAGTGAACTTGAGTGTCTCCTGCTGCTTTAGTCTGACTATGGAAAACAGTTAACAGACACCACAGAAAACAAGAGCTTGTTTATCTCCTGGGGGCTGAGCATTGGTGGGACTGTGTTCCAGAGGTGGGCTTGGTCCCCACGTCGCGGCCTCTCTCCTGTGCCCGGGGGCACTGCGGCCTGTGCTCCGTGCTGCCGCAGCCTCGACGCCCATGCCGCCTTCTTAGCCCTTGCCTGCTCCTTGCTCGTCCCTCAGCACCGCTTAACTCTGTTGAGATTCAGCCACTCAGGGCCCTTTGGATTTACTGAAATCCGGTCTCCTAGTGGGTTATTGTGCACACACACTTTCCTGACAGAGAGGCACATTTTATTTTTGTTCAGAGTACCGATGGTCCTGGAAATTGAGAGGAGGAGCTCTCTGTGCAGACTCCGTTAACTTTTCCTAATGGGCTGTGATACTTTTTTGTAAGAACTTTGAATTTTAGAATAATTATTTGTAGAACTAATGAACGTATCTGAAGTTGCTAAGAGATTAGACCTTCAAAGTTCTTATGACAAGAAAATGAAATTTGTAACTATGTGCGGTGATGGGTGTTAATTAAACTTACTGTGGTGGTCACTTCAAAATGTATGCATATATTGAATCATGTTGTATGCTTGAAACTTACACTATGGTATATATATGACAGCCATATCTCAATAATACCAAAGAGGGGGAGTAAAACCAGTGAGCTCAATTAAGTTGACTATATATATATATATATATATATCATGTTGACCATATATATATCATGTCTATATCATATCTTACATATCCTATATGCATTTGTACATGTGTATATACATATTCACAGATGTAACAGGTTTTTCTCTCAGCCACAAAAGCCCAGCTCACAGATAGCGGGAGATTTCTTAGATTGTGTCAAATTGTCGCTGAGATGGAGAAACTAACACGATGCTGATGGAAATTGAATGGCCAAGCTCAGCTTTCTTGTAAGAGCTGATCTTGGCTTCTTCTTTACAGAAAGACCAGCTGGCTTTGCTATCTATCTTCCCCTCCTGTGCCATCTGAAACCTGTGCCCCGGGCCTGCTGGTGGCTTTCTAATCTCTGTTCCAAATTTGGCACAACCTTCCTTCACCTGGGGCTCCTGACTCTTCTGCTGTATCACCCCGTGATTCATGCTGCAGAAGGACTGTCTCATTAGCATACCGGCATCCGTAGTAAAGAGACGTTTTTCACCCTTAAAGACTCTGAACGACACACCTCTTACACAGAGAACTTAACTTACCATTCTGAAGACTATTTTGTAGTCCCTTAAGGCTGTTATGGCTGCCCTCTGTAGCAAAGCTGAAACTTGTATTTGCCCTTTTTCACATGTGCAGTCTTCCAGCTCAGGTGCCCCAAATTGTCCCGCTGATCTGTTAGAACTATGTTGGGTAATTTCACCGCTGTGCTTAAAACTCTTTGTAGACTTCCTGTTTTCTATTCATGACATCTGTATTCATTGTTGCTGTAACAGTTTTTAGGACTATCACTTAGTCCTTTGTTTACTTGTTTATTTTATACCTTCTCACTTAGAATGGAGGCTCCATGAACAAGAACCTTGTTATCTTCTTTTCCATTGTATCCTCAGGAGTTATCACAGGGTTACACCTAGGAGACACTCTGTAAATGATTCCGGAGCAAATATTGCTCTTTATGTGTCAACCACTTTTCATGACCCAGAGCTCTCAAAGTCCATCGCCAAAGAAAATTATGAAGTGGTGATAATGGGAAAAAATGACCATTTATTGGACATCTACTATATACTAGGCATTTCAGGCACAGTAATTCTATAGCTTGGATTTCACAAGGTTGACATTATTTCAGTTTTATAGATGATGAGGTGAATGATGGACCCAAATGCACACAAAGCTGGAATACGACTCCTATATATTTGGCTGCAGAGTTGATATTTATTCTGTTATTCCAGGCTTTGTGTTTATACACGGGCTTTGCATTTCCCCTGACCCTGAAGATGGCATCATTCTTTACAGTGTGGGGGATGCAGTGACACAGAGATAAATGTAGTATGCATTTGCATTTTTTCTGTCCTTACTGTAGACGCAGTTATATTAGGGAGAGAGTATTTTTTAACAAAGCAACCGTGATGTGCTCAGACTGTAAGGAGGTTTTACCAGTGGTAAACCCAGCATGCAGAGAGAAGCTCAGCTCTTTGGATAGCCCATGCTTTCAGGCACATCCACCCTGGCACAGCCGCCATTTATCTGGGTCATGGCAACAGAGAAGCCTGACTGTAAAGAGTCTAGAGAGTGGGGCATTTGGGTTTTTAAGAGGTGGAGGACACGGAGGCCTCAGCATTCCTGTTCAGCTGTTTTTCTGAGGGAGGGTTATGACTGCACCTGGGGAGAGACCGTCCTCTGGCCTCCCCCGCTAGAATTTCAGCAGCCCAGCAATGCGGGCAGAGCAGCACTGCCAGCTGCCTCCCAGGGGAGATGGCAGGGGAGCTGCCCGTGGCGGTGGCGCCTGGAGTGTACTTGGGCACGCAGCAGGAAGGTCTGAGCCCAGCAGAGAGGGCAACACTAGGCAGAACTGGCAGTCGTTCTTGAGTGATTCAGGCCAGGAGGAAGGGGGAGTGATATCTGGCAGATGCCAAGAGGTATCTGACCAACGAGTTTTGTGCTTGAGCCGTTTGTGACACCTTGGAGACAGAGACACACAGGGGAGTTCTGTGGGGCTGCGATCTGTATTAACTGATGGCGGCCGGGAGACGACTGAGGATGGCTCACAGTTTGCACTCGCAGGCTGGGTTAGCTTGTTCTAGTACATTAGGAATATTCCTGTCTTACAGGACGGTTGTGAGGACTGAGTGGGACCGTGTGTATGAAATGTCTGCTCGGGGCCTGGCATATAGTAAGTGATCAACATCGTTCTTCCCTGCCCTTACTGTATTTTCTTAGAAATACCAACTGCCAGAGGCATTGTGTCACTGCACTATTCCGATTTAAAGGTACTTTCAGGAAGATTGTAACAGTTTGAAATATTCTGTTAAGAAAATTTAAAGTAAAGTACCGATGCTGAATGTTTGTCCCAGGGACTAAGTTCTTTATGTGTGCAAATGCATTTGCTCTTTTTAGGTATGTACTTTTACTCTCTCCATTTTAAGGAAGAGGAATAGAGGTACTACACGGTTAGCTAACTTGCCCAAGTCACACAGTTAGTAAGTGAAAGAGTCAGAATTCACATCTGAGCGGTGACCATATGCTTAACCAGTACATTTACTGCTTCTTTGTAGCAAGTATGTTCAGGCAATAAAGATGACATTGGTTGTGTGCACTGTGCTGGGTGCTGCAAGCCGCATCGTACAACGCTAGAGGGCACCACTCACCACTGTCTGGGTCAAGGCAGTGCAGAGCCTGGACAGCTGTACACCACACCCTCGGGTGTCCAAGATGTGATACTTTCCCTGAAACAGGGCAGTCGATGAAAGTGCCGCTGTGGAGAGCAGAAAATGCCAAAGGGCCAAAGAGGATTGAGAGATTAATTTTGATTCTTTTATCTGTTTAAAAGGCACAGAGATATAAGATAAATTTGTAGGTAAATTATTTCACACCCATCAGTTGTCCTTGTCAACTGAAAAGAGTGCACAGCTTCAAAGTTGGGAGTTGTGTTTTAATCAGTGGACAAATCCGAGGACTAGGCCAGGGCTGCAGCATCTCAGGTAACTGTGGGGTCTCCACTGAAGCTGCACGGGGCTGCGGGGCCAGGATACGCAGTAGGTTTTGCGACAAACACCAGGTAGTTAGCACTTCGAGGATTACTGTAAATGAAAGAAAATCAGATATCTCAAGGAATCTAGTGCTTTTTAATGTGTGGGAAGATGCAAGGTCTGGGCTCACTGACGTCATTCACTTGATTTGCACCTCAGCTCTCTGGGGCCACCGTCCCGTGTTTTCTCATCCTGCCTCTCCTCAGGGGTGGCTGCGGCAGCTGACTGCTAGATGGCAGGCATCCTGCTACATCCTCCGCGGTCCCCAGTGCGGCAGCTGTCATGTGAAGGCTCAGTGGCTGGGCGTGTCCTTGGTTTGCCAGTGTGGCGGCAGTATTTTCAGTCACACTGCTCGTGGAGATCAGTGGGAGACGTGACTCTAAGGTTTTAGTGCCTGAAAACATTTTTCTGGGCAACAAGTATTGCTTTATTTTATGCAGAGTTTATCTCTTTAGAAGATCAGGTTATCTTTTTGTTTTAGATATTTAGATGCTTAGAACTGCACTTGGGTTCCAATTTTCATAATTGTGTGTGATTTTATGGTGTGTGTTTCAGTGAGTTAATTTTCCATCTGATGTCATGTACCTCCTTTCTTTTATCTTCGCTTTGATTTATTTTTTTAATTTTATTTTTTGTCTTTCTAGGGCCACACCCGCGGCATATGGAGATTCCCAGGCTAAGGGTCTAATTGGAGCTGTAGCTGCCAGCCTGCACCAGAGCCACAGCAAAACCAGATCTGAGCTGCGTCTGCGAACTACACCACAGCTCACAGCAATGCTGGATCCTCAACCCACTGAGCAAGGCCAGGGATTGAACCCACAATCTCATGGTTCCTAGTTGGATTTGTTTCTGCCACACCACGATGGGAACTCTGCTTTGATTTCTTTTAAGCATTTATAGGTTTCTGCAGCTGATTGCCTACACTCTTGCTGGTTGATTCCAGTTTCTCATCATGGGGTAGAGTCAGTGAGTGTGGAGTTGTTCCCCCTGAAAGGGGCATCAAGCAGCCCCTGTGTGGGGGCTCTGTCCCCTGTACAGAATGACCAAGCACAACAACTTGAGCCCCAGTCAGTGTTTGACGTAAATGACTCCTGGCTGTTTCAGAAGGACACATATTTTTTCTTCTCTCTGCAGGAGAAGTGTTGCTGTTCTTGTGGCTGATTGATTGATTGCATGATGACAGTCCTGCTGTAAAGACCATCATCTTGACACATTTACCGTTACTTTTGGTCTGCTGAGGGCTGGCTCGATTTTGATAAACACTTAGCTGAAAGGGAAAGCCTATCTCTTGATACGGCAGCCGTGGAAGTTTCTAAAGACAAGAAAGCAGGTGGTCTTAGTGGAGTGAAGATGAAGAGAACTGCGTACAGTTCTCACAGGTCTAGTCTGTTCCCTTTATGGGCCGTGGGTATCACACTTAACACCTGCAGGGGCGGGCTGGTATTTCTGTCTGTTGGAGAGGAAAGAAAGATAAGGAAAAATGCTCCAGGAGATCTTGTTTAGTCTTTATAACAACCCTAAAAGATAATCATTTCTAAAATGTTTATCTGTCATATGGAGATAATAGGACCTTGCTCAATGTCATATAGCTGGACTGTAAAAAAGCTGAGATTAGGAATTGGGTGGGTTTGACCCTAAATGTGATCACCAGACTCTTCCACCGTGCAGTACGGTGCTTGCTTTTCCAAGGGCAGAACAAGAGTGTTAACTGCGATACCTTAGCTTCCTGAAGCCACTAATGAAGAGGGAATACCAGTACTCCAGGTCGGAGAAGTGCCTCTGCTCTCCTGTCTGGTGCGCAGTTCCAGACAGGATGGCAGAGTGTGTAGGAAGGCAGCAAATCTCCCTGAATCCCAGACTGTTTGTCAGACTGCAAAGGGTCCTTGAGGTGCTTGTGTATTGATTGACTGGAGCTGCATACCTGGTGTTTTGTGATCACAACAGACCGCAGCTGCCCTTAGTGCTGCCAGAGGACAGCCTATTCAGACACAGAAAATCACTGTCCACTGGTTGTCACAGAGGAAACCACCTTCGCTCTGTGCTGCCTTCTTCTGGGGGTTGGGTTAGGAACCCATCAATCCAAAGAAATAGATAGGATGTGACTTTTTTTTTTCCTGATATGGTGTTAATAATTTAGGAGTGTGTGGCACTGTATGTTTTTAAAATCCAAGGTGTGCAGAAAATAAATAGTTTTACTTTCTCGAGGTATAGCCTGTATACTGCCAGTCCTCTGAGAAAGCTAAGGTCTTAACTACCATCGCTGACCCTGGCCTCTCAGTATCCTCTGTGGAGAACAGAGCCCAAGTCATGCCTTCAGGATCAGAATCTTCTCTGCAGGGCTTTGAGGGCACCTTGATGTTTCAGTGGCCGCGGTTCCCTGCATGGGGTGAGGAAAGTCTATATATGTCATGGGGACAGGGACTAGATAAACAATGCAAGCAGTGTGTTTACAGATATGCAAATAAGCATGCAAATTAGACTCCTGTAGGCTTCATTTAAAATTAATTAAAAATTAAGAGGTAAATTAGAAGCTAACATTCAACACCATATGGGAAAATATACATATTTATCAGAATGGCATATATATGTATACTGCATGGATGGGAGCTTGTTGTGATATGTGCAGAATTCCTCCATTTTGATACTGCATAAAATCAATGTGGGGAAACCCAATATGTTTTAAGGATTATTTTTTAGTTCTTTATGAACTAAAATTCACTTTGAGTTAAGGATTAAATGAATACATTTCAAATGCATTAAATTCTCTGTAAACTTACTCTAAAGGACACAGAGTTTTGAAATTGCAAAGTGAAATGATAAATCAGGTACAGTTTACCTCCATATGCTATAAAATATTCGTGAAACTCATTTTTCTCAAGTGGGGTCACTGAGCACATTCACCCTGCCAGGTCTTTTGCATATTGTTAATATGCAATCTATGCTTGGAGAGTAAAGATTTCCTCTCTCAGCCACTCAGGAGTTCTGGGTGATTAATGAGTTAATGGCTGCATCCACATAGGCCAAAACAACTCATTGAAAAGTGAACAATTCAATCACTCCGCTGACTGTTTTGTCTCCAAAACAACCAGCAACCTCCGTGATTGATTTTCTTTTCACTGAATTGATTGCTATTTTTGTGGCACTTCATGGAATTAACCAGTTGTTTGATACAACCAGAGTGTGGACGTCACATGTGAATGTTGTAAAACATTTCTGTGTCAGCCTTTCCACTATCCCTAAAAATACATTTAAGCAAGAATTCAACTTATAGAACCTGTGTGAGAATTAGAATTGTTCCAGACCTTGGCTCTCTTGGACAAGTATTTGATTGTATCCAAATGTAGGTCATTCTTTTAAGATAATGACAAGTCATGCAAAGGACATATTAGTTTTTGAAAAATTCAGAGACAGAGGGATCTGAATTCAACTAGAATAAAATAACCATGGAGTATAAATGTCATAAAGAAAAAGAGAGGAGTTCCTGTGGTGGCTCAGTGGTTAACAAATCTGACTAGGAGCCATGAGATTGAGGGTTCCATCCTTGGCCCCGTTCAGTGGGTTAAAGATCCAGTGTTGCTGTGAGCTGTGGTGTAGATCGCAGACATGGCTCGTATTCCACGTTGCTATGGCTGTGGTGTAGGCCAGCGGCTACAGCTCCTATTAGACCCCTAGCCTGGGAACTTCCATATGCCGCGGGTGCGGCCATAAAAAAGGACAAGACAAAAAAAAAATGGAAAAGAAAAGAAAAAGAAAAAAATCGACAATAATGATAACAAAAGAAATAATGAAACTTTCACAAAAACTGAAGGTAGTTTCACAAGGCAGTGCAACGAGTGAGAAAATTAGGGATTTGGAAGTGTGTTCTGAGAGCTAGGATGGTCAGTGTTGAATCTGGTAAAGTGGTGTGGAAGTCAAAAGAAAAGGAGATTCAAGAAAAAATATGCTCTTAGCTAGTACACAGATGTGTACCCTGTCCTAATACAAGTGAACATAAAAATAGTTTCTTGTATTCATTTATCTCTGTAAACTTTGATTGCCTCATTTTAAATAACGCTGGCAGGCTCTGACTAATGTGATGAAAAATGTTATTCTTTAAAATGTTGGCATGGAGAGCAGGGTAAAACACAACTATTAAAGGGTCAATTAACATTTGGAAAAAGGTTAAGAAAGAAAGTTAAATTGTAGCAAGCTTTGCTTTAATTTAAAGGTGCAGCTGTTGTACAAAGAATAAAGGAAAGTTCTTGTCATTTGCCAGAATTGAATGCAAAGAATCATGCTTAAAGAAGTTAGACAAGTATTGAAACTAACGGCCCCACAGGGAAGAAATGAGCCTTGGCAGTCACCTACTTCAACCCTTCTTAATTTACAGATGAATCTACTGAGGATCCCGAGGGCGAGAAGACCTGTTCAAGGTCATGAGACCCATCACGAGACCCATTTAAGGTCATGTGGCTAGTTTGTGCTGGAGGCACAAGTAGTTTCCAGATTTCCTGACTCCCAGGCTAGGGAATAGTGTGTCAAGATGAACAAGTAAGGCACAAATTCCAAAAGTTGGAAGAAAAAATAGAAATTCATTTCAAGAACTATATTTGAGTAAAGGTTGCAGTGGACAGAAGGGCTGCACTGAAGCCCAGGACGGTCGAGGCCAGTGCAGAGCCTCTTCTCTGGGCTGCAGGAGTGTCACGAGGGCTTGCTTGCAAGGTGCTGTCTAAATGGACGCTCCAGCTTTCAGGAGGGTAAAGAGCCCTGGAGGAGTGCTCCAGCTGATTTGAGAAGAGACACAGAGAAAAGAGAAAGGAAGGGCGAGATGAACTTCCGAGTTTGCAATTTGTGTCTGTGTTGGAGCCCGTCTCAAAGAAGCATAAGAGAATCGTCATTTTGGAGAAAGAAAGAATTGTAAGTGAGGAATTTTTTGTTTGTTTTTGGCTACACCTGCAGCATATGGAAGTTCCCGGGCCAGGGATTGAACCTGAGCCACAGAAAGAGGAATTTTTCAAAAGCTACTGCTCTAGTGCTGTAGGGCTGTAGCGCTGTAGGGCCGTAGTGCTGTAGTGCAGAGGGCTGATAAAGGTGAAGCCGGGCGGCGGTGAGGTAGCTCAAGTGGGCAGGGTTCTGGTAGAGCTTGTGATGGACACCTGTGGAAACGCAGGAGGTGCGTTTGACTGAAATGCATTTTAACAGAGTGTCCATGGGACTCTGATGCTTGTCTTAGGAAAACTGACAGCTTGTCACTAGACATTGCAGTTCTGTTGTGGCTCGATTCATTCACGTTCAGTAGATAGGGCGGAGGTGTTTGCCCAGCAGCAGCCTGAACCAATGGTAAACTCAACAAGGTGGGCATAGGACTTGGAGACCAGACTTGTGGTTGCCCAGGGAGAGAGGGAGAGCATGAGATGGACTGGGAGTCTGGGGTTAAAAGATGCACACTATTGCATTTGGAGTGGATAAGCAATGAGATCCTGCTGTATAGCACAGGAACTATTTCTAGTCACTTACGATGGAGCATGACAGAGGATAATGTGAGAAAAAGAATGTATATGTCTATATTATATATATATACACACACACTTTGCTCTACAGTAGAAATTGACAGAACTCTGTAAACCAACTATAATGGAAAGAAAAATCATTAAATATAAAAAAAAGTAAAACAAAAGAAAAAGAGTAGGCATAATTTTTTAAAGGAGCTGCTTCTAATCAGAGGTCTGGATTGTGGGCCACGGGCTTACAGGGGTCATGAAGTCCAAGATTTTCACAGGATTGATCATGACACAGCTTATATAGTAAAGGGATGAGGCATCCAAGTTAATAAAGACATGGTAGGCTGGAAGGGGCTGAAGGTGGGGCCAGGATAGCAGTCCGCTTTAGGCTTTCTGTTCCTGGCGAGAGTGAAGAGGCCGGACCAAAGAGAGAAACACGTGCGCTGGTTAGTCATGTCGTTTCTCCCTTCTCTCGCTCTGCACAGGAATAGGAAGCCACATGGACTCCCAGAAAGAAGAGTGGGTTTTGTTTTGAGACTCTGGGTGAGGCCAGCACCAACAAGGGACAGCCATAGCTGAGAGGCTGAGAGTGGGGAGGATCTAGTTGGCACTCTTTTTTTTTTTTTTGTCTTTTTGCCTTTATCTAGAGCCGCACCCATGGCATATGGAAGTTCCCAGGCTAGGGGTCTAACAGGAGCTGTAGCTGCCGGCCTTCGCCACAGCCACAGCAACGCGGGATCCGAGCTGCGTCTGCAACCTACACCACAGCTCACGGCAACGCCGGATCCTTAACCCACTGAGCAAGGCCGGGGATGGAACCCGCAACCTCACAGCTCTTAGTCAGATTCGTTAACCACTGAGCCACGAAGGGAACTCGTAGGTGGCACTCTTGAGGGTCTCTCGTTTCCTCTTAAAGAGGATGCTGAGTCTAGAGCCGCAGCTGCGGGACCCAAAGCTGCCGAACCCCCCTCCCCACTCATCGCCACCACGGAGTGAGAAGCAGCAGGAGGGTTTGGCTGTTTGAAAGATGGAGCGTTTTATCCAGGAGAGACTGGGTGTTCCCTAAAGCATCTGTTTACATTATTGGATCAAACTAAATTTAAATAAGATTAGACATTTAGTTAATTTATTTTTTTCTAACCAGTAGGTGGAAGTTTGGAAGAAGACAAGATTATAGACAAAATAAAAGCACTACCCTTTTTCTGATAAAAAAGTCTCTTAACATTTTCATATCCTGTGGGTTTTCTGAGAAACACAGAAATGCTTTATAAGATATAATCTCAAAATGGACAGGATGGGCTACAGGTGGGAAGGCCTGTTCTGAAATGCTGAACGGCAACACCAGTCTCTGTCTACACACAGATCATCGTAGCTACTGAATGCAGTGCTTTTACAAAAGCAGTCGAATTAAGCAAGGCAATTATTTTGTTGCTCAATAGGACTTGATATTTGGATTGAGTGAATTTCTTTCGTCCTTTATTTTTTTGGGAGGGGGGAGGTCTGTGTTCACAGTCTCAATATGAGAGTGAAAACTGGACCACAGAGACTTTCCATGGTCTTGTAATGAGCCAGATTAAAGGCATTCTTCTCCCCTGGGATATTTGAGGGCGCGTTGGAGTGAGGGCTGCGTGTGATGGGCTAAGTCCGGTCCAGTTCAGCAAAGGCTGTTCTGTGAGGGACACGTGACGGCACTGAGGAGGTGTCAAGGTGGAGGAAGCCACGAGGAAACAGACCCAGAGAATAGCCATGGTTGTGGAGCCAGGAGGGCTTCTAAGAGGAGATGGCCTTTGTGCTGGATCTTGAAGACAGCGTTTGAAGGTGGCACCTTTCGTGGAAAGGCATTTGAGCTGAAGAAGTGTGGCTACAGGAGCACAGGCCAGGAAGCGCCGTGTGAGTCTGCGGCCAGGGCAGTAGTCGGCTGTGGCCGGAGAGCTACCAGGGCCTCCAGTAGGGGAGGACTGGACCTGGGAGGGCAGGCTGTGGCCGGCAGGGAGTGAGCGAGGGGGAGGAGCAGGGCCAGCGCGGCCCGCAGGCTCTGGCCTGGCCCGGGTTTGGTACATGTCATGTCTCTGTGGCTGGGGCACAACGGAAGTTCCAGAACTTGTGCTTCTCTGGCACCTGCCCTGCCAGCCTGGCCTCTTCAGGTCTGTGCTGCTCGAGACACTGTTTTGATGGGCTCTGGCCCACGAGGCCGACGGCACCTCTCAGACACCACCACTCTGCAAGGAGACGCCCCTCGGACACCAGAGCAGCAGCCAGCATCGGCCGGAAGACCAGAGGAAGACAGGAAGACTCAATAAAGAGGAAATGCTGCCAAAAGCAAGAGCTCCAGTTTCTGGGTTGGAAATGGGTAGAGGTGGCAAAGTCTCAAGATAACCCGACCCCGATTTACCTGGGAGGTTCGAGCAGAGCCTCGGCCTCTTGTGAGCCTGTTGTCAGATCTCTCTGTAGGCCGCTGTTTGTGATTCGTCGCTGCAGTTGGACCCTCGTGTCGGTGCATTCTTACCCAGGTTCCTGCGGTAGTTAGCCTCATAGGCTATTGCCAGGTTGGCGTATTTCCCTTGCTCTCGTCACTCCTGGAATATTGAAACTGGAGGACGGGCACTCTTATCATGGTTATATTAATAAATTCAATTAACATGAAACAACATTAATCCAACAGCTGGCTCCTGAGGCTGGAGAGCTTTTCCTCTTTCCTACCAGCTTGCCAATCTGGTGTCTGCCAGCCAGTGTTTTTTTTTTTTTTTCCCAAGAGTCAAGTTTGTTGTGGTGTAATTTAAATATAGTGAAAAAAGTCTCCCTTTTGCGTGTCCTGCGAGTTTTGATGAGCGCCTTGAGATGTGTGATTACTGCAGGAAGAGGAGAGGCATCTCCTCAAGCCTCCACAGTCAGCCCTCCCCCAGCCTCCAGAGGCTCCCGCTTCCTGTTACCACAGTTTGGCCTTTTCCTTGGTGTCTTTTGAGTGTGGCTTCTTCCACTGAGCGCATCTGCTTTCCAGACTCATCCATGTTACTGAATGTATTGTTTTGTTCCTTTATGTTATTGAGTGGTTTTCCATTGTATGGATGTAATTGAATTTGTTTATTCAGTTACCATTTAATGAACACATGGGCTGTGTCCAGTATCTGGTGGTTATGATGAAATTTGCTCTAAAAATTCACCGACAGTTTTTTGTGTGGACATATGCATCTGTTTCTCTTGATGACCTAAAAGTGGGATTGATGGGTCATATGGGTAAGTGTAAGTTAAACTTGAAAAAAAAGCTTTCCAAACTCTTTTTGGAAGTGGTTGTCCCCTTTGCATTCCCAGAAGCAATAGATGAGAGTTCTACCTGCTCCGCTTTCTTAGCAGAACTTTTTACCAAAATACTGTTGTGTTACTCATTCCGCTGGTGCCTAGTAGCACCACATTATAGAGCTGACCTGTGTCTCCGTAGTGAGCAACGATGTTGAGAATATTTTCATGTGCTTATTTCCATCCATACTTTTCCTTTGGGACAGTGACTGCTGTTGGCAAAAGAATAGGCATAAAGATCAGTGGGACAGAAGAGCCAGTCCAGAACAGCTCATGCATACACGGCCAGTTGATTGTCTGTGGAACTGCCAAGATAATTCAGTGGAGAAAGAAGTTTTTTTCAACACGTGGTGCTGAGACAATTGGATATCAATATGCAAAAGAATGAATTTAGACTCATACTTAGCACCACATACAAAAATTAGCTTAAGATGGTTCACAGACCTAAATGTGAAACCAAAACTGTACAAGTGCAAGGAGAAAACATAGAACATGTTTGTGAATGTAGCTTAAACAAAGCGTTCCCAGATAGGACACAAAAACACGGATCATAAAAGAAAAAACATTCCTAAATCAGACTCCACAAAGTTAAAAGCTTCTGCTCATCAAAAGAAAATGAAAATACAAACCATAGTCTGGGAAAAAATGGTTGCAGAGTAGATCTCTAACAAAGGAGTGACGTCTAGACTACGTAAAGAGCTCTCACGCTCAGGAAGCATGCTGTTCCCGTCTCAGTGTCTGGTGCCTCCACGCCTGCAAACGCCGACTTCCCGAACATACAGCTCGGTGCCGTTCCCTGCATGTAGCAGTTTGTCTCTCTCCCTCCTCCTCCTGCTCTTGGTCTGTTGGTCTGCCTTCCTCTTCTGATTTATCTATTTGCTTATTTATTCAGACAGCGGGTTAAGGGTGCAGCGCTGTCACTGTGTAGCTCTGGCTACAGCGGTGGTGTGGGCTTGATCCCTGGCCTGGGAACTTCTGCATGCTGTGGGTGTGGCCACAGCAAAATTGAAAAAAAAAAGATAAAAAGACTTTTACTAAAGTGCAGAAAGAGTGTTGGTTTTGGCTCTCATTGCTTTCTGCCGTACCATATAAGGAACTTTTCCTCACATTGTGAATTTTTTAGTACAGCCAAGGAGAATTTGGCTTGAGCTTCAGTTTGGGGGTGCTGATCGCAAGGGACTCTGGGAGAAGGTAGGACTCTGCCAACATGTCCTCTATTTGATTAGATCCAGAACCAATGTGATTAGAAGGGGGACACTCACACCTGGCATTTCAGGTTAGTGTATTTGTAGGTGCTACTTTCTTGCACTGGCGAGATCTCTTCGCATCTCCGTGGAGAGAGTGCAGGAAGAAAAGACAAATGTACAACCAACAGCTGTGCGGGGCTGCAGGCTGCAGCTCTGAGTCCTCTGTGAACGCAGCTCCCGGACTGGAGTGGGCTGGATGGTGGGGTACGGTGGGGTGGTGGGGCTGCGCTGGCTGTCCCCACTGGTCCCTCCCACCACGGGGTGAACAGGGAGGCAGCGGAGACGGAAGCAGAGCCGGGCCCCAGGAGCACCGCTGGGCGAACCTTTCCTGCTTGTGGGAGAGCGGTGCTTATACGCAGCTGGCAGAGCCGAGTGACTGTGTGGCCCCCGTGTTATCATCCAGGATGAGGCTGTCACCGGGGCACCTGTGTAAAGGGAAAGCTGGTCTGGGGCTATGACTTGCCCCCGACCGCTCCTAGAGCAAAAGCCAAGGACAGAGCCACGGAGCTGACTGAAGCTTGTTGTGGGCTGACTAAAGGAGGCGAGCTTTGCTCTTTAAAAATATGCATATATCCGTTACACGCGTGAGAGTGTATGTGAGCAGGGAAGGGCCTTGTGTGTGTTCAGGCAAAGACACAGGCGCTACAGCAACAGCTGCTCCACCGCACTTGGGAGTTTATTGTTTCTTGGGAGTTTATCCGCCAGCAGTGGCTTACTGTGGTTATGGATTGTCCTCAGCAATTAGAAATGGCCTAAGGATTCAGCTGCCTTGTCCTGGAGACCATGATAGAGGTTCTTTGCTCTGCATTTAACTGCTAATTGCCTTTTGTACAGAATTCCAGATAGAGGTGGTTGGTGTGTGAGAGAGAGGTGCTTTCATCTGAGGCCTTTATCTGTAGGGAATTTGGGGATTAATCCTTGAACTAAAGAGTAGAGATTCCAAATTTTTTTAGTTGAGTTTTTTTTTTTTTAAACCAAAAGTTTCCTTCAACCTTTACCTGTTAACTTTCCATTTCTGGTGTCTGTTGATTAAGAAAATACAAAATGGTATCATTACTTCAGTGTGTTGGTAAAGGATTAAATGTAACAGTTCCAGCAGTTAAAAACAGTGGTATGGTGAAGCCTGAGGCGGGACTGCAAACTCTTGTGCCCTGACTCCAAGGCCCTCAGGAGGAGGAGCCCACGTGCTGAGGGAGTGGAGAGGCTGACTCGTCGTTCTTATGTATTTTTTTTGTCCCTTTGCTCCCTTTATTTCTGTTGAAGCACTCACACCGCTGTCTGAGAGTACAAAAAATAAAGGTCATGGATCATAACCTGTCTCAGCTGGAAGGAGTCTCAGCATCCTTCAGCCCAGGCACCTCATTTTACGGATGAAGAAACTGAGTCAAGAGTGGGAAAGTGTCCTGCTTGATTTCAGGCCGTGACTTCTGTGACAGAGTTAGCAGTGTCTCAAGCCTCTTGACTGTCTCTTTCCTATTTTTCTTTTCTAGCAGCATGAAGAACAGCTGTAAGGCATTGAAAGCATCCAGTTTGGGTATCAGCCTCCTGCATCCATTTTAAAAATTCTTTTAGATTTCTTTTCTTTTTTTTTTTTTAGTGTTAAAAAGCTTGTCCTTCAACCTCAATTAGTTTGAAATCATGTTTTTTAGAAGCCCGTTTGCACGCGAAAGCAGCTGGGCTGAGTAGCGCAAGCAAGGCTCTTCTCTCCTAGCTGGTTCTCCTTTCTTGGCGTGCTGGTGGCTGGAGAATTCTGGGCAGGGACGGTGGCGGCTCTCTCAAAGCAGATGAGACTGTGCTGAGTGTGCCTCGCTGCTTTCGGAAGCACCCGTTGTCATGCCCAGAGTGGCCTGCAGAGGGCAGCCTTTACTTTCCCAGGCTCTGCTGTCACTGGCGAGAGGCCTGGCCTTTACCTGGATTGGAATGGGCTTGTTTGTCACCTAAGTGCAAATGTCATTTTAGCACTTCGCTGGCCACAACACCCTTTCTGGCCTTTATAGGAAATGACATGTTCCTTTGTTCTTTGTCTCCAACACATGCTGCAGGAAAGCAGGGCAGTTATTATGCTTTAAAAGGTTGAAAAGAAATGCAGTGACCTGTCGGCCACATATCAGGGAGCAGAGAGCACACCAGTCAGGCTTCTGTGTCACCTGGGTCCTGTGCAAAGTAGAGGAAAGAAAGGACCGGCTTTGGGTCCTGTTGTGTTAATAGGCTCCTGCTGTCTTTGCTCTTCGCTGGGGCCGAGGGATGTTAAAACAAGACTGGCTCCCTCCTGGCCACATGGACTTCCCGTCCCTCCATCCCGCCCAGCTCCGCCCCTTGCCCTTGCTTCCCCACACTTGGCCTCCTCTTTGCCCTGGCCCTCAGGCCTCTTTATCAGCCCGAGAGCTGATCCTGGCACAGACGCAGCTGCCGAGCAGTTCTGGTGACACTGCTCCCAGTGACCAGCAGCAGCGGGCGCCAGGGAGGTGTCTGGCGGAACGTCAAGTCCATGGGCTCTCACAGCACCGCCCTCTGTCAGGGTGCCAGGCGGCAAGTGTGGGCCTGGCTGCTGCTTGCGGTCCTGGCTGCTCCTGGCCAGGCCTCGCCCGCAAGGCCCAGAGGCAGGAGGAGCTTTCCTCCTCAGCAGAGAGGCGTTCGCAGCTGGCTCGTCTTCCCACCCGACAGCACACCGGCTGGTACTGTTACCAAACCCTCACTAGCACGTCCCCAGTGCCAAGCGTGTCATAGGTGCTCTGCATGCGTGACCTCGTTTAGCCTCACCTCCCAGCACTCCTCTGAGGGAGAACGTTCCAGACCTGTTTTTCAGACCAGGATCGGGTCTGCTGACATCGAGCACGTCACCTGAGCACAGCTTTCTAGTTTCAGGCCAGAGGGGTACATGACTAAACGGGCATTTGCACAAATCCTGTCCAGGCAGGAAGCGGTATTTAGAAAAGGAAAGCTCGTAGGTAGAGAGGCACAGGATGCTGGACCGGCAGAGCCAGGTGGGTCGGAAACTGGAAACCGGAAACCCACGCTGAGCAGCACAGGGGAGGAGGGGGGCTTTTCCCCAGTGGTGCAGGGAAGTGAGTCCTGACTTTTTGTCCTATCTGTCCTCTGTGCTGCAGTAAGATGCCACAGACTGTGTCTAGGTGGCTGTCCCCTCGGACGGCTCCTCTTAGAAGTAGAGGCAGGGGGAGGGGGATGTTGTATGCGAGTCCCACACACACACACACGCGTTTAGTCCTGTGCTGTTTTGGAATCTGGAAGGGAGGCCTGTGAGGGAATGTCACCCCAGGCAGTTGTGCTTTTTAGCGTTCTCCATCCCAGAAGCCTGCGACGCTTACAAACAGTTTGCATAATACCTTGTTCATTAAAACCCATAACTTAGCACTGTTTTAATTGATTCCCTAGAGGCAGTAAGTAAAATGACATGAAGTGACATTGGGGGGATGACACTGGGTAGGTGTTTTCCTTCTTCCCCTCCCCGCCTCCCCTGCAGTCCGGTGCACTCCCCCTCACAGCCTCCCCGAGGTAAGCCTTTGTTCTGGGCCATTCAAGAAAAGATCGGCACCTCGAACGGGTGCCAGGGCTTCTTGAGAGCCTCAGTCCTGAGTCTGGCGTCATGAGTGGCCAGGGCAGGCTGTGCCCAAAAAGGAATAGGTTCTGTCAGGCTGCAGACTAGGGATAGCAGTTTTACTAATTATGGAAACAACTCTGTGAAATCAAAATCACGATCCCTTATTAAAGCAATTTCAGTCATTGTGTGTCCTTGTCACTAGAGCCCCCTGCCTCCCTGGTGTCTGACTGTAAACTGAGCTGCTCTGGGAATGGCTAGGGTGCTAATGTTTATGAGGTCCCTTCTATGCCAGATCTTGCTCTGGGGGCCACACATATGATCTTGCACCACAGTCATGGTAAATGGAGATCGGCTTCTCTATTTATGTAGATGGAAGCACAGAGGTTCAGAGAGGATAATTATTTGGCCAGAGAATACACAGCTTACAAGTAATGGAGCCAAGATTGAAGTCCATGTCTATACAACCTTAAAGTATGTATTCTTCCTACAGAATTATGTTGTCACGATAGCTTCTGTGCTTTGATCACCAGAGGACCAGAAAGGGGCGTTTTTCCTTACATGGTTCCCACCCCTCTGCCTGTAGATGCACGATTTTCACAAAGAAATTTGATGACATGTATGAATAAGTCAGTGTTTATAGAAATCTGTGTTGCTTCTCAGCAATATTTGCATTTAAAGGGAGCCCTAACTGTGAAATAAAAAGATCTTATTTTTAAGTTTTGTTCGTGGCTGTAGCCTCAGTGCTTAGAACTGTGCCTGTTACATGGCAGGTAGTCACTGTATTTTTACTGGGTAAATTAAAGCAATGTCGGTCATCATAGACAGTTCAGGAGAAATATTTTGGTGTGGGGAATGCAGAACTGGGGTGTATTTTCCCCTGGAACCCCTGAAATCACACACATTATGCAGTGGTTCACTGTACTTATAGATAAAGCTGACTTTGTGTATTTAAACAATACTGCTAGAAACCTTCGCCGGGTATGTGAAAGCTCAAGTAATTACAGACAGAGAAGGAGTAAGAGGGAGGGAGAGGTATGGGAAAGGGTGAGGGACAAAGACGCGGGCCTGTGCAGAGCAGGGACCCTCACAGTGTTTCCTCCTCTGTCCACACTCTGAGCGTCGTTCGGATTTCCCCCCAGCCTTCTTTTTGCGGCCCTGAAGGGTGAAAGTGAGGCAGGGTTGGAGGTCGATGTGTGCTTTTCAGGCCAGTACCAGGTGTGGCCACCAGAGGACAATAGAGGACCAGCCTCACCGCCTTCCTCCTGGGGTACCCAGAGCAGTAGAGGGGAAAGGGGCTGGGGGGGGGAACAGTGGCCAGAGTGAGAACCTCGTGCCGGTGTTGAGGTGGACAGAGGGGTCCCTGGGGAGATTTTGCAGGGCAGTAGGGCTTGATGAGGACAAGTGGTTGAATTCTTAAGGTTCTTAAATAGCGTAAGTACCTCGGACAGAGTGTAGACAAAGACGTCTCAGTGTCCAGGCCCAGCAGGCTGTGAGCTCCACCAGGGCGAGCGCTGTGTGGCCCTGCTGCGGAGCAGCTCCTCAGCCACGCTGATAAAGGTATTTCAATTACTTTCAGGGGTCCTGCTGTCTGTGGAAGACTTCCTAGATTTTATCCAGTTGTGTGTATATGTGGCAGCGGTGGGGTTGGGGGGGGGTCATGTGAATTTTTTAGGGAAGAGGAACTTTAGCCTTCATCAGAGTTTTCAAAGAGAGTAAGAGGCCTCTACACCATTGCACTACTGTTCTGGCAAAAGCTTTTCGATTGCCCAGAACTCCGTAAAAATCTCCAAGTGCCACACGGGACTGCTACCTCCTGTGTTAGGAGAGCACCAGCTGCTGTAACAAATGGACCCTTAGACGGTGTCCTGGGTCTGATAACGGTCATCGCAGTAGAGGTTTATCTTGTTCAGCTAAAAATCCAAGGCAGTCGCTAGTCCGTGGCAGTCTTTGAGGGACCAGGACTTACGTGTCCCCGCCTTCCTCAGCATAAGGCTTTCAGTGTCACCCTTAGGGGTGAATGTTACAGTCAGCCGGGAAGGGGAGAGAGCCAGCGCATGGAAGAGACTTTAGGGACTGCCCCTGAAAATGGTACACGGAGCTGTTCTCCTCTCACATCCAGCTGAGCTCAGTCACTTAAAGATAGTGTTTGCAGTGGACGCTGGGAAGCGTGGTCCCGTTGTCCTCAGGTGGGAGACACAGGGGACCCTGCTGAGCATCTCTTCTGTTTCTCACCAAGCATGTTCACCTGCGCTCAAGGGGTGCCAGTGCAGAGTCCCAGTGACCGGCCATCTGACCTCTTTCCTGGGACTCAGGGCCGAGTTTAATGCCTTCATAATCATGGAGAGTGCTGCTTCAGACTCTCAGTGTCTCTGATTCTTTTTGCAGGGTTCCTGTCTGCTTTGCAAAGTGGACTTACTTTGTGTGGGGATAAGACAAGGTCGCACACATTTCCTCCCCCAAAGTGGCCCCAGTGGTCAGGAGAGTATCCCAGACATCCCGGGTCTGGCAGTTTTAGTCCTCTTACCAGGGGGCGTGAGCACAGCAGGTCTGATTCAGTCTGGCCGTGCAGTGAGCTTTCAGTCCTGCTTAGCCAGTGCCCCTATTGCCTCTCAGTGATCAGGGGTCATGGCTTTTTGTCCCTCTTGCTTATGGCAAGGATAAGATTAGGCTGGTAAGAAGCAGGAAAGAAGCATTGGATTTTTATGTGGAAGGGGAGAGGGTTTGAGAAAGAAGAAATTAAGGGTAGGTGAGAAGAGGGAGAAAAGTCAGAAAATAGAAGGAGAGAAAAGAGAAAGGATGATGAGAAGGGAGAAAGAAGAGACGTATGATACAAGACACTTGAATGTCATGAACTCCATCCCAGTAACACTGGGTCCTGTGGCCTCTGGTTCTGTGTACGCTTTCTCCTTGTCTTTATTGACACTCGTTTGGGTTTAGTCTTGATTTATTTGTCTTCTGAACAGTCTTTTTTTTTTGTCTTTTTGCCTTATCTAGGGCTGCACTCACAGCATATGGAGGTTTCCAGGCTAGGGGTCTAACAGGAGCTGTAGCTGCCGGCCTTCACCACAGCCACAACAACGCGGGATCCGAGCTGCATCTGCAACCTACACCACAGCTCACGGCAACGCCGGATCCTTAACCCACTGAGCAAGGCCAGGAATCGAACCTGCAACCTCATGGTTCTTAGTCGGATTCGTTAACCACTGAGCCACAACGGGAACTCCTGTTTTCTGATTAGTCTTGAAGTATTATTTTAATTTTTGTAATCTACCTGAAGTCTGAAGTGAGAGCATTGGCAGGTAAATAAAATGAGTTGCCCTCAGAAACTGGTTAATTACTACTTTTGCCTTTTTTCGGTGTTAGCTGTTCCTAGCAAATAATAATACTGATGTGTACAGATTACTATTTGAGGATCATTATTGTTATTATTTTTTTTGTGGTTGCGCTCACAGCATATGGACGTTCCCAGGCCAGGGACTGAACCCGAGCTGTAGCTTTGACCTGTGCCACAGCTGCAGCAACACCAGATCCTTCAACCCGCTGTGCCTGGCTGGGGGTTGAACCTGAGCCTCTGCAGAGACCCAGGCTGCTGCAGTCAGATCCTTAACCCACTGTGCCACAGTGGGAACTCCTGACGGTCGTTATCTAATTAATCCTCACTCTTTTTTGGTCAAGTAGGTAAAATATGCGTTGTTACTCCAGCAGAGGATGGGTGTGTAAGCATAACACTTTATGAAACTCGCCATTTGGCTGGGAGGTGGATTGAGTCATTAAGGCATGCTGGCATTATGGAGACCTTTGTGTGTGGCAGACACTGGAGGGGACGCAGAGACTAAAGGACAGCTCTTTCCTTTAAGAAGGACCTGACAGTTGCACGCCCACCTCGTGGCAAGGGCTGTGCTGCTATGTGTCCTGTACGCTCAGTCCCCCTACCCACCCTGCAAGGCGAGATTCTCACAGTTTTTCAGAAAAGGAAGCTTAGGTAACATAAGAAGCTGACGGTAACATAAGAAGTTAAATGAAGGAATTCCTGTTGCAGCTCAGTGGGTTAAGGACCTGGCATTGCAGTGAGCTGTAGTGTAGGTTGCAGATGCAGCCCTGATTTGACCCTTAGCTTGGGAACTTCCATATGCTGCAGGTGTGGCCCTAAAATGAAAGAAAAAAAAGGAAGATGTTAAATGGAGGAGCTGGGATTCAAACACAGATTTCACAGGGTCACAGTTCATCTTTTATTTCAAGCTGCTTTTTGCAAGGAGCTAATCTTACATGTATAAAAGTGGAATTAACAAACCAAGCCCATTACTTGTGTCCTTAGGTGTACGCGGCGGTCAAACCCGGCTGTCATCCTGAGCGGTGCGTGTTCTCCTGCCTCTCTGCCTCTGCTCATTTCTTTATCTGAGCCTGGAGCACCCTCCAGTTACCCGCGCCCATTGCAGCATTGCCCGTTTATTAAGGGCCAGCCTAAATGTCATCTCTTTTGTGAGGCTGAGACCTTCTCTCATTTTTCTAACAAGAGTGGTTCTTCCCTCTTAAAACTGTTCTCCTGACTTGGAGTAAGTCTCTCAGTTGTTCTGTGCCGTCCCGAGTGTCGGCGCGGCAGCTCCTGTGCCGTCCTGTGCGGCAGCTCCTGTGCCGTCCTGAGTGTCTGCGGTAGGCAGCCCCTGCCGTGTCCCCGTTTGTCGCCGCCTCCTGGTAGTCATACTTTGTAGGTCTCAAGTGACAGGACGTCCTTTCTGACACAAGCTGATAAATAGGTTTTGGCTTTCGTCCTAAACACTCTTCACTCCCTTGCGTTTCTCTTGCCCTGGAGAAAACAGACTTGCACGTGGCAAGGGACCACGGACCAGGGGTGTGAGTGTGGAAATGGGTTTCCTTCAGTGGAGCTTTCCAGTAAGATTGCAGCTCCAGCCGACAGCTTCACCAAGGCCTCTTTAAAAATCTCAAGGCAGAGGCAGCCAGCGGGCTGTATTCCAGTCCTGGCCCAAAGAAGCAGTGGTATGATACATACTCCTTATTTTGTGCCATTACATTTTGGAGACACTTATTACATCAGTGTAACCAGTATGGTCCTACTAGACTGTCAATTGTCTGGTTAGAGTCTCTTTCTTCTTTGGCTTTCATCTGATGCTCTGCGTCAGTGGCAGCAAGAAAAGGGAGGCCCTCTCTCAGGTCTGAAGCACCCGTGAGAAGGATTTGGAATAAAAGAGACCTTACTGGGAGTTCCTGTTGTAGTGTGAGGGATTGGTGGCATCTTGGGAGCGCTGGGATGCAGGATCGATCCCTGGCCCGGCACAGTGGGTTAAGGATCTGGTGTTACCGCAGCTGTTGCTTGGGTTGAAACTACCGTAGCTACAGCTCGGATCTGATCCCTGGCCTGGAAACTCCATACACTGAGGAGTGGCCAAAAAAGAAAACAAAGAAACAAACAGATCTTATTTGAATTGATACCCCTCCTCCTGGATTGCGAAGAATGAGCTCATCCCAATTAATGGGGTAGTTCTTGTAAGGGAGGCTGGGCCCAGGAAGGAGCCAAAATGCCTAGTCCTGTGATAGAGGATTGTTTCTTCACAAAGCGTGTCCCAAGTCATGCTGATAGGAAGGATGTCCTTTCTCCGTCAGTGACGGACTCGACTGGCCTCAGGGAGAAATTAGTGTCTGCCTTGGCATGTGCTTGCGTCTGAGATAAACTGAAAATACAGTTACCGCCCCCCAATAGGGTGAAGGGAACCTACTGGGAGCAGCAGTCTTGGTTGTCACTCTTGGGGCCAGATCTCATCTTTCCCTTTGTCCTCCCTTCCGGAGCTTGCAGCCGAGCACCTCATTAAACACGAGCTAAAGCCGGAGGACCCAAGTGTTTAAGCCACACAGGAAACTCCCCAGATTTCCCCTTTTTTCAGAGAGGCAGTGGGGCCGCCCAAGGGGAGGGGCAGGGTCATCGGGCTGGTTTGAGGAGGAAGAGGCGGCGAGCGTCCATGTAGTGTGCCTTTCTCCAGAACCAGAGACCGCTGCGTTCTTCCTAGGGGCACAGAGGGAAGTAAGCTAAGACAGAGGGAAGCTGGTCTGCTCCTCCCAGACCGGCTTGCACTTGGCAGAGTCCCTTGACCGTTAATTGAGGATTCTGTGCGTCTCCACTGAGTCCGTGAACCTGTACGGTGGGATGGAGGACGCAGGAAGTCAGGAGCGGCAGGGCTGAAGGACAGAAGACCCCCCCCCCCGCCCCGCTCCCTGCCACTGTCCCCACCCCTCACTGCGCATTCCTAGAAGGCCTAACCGATGGATAAAAGCACAGGTTCCTCGTTTCACTGGTCCAGTATTTCTGGACCGCATCATTGCTGTTAGCATAGAGGGCTGTGAGCTGGCAGGGGCCCCTAAAATTCCAAAGCACAAGGAATAATGTGATTAAATTCCCCCATTTTTCTCTAACATTTCCAAAGCAGAGGACTTGCCACTTTTGGAATGTGAGTCTCTGGAATGAATGTGTGGCATGAATAATTAAAAATACTAAATGCTTTATAAGTTTGGAGTCTGGCTTTGGGTCTTGTCAGATTCTAAGTTAATTTATGTTCAAAAGTTAACCCTAGAAAAATGTGCTGATGGAAATCCTTTTTTATTTTGCATTGTGTTTGATAGCTAAAGTTATCATGTAGGAGAAAGAGGTATTCTGTTTTTTTCAGTATGTTCTCATTTGTTTCCTGCCATTTTTTTTTTGCGATATTGTGAACACATTTGTTTTGTGTGTGTTTTAATTACATCTGTCTTGTCAGACTAATAAGTCTCTCATTATTAGCAAATAAAGAAATGCTAAAGTGATGTGTTATTTATTGACGTGAAAAGTTAAAGATGTTTTGTGGGGGACAAAACTCACTTTATAATCTTCTGTCCTTTACGAAGGATCTTGCTGAATATCGTCTTAGAACTGATCATAGAAAGAAGAGGTTTTCCAGAGAAATAAAGACAACAGCTACCCGAACAGACTTCTTTAACCTAAATAAATACAGATTGAAGGAACAATCCATAAGAACTATCTTCATTATTCCACAGCCAACAGCAAAGGCTTATATCCCATTATGGTAATGAGAAAACCTTTGCACTTTGCATTGTACATGGCCAGGCAGCGGCACTTAAGGCTTAGGCAAACAATGTTTACAGTTGCTTTAGGGAGTTGGTAGGATTAGACTTCAGCTTGTATTTCTGAGTAGGCTTGATCCTACCTTCCCAGCCCGCATGTCCCCAAAGCAGAGGCTGCAGAGGCCTAAAACTGGATGAAAACGTGGACTGCTAGGAGTAATGCATCAGGTCAGACTTCCCAGGCCCTTGTCTGTCCTCTCGTTGCTAAGAATAGATGGACATAGAGGGGGTCACGCATCCTGTCAGGTCATGGCACTGCTGTTTACTCCAAGTCTGGGCATCCCCTTTTGAGCTCATTTTCGGAATCTCTCAATACCCAATCTGAATCTACATGCAGCTCATCTAAGCATTTGGAAGTTCTGATTGGGAAGCAGTGTACCCCAGTGGAAAAATTAGCATCAAGTGGAAATATGTTTACTTTCAACCCTGTAACTTACCCTGAACAGTTTTATTTCTCTCATCCTCTGTTCTCCCATCTGGAAAATGGGAGACATAATAATAATAAGTAAGCAAGTACCATGCCCCCTAGGCCCATGTTTGATGAAGAACAGATGCTCTAAGCAAATGGAAGAGTCTAAGGAAGTGGTCGACCAAGTCAGACAAAATTATTTCTATGCTTAATTGATTTTGTTTGGTTTTAAAGCTGAACTAATTAGAAAGCTTGATAAAAAAAAAAAAAAAACCTGATTGGATGTTAGAGCTATGCAGTTTCAGTGGAAAAAAACACTGAAACAGGGATTTGCCATCATGGGCTACCAGGTGCACCACAAATACTTGTTTCTTTGCCCAGACTTCTTATTTGTTAACTTATGGCCTCAGTTGCCTCTTTAATTGAGGACGTCTTAGTTGGCTTGAAAGAAGCAATGTGTCTGTCTGATTGCCCACCCTTGTAACCATGGAGAAATCTGAGTATGAATAAGATTAAGTCAGAGCTGTTATTTCTATATTTAACCTTGAGATATTGTTTATATAGTTAAGAAATATCACAGGGGACAAAGTAGATTCTATATTGCTTAAGTGGCAGGTTCTTTTTTTCTTGGAAACTCATCTGCCTTCATTTCCCCACCTGTCTTGCGGTAGATGAGGCCATGTGACCATCTAGCCCATGGGTGGTGGAGAAAGGTCTCAGCCTCCACCCTCCTGCTGGGCTCACGGAAACCTTTCAGGGGTCCCTCCTGGTTCCTTTCTCCTTCCACCTGGCTGGAATGCAGGTGATTCTGGGGACACTGTGGAAGCCACATGTTGAAGACGGCAAAGCTTCTGTTGCCCTCATCAGCAGTCTCTCTGAATAGTTACTTAGAAGTCTAGCTTGCTAATTGATTCATTGCCCAGCACTGTTAAGTACTTCAGTTGTATTACAGCTCTTTTATATGTTGGGGCCTATTTGTTACAACAGCTGGCCTACCCTGATTTTTACACGTGTTCTATTACCTTGGCCTGGGGTTTTCATGGGAATTCCTCCAGGTTTTATCCATCCAGATATCTTGCCTTTTTCATTAACAAGAGGCCTGTTGGATTTCATGAATAACTCAAGATGGAGGAAAAGCAGAAAGAGGCAATAAAAGGATATGTAAGATATTTTGTAACTGTGCTTCCTCACTATTATTGGTATTAAAATTTCTTTTCAAGTTCATGGAGACTGTTTCGCTTTGTGCCTGGTGTGAACTGAGCAAATTACTCAAGTGCATGAAAATTATCCTTGTGGTTGCTTTTGCCTGTTTTTTAGGACCTAAGTGACAGTTGCGAAGATCAAAGTAGAATCTCTGACTGAGGGTGAAATGCACTGCAGAGAACAGGAAAGAGAAGGAGCAACTGGGAGTTTACTGGCTGTTGACCACAGCTGAGGCCAAACAACCAAATAAAGTGCTTTGGTGATGCTGAGTGATGGTGCGCCTCACCAAGGGAGAAGAGCGAGGCCTTGACATGGGTCGGCGTGCGACCTTGGTGAGCTGCTAAGGTTCTCTGGGGCCTAGTTTTCTGATCACAAAAGGAGGTCTGATGAGCCGATTTCTAAGATAGGGTAACTGTAACTGTTTGATTCCAAGTCCTCAAGAGAGCTGAACGTGCTGATAGCGTTGCACTGATGCTGTAGTATAATAATGTGTCAGAATCCCTTCTCTTCTCTCTCCTCCTCCCCAAACACCGCGTGGCTCCTTCATATACATGCATAACACCATTGCTGGGGCTTGGTGGTGACGTTCAGTGGCATCCACAGCGCCGCACGGGCAGGGCATCCGCACGGGCAGGGCTTCTGGGACAGCTACATTCACTTTTAATGGAAACAGAGCAAAGTAGCAGCAGTTTGGCCTTAAAGGGAATTTTAAGCCTGTACTCCAGTTCCACCAAGGGAAGGAACAAACAAAAGGCAGAAACATTTTAAGCCAACCAGTCTGAAATATTTAAGGCCATCTGCATTCTATTTATATGCTGCCATCACCTGGAATGTGCCCTCATTTTCCTTTAAAATGGACTGACAATGACTTACAGTAGGCATAGTGATTTATGATTTATGCGTTGGCATTTAAAATACTGAATTCTTAGCTCCTTGTCAGTGCCCCTACTGTAATAAGAGTTATTTGTCTAAGCCTGATTTTCCATTATAGCTTAAAACAACCTAACACGAGAGTCAGGTTTTACTGGTGGGGCACAAACGTGGATCTTGTTTTTCTGTGGCATCATGCTTGGGCTTTATGGTGAAATCTGAATCTGCAGTCATTCGTGTTTAGGTACCCAAGTGCTGTTAGTCTCATGCTGTGGAATAGTGAGCACTGTGCTGCTTTTGATCCTCTGACGTCCTCTGACGTCTGTGTCTTGGACTCTCCAAGGAGGTGTGTGCAGCTGCCTCACACCTGTGTACTCTTTACAGTTAGGTAACAGTTTAAGGTGCTCATGTTTATTCTGACTTTGAGACTGAGTACCATTTGTGCTCTGCACTGTTGTTACCTTATTTCATTTGCTCTTTCCTAGCTCATCCATTCACTCATTCATTCACTGAGCAAATGTGTCTTGAGAGACAGCTCTGTTCTAGGTATTTTAATAGGTATTGGAGATACAGGGCACAAAGGGCAGATTTAGTCCCCGTCTTTAACATCTAGTGGAGAAAACAGACACTGAGCAAGTACAGTAGATGATGAGTTTGGGAAGCAGGAGGGGGTGAATTGAGTCTTAATGAGTGGAAATTAGCCACGTGAAGTGGAAACTAGGCAGCGAGGCTGGAGGAGGCATTTGAGGGGGTTGGAGGAGGCTTCCACAAGTGAATTTATGCTGACTTTATTCAGTAAACATATGTGTGATCTCTTTGGGGAGTTTTGTGTTTATATGTTGCTGAAGTGTGAGAACGAGTCAGGGAGGTGCAAGACTTGGGCTGGAGGACTTCAGGGGTCTGATCCCAGAAGCTCTTCTGTGCTGTTTTTGAGAGGTCAGCCCATATCCTGTAGGTAAAAGCCATTGAGGGTTTAAACTGGTCAGCCCCATGGTCTTACCTGTTAGAAGGATCAGCAGTGTGGGAACTGGCTGTCAGGGTGGTAAGAGGAGGACTTTGATGAGAAGCATTATCTCTTCTGAGGCAACAGCCATCGCGAGAAAGAGGCGCATCCATGCCTCGTTCTCCCTGATGGAGGGCCTGCCTCTGAGCCTCTCCCATTGTGCCTCTTGGTAGAAAATCACACTTTAATGCCCAGCGCAAATCCCACCTCCTTTGCAGACCTTGTCTTTATCATCCCCAGAAGTTTCATCTTTAAAATTCTACACTTCTTGTACGTTCTCTTGTTGCATGTAGGAAACTTCCAGATTGTGATTCTGTTCATTTCTTTTCTCTATGAATCTCCGTTTCCCTACAAAACTCCTGATGGATAGGGAAATATTTATATTTTAAAAACCTGCAGCATCTAAGATAGTTTTAGAGCGGGAAGGAACCTCAGAGACTATCCAGTCCTTGTTGTTTGATGGTTGGAGAACTTAGGCTCAGAGAAATGAGTGCCTTCCTCGGTCTCTCAGCTGCCAGTTTATTATCTTCTCAGTTTCCAACAAGATGAGTATTTTTGTGCTTAATGATGATGAAATAGATATCTATGGCTTTATTAGACAAACATCTCTTTTATTTTATCAATACCCTTTTCATTAATAACAATGTCTGGGCCATGAGAAAGCTCAGAAAATTTTATAAAATATTTGAGCCCCGTGATGAAGTCATGTATTTAGTGTAATAGTAGCTGCTATTAGGCATGTTAATGCTTATAGTAGATTTAGCACATTTTTGTTTGCTTGCTTTTTTCTGAGCTAAGAGCATAGGTTCAACTGACCAGTTCTTAGCTGGAGAATAAAGTAAGAAACATGTTCTCCTTCTTTAAGTCATGGGTATCCTCATTACATACCCCCGTCTTTACAGGCCATCCCGTTTCTTTCCTCTTCTCCCATAAATAATTGTAAAGCCTGTCCCAGTACCTTTAAATTCAGGTTTGGAAGTTCCTGCTATGGCTCAGTGGGTTAAGAATCCAGCAGTGGTGGCTCAGGTTGCCGTGGAGGCATGGGTTCGATCCATGCCCAGCAGATTGCTGCTGCTGCAGCGTAGGTCGTGGCTATGGCTCGGATTCAGTCCCTGGCCTGAGAACTTGCAGATGCCATAGGTGTAGCTGTAAAAAAATAATACTAATAAATTTGAGGTGAAGGCTGGAGGCCATGCAGAATATGTAAATCATCTGTCTCTCCGGGGGCAGATGGTGTTGGAGAACACTAGTCCTTTACTAAGATTTTAATGCTCAGAGCCGGTGGCAAGCCTCATCTGCATAGAGGCTTTACTGGTAATGGAAATGAGTTAGGCTGGTTTGGTAGAGACTGGTGATTTAGACAATGAGTAAGAGATGACTGGATAGCTCTTCCTTATTTTCTGTCATTTGTTGCCACGAGAAAATTTTATGAATTCTACCAGGTTGTCTGATTTTCCGAGGCCGAGGAAAAATCTGGGTTTGTATGTGAAATATATCAAACTTGCACTAATTGTCATGGCTTTAAAAATGGAAAATTTGTGCAGCAGATATGCAAACAAGCAAAACACTCCTGCAGACTGCCTAAAGTCTTGTTAGTTTTCAATTTCTGGCTTCATAAATTCCAGAAATTTACTTTTAGTTACTAGATATACCAAATAATAAATGCACTAGCAATAATTTTGTGTGTGTGTGTGTGTGTGTGTGTGTGTGTGCATGCGTGTAATATTATTCAGGCTACTTAGGAGAACATGTAGAAATTAATGACATGTTTTGGCCCACATTAAACTTTCAGCTGGTTGAGAAATATGAAAGCATGTATGAAAACAAAACTAGCAGTTTAAATTACTGTGTAAACGCAAAGTGAGGAGGCCTGTCAATTAAATAGGATTCTGTAGACCCTACACTTTGAGGCCAAATTAGTGCCCCACTTAGGAGTTGTATAGTATACTCTACAAATGCATGTATCTCTCTCTAAATCCGTTCAGCTCATTATAGTATAATTAAGAATTAAGAAACTGCTTGATCCTCTTAAAATTTAAAACCGTGAGATGGTGACACGTACTGTATATTTCTACCTGCTGTGATCACTGCAGGGGCTGAACATGGCGGTTGTGAATTAAATGTCTGTTGGCTAAACCAGTAACAAGTTGAAGCCTATAGAAGTAATTGGTCATTCTAAAACACAGTAGAAACTCACTAATTACTTGTTTAATAAATGAATACATTCATCAAATGATAAAGAAAGATTTTGTGGGGAAAATTACATTTTTATTTTGGCTTTAATATGAGTGAGTGGAGTTTCTATGCTTGGAAAGCCCTATGGAGGGCATTTTAGGTGGGGAGCAGTTTGGAAGAGGTTGTGATGAACCTAATTACACTGATTTGAAATATGGAATTCCATTTTTATACCATGACTTTATTTGAATTTGATTTGGCATGGTTCAAATATTGTGGCTCAGTGTACAGTGTCCATGCTTTGCAGGTTTTTCTACCCCAGAACGTTACAGTGTTTACCAGTAAGTCCGTATTCCTCCAGGGAGATGAGGCTGAGGAGGTGGGTTGTAGGAGGTCCTCCTTCTACCCACTTGTTTGGTTAGGGAGTGAACACTAAGCACGCAGAACACTTAGGAATTACTTGTGTCACTTGCCGTAGTGCTGGCTGCCTGGTGGAGGAAGCTGTAGCTTTTAGGGATTGGGTTTTATTCTTCCTAGCATTTCCCATTTTCTTTGTGCCCTAGTTATTTGCATGTGCTCAGCAGGGCTCAGGGGAGCTTTTCCCCGAGGGAGGCTCCCTCTTCAACGTGACGTCCTCAGCGGGGGCTGGGCTTCCAGGTGTTTTCTGTGCCTTGCTGGCACGTGGACTTTGTGCATGAAATTTCCTGCCCCGAACTCTTGGCTGTCCCTTCCCTAATACCACAGCCCTATTCCAGAGGCTTCTTGAAGTTCTTTGGAGAGCGAAAAGATATTTACATTAAAAAATTCAGGTCATGTTTTGCTATAGGCTTTTTCTTAGAGACTATGACAAGAATATTTTAAGAACTCCCTAAAAGTAAATTTATCAGTCTCAAGGCTTATTTTTTTTACTATAATTTTATGTATTCATGTGTATTGCAAGTAATCAATCATTCTGCCAAACATCTTGTACTAAATGTGCTAATGAGCTAGCAAATCAAATATTTTGAAAGTATGGACATGTGTAACATTGATTTTCAATATTTGGATCACATCAATAATCTGCTCAAGGAAAACAACTTTATTAGGATGGATTTCCATATACCTTATTAATAGTTGACAGGCAAAATAACACTGGTTACAGTCCTTGTTGATTTATTTCCTTTAACTCTCTGTACCCCACATCCCCTGAGTCCTTAACAACAACATTAGTGATAACAGACTTGTAATATTCCTTGTCTGTGGACACTGGTGAAGACTTGCTTTGGCTTTTCTTCCTTTCAGTGATGCAAATGTTCCTTAGGTTATTTTAGGAAATAGATTGTTGATGCCAGATGAATGCAGGTAGGAAACAAACGACAATAACCAACAACGAAGGGAAAAATCCAGTGGGGGAGGGGGATGAGGTAGTGTGCTCAGTACAAAGTGCGCTGAGAGGACAGGAAGGGAAAGCGAGTGAGCTCTGACGTGCTCCAGTTCAAACCCAGTCAGCCCTAATCTCTCCAAGTCTCACTTTCTTCATCTCTAAAGAAGGTAAAGAAGGGAAATGGTCTCTTAATTTTTTTTTTTCTTTTTAGGGCTGCACTTGGTGCACATGGAGCTTCCCAGGCTAGGGGTTAAATTGGAGCTACAGCTCCAGCCTACACCACAATCATAGCAATGCAGGATCTGAGCTGCATCTGTGACCTACACCACAGCTCATGGCAGTGCCAGATCCTTAACTTACTGAGCGAGGCCGGGGATCAAACCTGCGTCCTCCTGATGCTAGTCAGATTCGTTTCCACTGAGCTATGACGGGAGCTCCCTCTCATCAGAATAGGGACAGTTACGCCATGGAGCAATCCGGAAGGCACCTGGCACAGCTTAGCCCAAGGCACTTTAGTTCTTTGTCTTTCTTTTCCTTACTCCCCTGATCTCTTCCTTTCTCTCTTTTCTTCACTGTCCATTTCTTCCTTAGAAAAAGAGAGAAATCTGAGTCAGATATGTGGTTGGGATATTTGTTGTGTGAAATGACACCAAATGACAAAAGAGAGCAATGGTGCTGACTCAGTATTCTGCAAGAACAGCCAGTCAGTACTGTCTGACACTCAGAATTTCTTATTTTCTGAGACTTGTGGAGAGAAAATAGCATTTGTGGGGTACTTACGATGTGCCAGGAATGGTGACGTCTAATTTAATCTAACGATAACCCTCCGTGATGGTGGCTCTCCCGTTTTACAGATGAGCAGCTGCGGTGGAGAAGGGCTATTGATCTGTCTGAAATCACACAGATAATGAGTGGCGCCGGTTATTCAGACCACGCTGACTGCGACTGCTAAGCCACCTGTCCGCCTGTGGCTCTTGATCGGGGAGAGGAGCCCATCCGGGTCCTCTGGGGGAGCAGATGGGTGGCTGAAAAATTTCCCCCAGTAATTATGATAGGACCTTCTCCAGGGGGAATCTTGACCTGAAGCCCTTGAGTGTCTCTGAGGCAGAGATGCCGGCATTTTGCTGGCTCTGCTTCTTGGTCTGGAGAGGGGTAGGCACCCACTCTACACAGTGATCCTTAGAACAGCGAGCAAATCTGAAACAACATGATTTTCTTCTTAATGGATCTCAAGTCTTTTACGGATTTTTTAATACAATGTCTGTCAAAGCAAATGCATTAAGAATCAAAACTTGAACTTGGTGACTTTAGGCTCTATTTTTAGAACAATAAAAATTTAAGGGGACACCTTTTGCACTTTTTTTTTCTTTAAGGCAAAAGAAGCCTCTTTATTATAGCTGAGGAAGTAATCATGGGTATTGGTGTTTACTAGCTGAGGTGCCAAAGACATCCGTCTGTCAAGAAAATGTGTAGGATGTTGATCAAAGCTGGAGCCTCTGACACTGAACATTTCTCCGGGACTAAAGATGCCACTCCAATGAGAGTGAGCCTGCCTGATGGGGTGCCACCTCTGTGAGAAGCGATTTCCATCCATCTTCCCACCAGAAAAAGGCTTTCATTACATCTGAAAAAAGGGTACAGGGAAGTTGCCTTGATTTTCACAATAGATGCAACCTGAGTGTTAATATACATAGGAAACTGTGAGAGATCATTTCATTTGGGACTTTGACAAGCCAAAGCAACTGGTACTTTAATGCAGTGAAAACAACTGCCCCTCACACTAACCCCTGTTGAGGGTAGGTTTGGACAGCAGTATTTTGAATGGAGCAGAGATATGGCTTCAGCCTTCCATGGCCTGTAATGCCTTTTCCGTTTTTCTCCCTGGTCAGTGCTCTATGTTCTCTTTAATATCTCCTGTTTTCTCATCTATAAAGAGAGCTATCTGGTGATAAATATATCAGTATTCAATATTTAGCAAATTAACGTGTTTTTGTTGATTGGATGTGGGGAAGAACCCATAGAATTTAAGGATACCAGCTTCACAGGGTCTCCTGAATCCACCGAGACTCTTTTCAGGCCTCCTAGGCAGGTGTGGTGTTAAGCCACTCCCAGAACCGTTAAGACAGTGGCAAGAAATGAGCATTACCTCTGGAGCTAAGAATCCTCCATGAGTGGTGAAGGCAACTTTTCTTTTGGTTTATTCTCTCCTCTTTCCTTTTTAAGAAGCAAAAATACTTCCTATATTTGTTTTGGATATGTGTTACCATGGTGACAGAGGTAGTGTGAATGGACAAGGGATTGGGAAAATCTGGAAAGGGATTTCACTCTCTACAACTCTGTCCAAACGTGCCCTGTGTGGCTGAGCTTAAGACGTCCCATTACCCACACCTGTGCTGCTAGTGGCACTGGGGGGACGGTGAGGAATGCTAATTACTGGCAAGACGGACAGGTAGCCTATGATTTCAGAGTGACCAAAGCTTCCACAGACAGGGTGGTGCAGCGCTGTGGAGTAAGAACATACACAGATGAGGCAGTTACTTGGTATCTTTTGGATGGAACAACTAGTCATAAACTCCTTTTTAGTCAATTTCTTGGAAGAGTTGTATCATTATTCCTTCTCATTCCCCACCTCTCCCACACTTTCTCCATTGCTGTTTCCTGACTTCTTTTTCTGAAGCACCGGGATGATCATTTGAAAGATGTACTTCTAGAGTGATCAAGGATTTTGTATACACTCTTCCTTTAGTCTGCTCACCCAGCTTCCCCTTCGCTAGTCAACTCTTCTTCCTGCTCTGGATCTCATTTCAAGTATCATTTCTTTAGGTGCGCCTTGTTCCGTGCTTGTTCCACCCTATCTTGTATTTTCCCATAAGAGTACTTATAATTAGTAATTGCAATTTATTTGAGAAATACAATCCCCCTCATAATAATGCAGGTTCCACGAGAGCAGAGACTGCTCCTGTTTCCTGGCTACTGACAACCCAGCATCTACAGCAGTGTCTACCATGTTGTAGATTCCAGAAATTCTGTGTTATATTTATCAATCAGTATTTATTTAATGCTTAACAGTCCTATACTGAGGTCTGGACCACGTAGGGAATTTAAAAGAAGCAGAAACACGGATTACGTTCCCAGCAAGCTTACAATTGGTTGGGACTACTAGTTCATGAGAAGACCTATCTTGTGATTTTTAAAAGTATATTGATTTTCTAACCATACTCACTCCTTTAAAAAAAGATAAATATTAATAGTATTAATACATATTAGTTCTAAGTAATGGAAGTGCAATAATCAATAAAATAATTTATATCCGGTATGTAGGAAAATTTCTGTAGTCTACTGTTTTGCATTTATCATATTCTGTTCCTTTCCTTGGACCTATTATGAACACAGCTATGTGTTCTTCATTTCTTGTTCTTATTATAATCATTACTTTCTTGCATTTATTATGGTCCTACTAGTATATTGCTGTGATAGGTGATTTGAAAAGAAGCAACAATTTTGGGGGAAGAAAATCCATGTGATTTTATAGAACAAGATAAAGCTCAAGAGTTTAGAAAGACAAATATTTGAAGGTAGCGGGAAGTAGAATTGGATAGTTGTTAAAACTGTGAAAAAGAGATTGATTTTTCTGATTTGAAGTGAGGAAAGAAATTATAAGAAAAAGACCTATAGACTTATTTTGGTAAAATTCTTAATTTCCTTATCAGCAAAATTCTAGAATGGCTGGCATAGAGTAAATATTCCAAAATGTTAATTACTATTGTTTTATTATTTCACTGTAGTGATGAAAAAGGATGTAGCCAAAATAAAAACTAAAAGAGCAACCTAGAGAAACCTTTTTTTAATGCAGAAAATATGACAAAGTATGAAGTTAATAGTTTAAGTGTTCTTTTCAGCAAGTGGTGTAGGAAAGCTGGAGAGCTCCATGTAAATCAGTGAAACTGGAACGCACTCTAACACCATACACAAAAATAAACTCAAATGGCTTAAAGAATTAAACGTAAGACAAGACACCATCAAACTCCTAGAAGACAACATAGGCAAAACATTCTCTGACATCAACCTTACAAATGTTTTCTCAGGTCAGTCTCCCAAGGCAACAGAAATAAAAGCAAAAATAACCCAATGGGACCTAATCAAACTGACAGGCTTTTGCACAACAGAGGAAACCATTAAAACACACACACACACACACACACACACACACACACACACACACCAAGAAGACAACCTATGGAATGGAAATAGTTTCCAACAACACAACTGATAAGTTCTTGATCTCTAAAATATGAAAAAACTTATACAACTCAACAGGAAAAAAGCCAACAACCCAATGGAAAAATGGGCAAGAGACCTGAATAGACATTTCTTTAAAGAAAATGTACAGATGGCCAACAGACACATGAAAAAATGCTCAACATCACTGATTATTAGAGAAATGCAAGTCAAAACTACTGTGAGTTACCACCTCACATCAGTCAGAATGGCCATCATTAATAAGTCCACAAATAACAAATGCTGGAGAGGGTGTGGAGAAAAGGGAACCCTCCTGCACTGTTGGTAGGAATGTAAATTGGTACAACCATGATGGAAAACAGTATGGATGTACCTCAGAAAACTATGCATAGAGCTACCATATGACGCAGAAGTCCCACTGTTGGGCATATATCCGGACAAAACTTTCCTTGAAAAAGACACATGTACCCATATGTTCTTTGCAGCAGTGTTCGGAATAGCCATGACTTGGAAACGACCTAAATGTCCATCAATAGATGATTAGATTAAGAAGATGTGGTATATATGTGCAATGGAATACTATTCAACCATAAAAAGGAACAAAATAATGCCATTTGCAGCAACACGGATGGAATTAGAGACTCTTACACTGAGTGAAGTAAGTCAGAAAAAGACAAGTACCGCATGATATCACTTGTATCTGAAATCTAATATATGGCACAAATGAACCTTTCCATGGAAAAGAAAGATGGATTTTGAGAACAGACTTGTGGTTCCCAAGGGGGAGGGGGAGGGAGTGGGATGGACTGGGAATCTGGGGTTAATAGGTGCAAACTATTGCCTTTGGAATGGATAAGCAATGAGATCCTGCTGTATAGCACTTATATCTAGTCACTTGTGATGGAGCATGACAGAGGATAATGTGAGAAAAAGAATGTATATATGTATGTGTGACTGGGTCAGTTTTCTATACAGTAGAAAACTGACAACATTAAACCAACTATAATGGAAAAAATAAAAATCTTAAATAAAAGATACAAATCAAATGGAAATGTTTAGAAAAAATAGTTTAAGTATTAAAGAGTTCATAATCTCAATAAGTGGGCAAAAGACCCTCTAGATATAATATACAAAAGAAGAAATTCTAGAAAATGTACGTATAGTAAAAGCATTCAACCTCATTCAATGTCCTATAAAATTGACTATGTAGGACAAATTAAAATGCAACCAATAATATTGGAAAGAAATTTAAAAGTATTTGTGAATGGTAAACAATGCTAAGAAATCATCATCTAAGACACTGAAAATTTATATTCTCAAGGAATTTAAACACAACATTTTTTCATATCGATGGAAAATTTGGAGCCTCTTAAAATTTAACAGCAGAGAAGTGATTAAATAAATTATTCTTCGTTTGTGTGCCCTGTCTTCTGTAACTATGAAGAGTGGGCAACATAAGTTTAAGCAACATAATATTAAAAAAAGTATTAGGAGTTCCCTTCGTGGCTCAGGGGTTAACGAATCCGACTAAGAACCATGAGGTTGCGGGTTCGATCCCTGGCCTTGCTCAGTGGGTTAGGGATCTGGCGTTGCCGTGAGCTGTGGTGAAGGTTGCAGACACGGCTTGGATCCCACGTTGCTGTGGCTGTGGTGAAGGCCGGCAGCTACAGCTCCTGTTAGACCCCTAGCCTGGGAACCTCCATATGCTGCAGGTGCAGCTCTACATAAAAGGCAAAAAGATTAAATAAATAAATAAATAAATAAATAAATAAATAAAGTGTTAGCTTTGGAGAGTAATGTGGTACCATTTATTGTAATATGAAATATCCTCTGCCCTGTTACTTTTTCTTCCAAGTCTCTCTTCCAGAGGGCATGTGCACAAAGATGTATGTAAGTGTATATGCTGTTTATAGGAATATTGATTTTATTTTATAATATCTATTTATTTTCTTTTTTGGCTGCACTATCACCATGTGAAAATTCTTGGGCCAGGGATTGAGCCTACACTGGTACAATGACAGCACTGTATCCATAACCCACTGAGCCACAAGAGAACTCTAGAATATTCATTTTAAAGCCAAAAGTGGGAAACAACCTATATATCTAAAAACTGGAGTATGGTTAAGTTAATTTTTTTATTTTAGAGTGATGAAATATTATGTAGTCAATCAAAATAATGATGTGCCAGCATGGACATTTTTTCAAAATATATTGTTAAAGATCAAGAGGAGTGAGAACAGGACGGTGGAGGAGTAGGATGTGGCACTCACCTTCTCCCACATAAACATAAAAAAACTAAATCTACATGTAGAATGTTTTACATGGACATTTACTGAATACTGGCAGAAGACCTCAGGTTCTCAAAAATGGCAAGGAAATCTCCACTAACAGGGAAGAACAAAGGAGGGAAAAAGAGAGAAGAGAGAGGAATCAGGATGGACCGGCACTCCTGAGAGGGAGCTGTGAAAGAGGAAAGGGATCTTCACACTTGGAGGCCACCTGACTGACAGCAAGACCGGCCAGGATGGACAAGGATCCTGGAAGCATCAGAGAAAGTGCAGCAGCTGGTCTAGGGGGCAAAGCAGAGAGAGTCTCACAGATCATCTGTGCCATCGTCTGGTTCACCACAGCCTGAGACACTGCAGTGGGGGCAGTGCACTGAGGCCTAGGATTTAGAAGTCAGTTCTGGGAGAGGACCAAGGCTGACTGTATGGAAACAGCCTGAGGGGCTAGGAGGCAGTGTGCCACAGCCGAGGGTGCGTGGGAGGAGGCCTGGGCCAGCCAGAGAAGTAAGGCGCCATTATTGGGCAGTGTGAGAGGAGCAGGGGTGGAGTGGGGTTGGGCAGGGCCCAGAGAAACTTCTTTCCTTGTGCACATGTGGGCTCTCAGGTGGCAGGGAACCTCTTGCGAGAGCTACAGGGGTGAATGCAAACCGCTGCAGCTATATCAGACTCCAGAGGTGGTTGTGGCCTGCCACCACTGAGGGTCCCATGACCAAGCACAGCCTGTGCCCCAGTCACTCCTGGTGTTGCTGCTTGGAGGGCCTTGAAACCAAGCAGTGCCCATTGCCCCCACCTCCCTAGGACTGCCCACACCCTGTGGTTGCTGCTGCCAAGGGCCCTGGGTATTGCTCCCACCTCCCTGGAGGTCACTGCCACTACTGAGGGCTCTGCAACAAGACATTGCTTGTAGATGCTGCCCATTGCCCCCACCTTCCTGGAAGCACATGTGGGCTCTGCACCTGCACACTGCCTGTTAAGAGGACAACAGCCTGCCCACACTGAGGAGAGACAGCAAGCATCCAAACCAAAAGTAGTCCTCATGCTGAGAAAAACAGTAAGCTCTCCCAAGTAGCCAGGGACGTTCCCACATATAAATAGCCCTCTAAAGTGGTAACAGATAATTATTTTCCCTAAACTCAAAGAGTAGGAAGGTTGTAAGCAAAACAAAGAAGCACAGAAACCAATCCCACTTAAAGGAACAGGAGAATTCCCCTGAGCGAGCAAACAATGAAACAGACCTTTGCAGTCTAACAGACACCAAGTTCAAAAAGGAGGTAATGAAAATACTGAAGGAATTAAGAACAGCTATCTACAGTATTGCAGATTACTTTAAAAAGGAACTGGAAACTATAAGGAGGAGCCAAGAAAGGTACAAAATTCATGTGCAGAGACAAAAGTTGAGTGAAAGGCATTGAAGAGCAGAATGAGTAATGCAGAGGAACAAATAAGTGACTTGGAAAATGAAATAATGGAAATCATCTAATCAGGACAGCAGACAGAAAGCCAAACTGAAAAAAAAATGAAAGCAATATAAGAGATCTATGGGATAATATAAAGTATGTCAAGCTACATGTAATAGGAATTCAAGAAGGAAAAGAAAAAAAAAGGGGGGGATTGAAAATGTATTTGAAGACGTTTTGGGTAAAAACTTTCTAAGGAAGGAAACAGATATTCAGATACAGGAATCACAGAGGGCCCCAAACAAGGTGAGCCAAAACAGATCTACACCAAGACATGTTATAATAAAAATGATAAAAGTTAAAGATAAGGAGAAGATTCTAAAGGCAGCAAGAGAAAAACAAAGAGTTAATTATAAAGGAACCCTCATGACCCCCCAAGGCCATTAGCTGTTTTCTCTACAGAAATGCTACTGACCAGAAGAGAGTGGAAAGATATATTCAGAGTTCTAATAGGGAAAAAACTGCAAACTAAAATCCTTTACCCAGCAAGATTATCATTTTCTTTTTCCTTTTTGGCCCCCAGTAGCATATGGCATTCCCAGGCCAGGGATAAGACCTGATCACAGTTGTGACCTAGACAGGCAGCTGCAGCAATGCTGGATCCTTAATCCACTGTGCCAGGCTGGGGATTGAACTTGCGTCCCAGGGCTCCAGAGATGCCACCGATCCCATTGTGCCACAGTAGGAACTTCAAGATTATCATTTAAAATAGAAATAATTTCTCAGATAAGCAGAAACTACAAGAATATATCAATATTAAACTTATCCTAAAGGAAATATTGAAAAGTCTTCTCTAAATAAGAAAAAAGTAAGAAGACAGGATGGAGGAAGTCACTATTGGAAAGTAATCACTTAAATAAACCAGTATACAAATCAAAAAGAAAAAAAAATTGTGGAAGTGATGGTAAACACAAGGAAAAGTAAGAGGATGAACATGAAATGTAAAAAAGGACATCAAAATCATAAAATAAGAGAAAGGAGAGTAAGGAAATCTTGAGCCTTTTTTTCCAGACTATATTTGAGCCTATATGACTGTCAGCCTAAATCAAGTAGATACAGTAAGAGGTTAACATACTTGAAAAACAGGGCAACCACAAATCAAATGCAAACAGTGCATTCACAAAAACCAAAAAGAAGAAGACACAAGCGTAAAATAAAAGGAAATCATCTGACCAAGAAAAGAATAAGAAAGGAACAAAGGAGAAACATAGAATCAGCTATAAAACCAGATTTAAAATGGCAGTAAATACAAATCTATCAGTAATTACCTTAAATGTCAATGGATTGAATGTTCCAATCAAAAGACAGAGTAGCAGAATGGATAAAAAAAAAACAAAAAACAAGAGCCTACAATGTGCTGCCTACAACAGACCCACCTTAGGGCAAAGGACACATATAAATTGAAAGTGAGTGAATGGAAAAAGATATTTTATGCAAATGGAAATGAGAAAAAGTGGGAGTTGTTAAGCTTATATCAGACAAAAGACTTTAAAACAAAGCCCCTAAAGAAAGATAAAGAAGGACACTGTTTAATGATACAAGAATCAATTCAAGAAGAGGATCTCACACTCATCAACATAAATGTCCCTAATATAGGAACACCTAAATACATATGACAAATACTAACAGAGATAAAAGGAGAAATTGATGGGAATACAATAATAGTAGGACATTTTTATACCCCACTCACATCAATGGATAGATCTTCAAGACAGAAATCAATAAAGCAACAGAGATCCTAAATGACACAATATAATAGACCTAATTCATATTTTCAGGACACTACATCCCAATAAGTGAGAATATATATTCTTTTCAAGTGCATGTAGAACGTTCTCTAGGATTAATCACATACTGGGGCACAAAACTTAGCTCAACAAATTTAGGATTATAGAATTTATTTCAAGCATCTTCTCTGACCCCATGGCATGAAACCAGAGTTCAACCACAGGAAAAAAATGAGAATAAAACTGACCACATGGATGCTAAACAACATGCTATTAAAAAGCTAATGGGTCAATGAGGAAATCAAAGGTAAATTTAAAAAAACCTTGATTGAGAGAAATGACAAAACACAACCATAGAAGATTTATAGGGTACTGCAGAAGTAGTTCTTAGAAGGAAATTCACAGTAATAACTACCTTTCCTTAGAAAACGAAACAAAACAAAAAAAAACCCTCAACAACCTAATCTGCCACCTAAAAGACTTAGAAAAGGAAGAACAAACAAAACCTAAAGTCAGCAGAAGGAAGGAAATCATAAATACCAGAGAGGAAATCAATAAAATAGAGATTAAAAGAAATAGAAAAAAAATCTGTAAAACCAAGAGCTGGTTCTTAGAAAGGATAAACAAAATTGACAAGCCTCTGGCCAGACTCATCAAGAAGAAAATGTAGAGAACCCAAATATACGAAATAAGAAATGAAAAAGGAGAAATCTCAATGGATACTGCAGAAATACAAAAAAGGGAAAAAAACATAAGAGAGGACTATGAACAATTATATGCCAACAAATTTGACAACCTGGAGGACATGGACAACTTTCTAGAGGCATACAGCCCACCAAAACTGATTCAAGAAGAAGTAATTTGAATAGATCCATAACCAGAAATGAAATTGGATATGCAATAAATAAAAAAATACTCCCTACAAGCAAAAGTTCAGAACCAGATGGCTTCACAGGTGAATTCTACCAAATACACAGACAACTTATACTGATCCTTCTTAAACTTTTCCAAAAGAATGAAGAAGGCACACTCCCAAAGACATTCTATGAAGCTACCGTCATCCTAAACCAAAAGCAGACAAAGATACTACCAAAAAAAAAAAAAAATTAGGCCAATATCTCAGATGAACATAGATGGAAAAATTCTTAGCAGAATTTTAGCAAATTCAACAAATAAAAAATATCACATACCATGACTAAGTGGGATTCATCCCAGCTTCACAAAGATTGTTCAACATACACAAATCAATCAATGTAATATACCACAATAACAAAAGAAAAGTCAAAAACAATGTGATCATTTCAGTAATTGCAAAAAAAGCATTTGAAAAAATTCAGCATCCATTCAGGATAAAAACTCTTACAAAGTGGGTATAGAGGGAACATATCTCAACATAATAAAAGCCATTTATGAAAAACCCACGGCCAATATAATGCTCAATGGAGAAAAGCTTTGAGTATTATAAGAACAAGATAAGGATGCCCACTCTCACCACTTTTATTCAACATAGTATTGGGAGTCCTAGCCAGAGAAAACAGACCAAAAAAAAAAAAAAAGAAAGAAAAGCTATCCAAATTGGAAGAGAAGAGGTAAAGTTGTCACTATATGCAGATAACATTATATGGTATATAGAAAACCCTAGGGGAGCTCCCATTGTGGTTCAGTGGGTTGAGGACTTGACATTGTCTCTGTGAGGATGTGGGTTTGTTCCCTGGCCTTGCTCAGTGGATTTGGGATCCATAAACTGTGGTGTAAGTTGCAGATGTGGTTCAGATCTGGTGTTACCATAGCTGTGGTGTAGCCCACAGCTGTAGTTCCGATTTGTTCCCTGGTCCAGGAACGTCCATATGCCACAGGCATGGCTCTAAAAAAGAAAAAAAAAAAAAAATAAAGGAAATGAAAACCCTAAGGGGTTCGTACAAAAGGCACTTGATCTGATCAACAAATTCAGCAAATAGCAGGATACAAGATTAACAGAATTTGATTTCATTTCTTTATACGAACAATGACACATTAGAAAAGCAATATAAAACAATAATGCTTTAAAAAACATACCCCTAAAAATAAATACTGAGGAATAAACCTGGCCAAGGACGTGAAAGACACGTTGAGAGCTATAAAACATTAATCAAGGAAATTAAAAAGGACTCAAAGAAATGGAACAATATCACATGCTTCTGGATTGGAATATTTAATATTGTTAAAATGGCCATCTGCCCAAAGCAAGATTTAATACAATCCCTATCAAATTACCCATGGGATTTTTCATAGAACTGGAACAAATTATCCAAAAATTTATATGGAATTATAACACATCAAAAGATCCCCAAACTGCTAATTACTAGAGAAACGCAAATCAAACTACAATGAGATACCAGAGTAGCCATCATTAACAAGTATACTATAACAAATTCTGGAGAGGGTGTGGAGAAAAGGGAATTCTCCTACACTATTGGTGGGAATGTAAATTGGTTCAACCACTATGGAAAACAGTATGGAGGTTCCTTAGAAAACTAAATGTAGAACTACCATATGACCCAGCAATCCCACTCCTGGGCATATATCTGGAGGAAACATTTATCCAAAATTGCATGCACCCCTATGTTCATTGCAGTGCTATTCACAATACTCAAGACATGGAAGCAGCCTAAATGTCTCTTGACAAATTAATTAATTAAGATGTACCTATATACAATGGGATACCACTCAGCCATTAAAAAGAACAAAATAATGCCATTTGCAGCAACATGGATGCAGCTAGAGATTCTCATATTAAGTGAAGTAAGTCAGAGAACGATGAATACCGTATGACATCACTTTTATACGTGGAATCTAAAATATGGCACAAATGAGCCTATTAACAAAACAGAAACAGACTCACAGGCCTAGAGAACAGACTCGAGGTTGCTAAGGGGGGGGGTGGGAGTGGAATGGACTGGGAGTCTGGGGTTAGCAGATGCAAACTATTACACTTAGGATGGATAGACAATGAGGTCCTACTGTATAGCACAGGGAACTATATTGTCTCCTGCGATAGACCATGATGGAAAATAAGGAAAATAATGTTTAAAAAAAAAGAATATTTGTGTGTATGTATATATATATATCTGGGTCATTTTGTCATACCACAGAAATTGGCACAATTGTATATCAACTTTGTTTTAGTAAAAAAAAAGAAATCAAGCTGCTAAATAATGTATAATAATGTATATAATATGATCTAATTTTGTCAAAACAAAAGAAACTATGTATGTATAGTTCAAACACGTGGCTATATAAAAATCAGAAGAATAATTTTGAGAATAACACAAACTGTTAAACATTTCTGACCTTAGGGAATGGAAGGGAGGCCGTGTGAATGAGGGAGGGAAATAATTGATTTTTTTGTTTTTTGGGTTTTTTTTTGGTCTTTTTAGTGCTAAATATGCAGCATGTGGATATTCCCGGGCTAGAAGTTGAATCAGAGCTGTAGCTGCCAGCCTATGTCACCGCCACAGCAATGCCAGATCGGAGCCTCGTCCGTGACCTACACCACACAGCTCCGCGGCAATGCCAGATCCTTAACCCAAAGAGTGAGAAAGGATTGAACCCATGTCCTCATGTTACTAGTCGAGTTTGTTACTGCTGAGCCATGACGAGAATTCCCTAGATTTATTTTTAATAATTAATTTGTTAAAGTAGTGAGCTTATAGTAATGTATTTCTTGTACAGTGTTAAAAATAATGTAGGAACAAATGCTAAAACATAAGGAAGTAAAAGAATAAAATATTCAAAACAATACTATTCTTTTAGGTCATGAGATTATGGGCAGTTTTGTCCTTTTTTCCCTCCAGGACTGCTGTGAAATAGTTATATTTCTTTTATATGCAAAATTCAGGAAGAAAGATTTTGTTAGACACAACTTTTCCCCTGAGACAGCAGCTTGCAACTGTGGTTTAACAACACGTCATGGGAAGAAGGCGAGGAGAAATCCTTGGTTATCCCAGCTGGAACTGTAAAATTCTTCTAAATCAGAAGAGCTTTAATTTATGTAAAATCAAAGTTCTCTTAATTTCAAGTTCTCCAGTCCTCGTCCGTGTTTTTGCTGTTGTTGAGAGGTTGGGGTAGGGCGGTTGTCATATGACAAACAGTAGGGATTTTCAGTTCTCAAAGGCCGGGGATCACTGCTTTAGGAGCTAACCATCTGAGATAGATGACATGTGACACAGACAGTTATAAAAAGAAGACATGCAGACAACTGTGCAAGTATTGAGAAAATGAAGTATTTACATTGTGCATGAATAATATATCTTTGTGCATGTCTCATGGGTGCACTTGTCAAGTTATCTTCCTCGTCAGCTTTGGTGTTTATTTTCAAACCATTTCCACCCTGGAACATATTTTTGTATTGCGTTGGATCCTCTGGACATTGACATATGCTTTCCACCTATCCAGTGTCTACTGGGCTTCCTTTCCTTATAGTTTTCTCCTTTTGATTTGTAGTTTAGTTTAAGCTGGATCTGACTGAATGAAGATGGTTTTGTCTACCTTCAGGTTCTTTGTGTCATCTCCAGCATGTTCTGTCTGATAATGGTTAAATAATTTGCCACCACCACAGGAAATATCTTCTGAGACTTTACACATCAACCCTCCTCAGAAAAACCCAAATAGTTGAATTCACTCCTAACTATATTATTTTCAGAATAATCAGAACAAGAGCCAAAACATAAAGAGGTAAAAAGCCTAAGACTCAGAAATAGTAATGGTTATTTGTCGTGAGATGAAGGGCGGTTCCCTCCTTTCTTTTTTCCAACTGATATAATGTGGTTAGACTCCTTTTATATTTAAAATTCAGAAAGAAAGATCTAGAAATAAAACAATCAGCAGTTGTTTACTTTAAAAATAATAGTTGCAGACTAAATCTACCCCCAGAGCCTTTCCCCATGCTTCTGTTTTGTGTTGTAGAAACTGCCTAGATTTCTTCGCTGCATTTGTCTTTCTGTGTTAATATTTCTCAGATGGCATGGAAATTCCAGCAAGGGTTTTTAATAATTCAACATAAAGAAAGAACAATATTATAGTTGAAAATTAGCCTAAGAAAGGAGAATATAACCTTTTTATATAAGAAAAATAGGAAGGGTGAAAAGAAGCCAAATTGGCTGAACAAAAAGCTGCATAAGGACCTGATAGGCAAATAGGAATGTCATATAAAGTGGAAATTAGGGTGATCATTGAGGAGGAATGTGGACACAATTGCTTTTAAGTATAAAATCGGAAGAATTAGGGCAAGAGACAAGATGCTACCAGCAAGACGTTAAAAAGAAATAATGTTTCAGAGGCTCTTTCTCCCCATATCTGCTTTAAGCTCAGGTACACAGGAGGCTACCGGTATGTCTGGGCATAATGAGATGCCCTGAGACCATTTGTTTTCACTGCCATCTTTGGTGCCAGTGGAAGTGGATGGCTCACTTGGGAGACCTCTGTGCTAGAGACCCAGCCTCTGTGCTGATCCAGAGCTGCTGCTGCTACTAATTTTGAACGTTCTCAGCAGCACCTATAGTCAAAGCCACATCCCTGGTACCTCTTTTTGGAACCTGGACCTGATCCTGGGCAGTACTGGGCCTGCCAGACCCCTTGCCTGGCTCATGGGTGAGTAAAAGGAAAATGGCGAGTGAAAATCCCATCTGTTTCTAGAGGCCGATCTTAACACTGAACTCAGCTCATCCTCTTCTCCCTGGTGTGCGCTGTCATGAAGCGGGACAGCATTATGGGTGAGTCTTACTTGGAATTTCAGGTGCTGCTCTAGTTTTTGTGCTTTTCACCACAGTAGGCATTTCTTATTTTACTCTTAGGAGCCCTCGTTTCATCCTCTCTCTCTCTTTTGAAAAATTGTATCCACAGAAAATGATTTGATAAACTCAGTAACTCTAGGATAAATTGCCAGTAAGTTTTGAATTGTGAACACGCCTTTTCTGATATGCTTTCAAGCCAGGCAGGAGGTGTCGAACTTTAGAAATTTCACAGGTGTTTATTTGTTCAATGATTCTAAAACTGTTCACCACAAATCATTGCTTTTAGGACTCCCTCATTTGTCATTTGTCATTTTATAGACTGTTCTCATCAAAATAAATTTATTAGGTGGCTTCCCCAGTGATGATCTGATGAGCTGATATGATTTTAATCAAAAATAGAAGCTGAGGTTAGAGTATATAGTTTTATATTGACCTGGTTTACTTGTAAGGACCAACACAGCAGATGAGAGGAAATTCCACTAAGCAGGAGGGAGATGTCTCAGTGGAAGAGGTCCTCCTGTAACCTGCATCTTATTGGCCATCAGACATACAAACCCTGCTTTGAGCACGTACTCTGCATTGCACCACGCCTCACCAAAGTCCAGAGGTCACACAGCAGCTGAACACAACATAATTTCTCACCTGCACTAATACAGAAGTCTCACTAAATCTTCTCCCTACTTCCACATCTGTATCTTCTATGACCTTAGCTCCACTTCTTCATTCAGCAGCCAAAGGATAATTCAGATCATGTCACTTCTTGTTTGAAACCCTTAGTGAACCAGCTATAATGGAAACAATAAAAATCATTATTAAAAAAATATAGAAAACTTCATATAAAAAAACAAAATATGTAATTTAATACCTAAAAAAAAAAAACAAAAAACCTCAGTGATTTTTCAGTTCGATAACAGTGAAGTCCAAAGCCCTTTCCGGGACCCACGCCGCCCTCGGCGATTTGTCCCAGATGTCCTTGCGGACCTCGCCTCTTGCTGTCCCTTCCTTTGTCCTGTGAATTCTGGCTTTTCTTTCCCGTATCTAAGCAGGACAGGTGTATTCCAGCTCAAGGCTTCTGTTGCAGCTGTCTGCCCTGCCCGGATTAACCTTCCCACAGATACCCCTGTGACTGCTCCTCCCCAGGACCTAGGCCGGCTCCGTGACCCCTCCCCAGACAGGTTCCCTCAGGCTCAGTAATCAGCCCCACCCCTGCTCAGTCTGTCTCACTGCACGCTCTGTCTTTCAGAGCACTATCCATGTCTGAAATCATCTTGTTCACCGGTTTATTTATGTGTTTGATGTTTGTCTTTTCCCACCAGACCATATGCTTTGTAAGAGCAGGGATCTTAGCTTTCTTGGTTACTACTGCAATTCCAAGTCCTAGAACATTGCCTGCCACTTAGTGCTCAATAAATATTTGTTGATGATAGAAGATAATATGAGAAAAAGAATGTATATGTATGTATGGCTGGGTCACTTCGCTGTACAGCAGAAATTGATACAACATTATAAATCATCTATAATAAAAAAATAAAAAAAAACAATGTTGGCTATTGAGGAAAACACCAGAAATTTATCAGCTTCATTTGCACAGCCACAATGTATTAAGTCATCAGATGTCGTTTATAAACAATAAGCAAAACACAGAGCAGTGTCTGAAAGAAAGACGTTCTGATGAAACGATTAGTCCAAATGAAACAAAGGAGATTTATTTTGAGCAATCCAAGAGTGAACAAGCTTAAATCATGGCTGGTTGGATTGGGTTGGTCAGCAAGTAGCAAAATAGGCATCAGTCACGTTGGAGGTTTTAGTGTGTTGTATTCTCTTTTATTAAAACAGCAGTATTTTTAAATGACTTGAAGCTTGCAGTTCTGTTGCAGTAACTCGTCAAGTTGAAAAATGTGTTTCTCCAGGGTGGGAGGAGAGTTTTAGCTTCATAATTCATTTGTTGTGAAGTTCATTGGTGAAAGCCAGCCATCTTCTCTTACATCCCTTCCTTTCGGGATATTATGCCTTTTCCCTCTTTTTGCCATACTTCATGCAGGTGTGTGCATAGATATATAAATAAGGAATTGTGAAATGCAGTTTATGTTAGTAGAAAAAGCGTTTTGAACATCTTCTTGTGTAGAGTGGAGCATGCTTTCTTACTTCATCGTAATTTGGCTTGCAGTTTTAAAATATGCAGAGAACGTGAGCGTGGAGAGGATATACTTTTTTTCTCACTCTGTTTATGGCTCCAAATGAGAATTTCATCCAGTTCATTTTTGGCAATATGACTAAAACAGATCGGAGAATAAAGCTCACAGAGATCTCTGAATTAATTGAAGTATTCTGTTTCACACTAACCCCGGGAAACGGCAGATCCCCTGTGCGGTGACGGTGTGGTCTGCACACATTCTTCGCCGGGTGCCGCCCGCCTCACTCAGTTTCTGTTAAACCACCGCAGTCGTTAAGCTAGTGTGCAAGCCACCAAATTAAACAAAGAGGCTCTTTTTACAGAAGGGGTTGGGAGGCAAGGCAAAACATTTTTGAAAGTAAAAAATGACTTTTCCTCAAAGCCCAAGAACAGTAGCAGAAGGCTTTAGGAACACAAACATAACCAATCTGTCTATTCTAGGGGATAAAGACTATGTTTCTTAAACATAAAAGAACAAAATTTCTAAGGAGCAAGCAAGTTGGAATTATTTGCATAATGGATTCTATTTACATAAATTACATTGCTTATAGCACTCATCGGATAAGACTTGGCAAAGGTGGAAGGCAGCAGTTGAAGTGGAGTGAAAAGACAGCTGAATGTGTAGTTCTAGGGCTCCTTTCAGCACTTTTTCACTTTTCACCATTCTTTGAAGTCTGTAATATTTTAGTGGCTGGTGTTTGCCCCAGCCTTTATAACCATGACTGTCAAGAGGAATTAGATTTGGTCATCACTGAACTCTCTGTATCCTCTACCCTGTTTTGTTCTCGTTCGTGAAAGTAAAATTGAGTGCGTCTGTCAACCACTGGAGCATATTAACGCCTCTATGTTGGGACTTGCCAGTCACTGGCTGTGACTTTTCTTCCCGTAACAGCCACACGAACGTGTCACCAGTGAATCTTGTTTCTAAGATTTTCTCTTTCTCATATGCGCCATTTACCTCTCACCAAACAGAAAGTTCAGTTGTTTTACATAGTTCCAAAGCAAGCAGCTTATTTCCCGTGTGTAGTGGGATAGCTCTCGGTCTCCAGTCCTTCCGGGAATGGGGTTTCGGGTGGAACTTTAAGTCCATCTTTAACAGGATCTCAAGGGAGAGAAAGACGTCCTGGCTCAGAGACATCTGGATGTAGAGAGCCTCTCAGTCCAAGAGGGCTGCTCCGTGAGGACTTTGTGGCCTCGCTCAGATCTCCAGATCCGGCGG
>PVHT020000886.1:29849484-29939415 GCA_004024745.2 Catagonus wagneri | reverse complement strand
GGGCTGCTCCGTGAGGACTTTGTGGCCTCCCTCAGATCTCCAGATCCGGCGGGGCCTCAGCAGAGCAGTGCGGAGAGTGGTGGGGGGAGCTGGCTCTTCACCTGCGCTCTCCCTTCCTGCTTTAAAGCCTGTGAACTGAGGATTGTTGGGCAGAACAGAGCTTATTTATTCCTCAAGTTCAAGATTCCAGAATTTAATTAGCATCGACTTCCACTAATTCATCTCTAGTGAGATTGGTCTTGGCAGATGTGGAAACCTTTGGTTGTGTTTGCGGGATCAGCTAGGAAGGTATTTGGTTTCAGGTCTCAGCATGTCCAACTAAGTGTGTCTTAAACACATCAGTATTTATTTTTATACCATAACCAGCGCTCTAGGATTATACTGTTTCTGGCATTGGTTTAGATCTTCGGTGATGCCACGACAAGCCCAGGTCTTCTTTTTCTATATTTCCACTCCGATTGCAATAGTGTGCTGGCTTCTGTCCTTGTGCTTTTCGCTTCGTGGTTGCAAAATGGTTGCCATAACTTCATACATGGACACTTCATTTGCTGCAGGAAGAAGAAGGAATGGGGAAAATGGACCAGGCCAGTAGCATCTGCTTTCTTTTCCCAGGAAAGAAACCGTTTCCCCATAAAAGCCACCCATCCCCCAGCAGCCACTTTCTTTCAAGGTGTTTTTTTCCTTTTGCATATGCTTTTCTTTTTCCCGTTTCCTTATGCTTCATTGGCTAGGGCCATGTCAAGTGACTGCTCATCTGTTAGTCAGCTAGGGAAGGAAATCTTTAGCTTCTACAGGTGTCTAAGAATAGGCAGGCGAGGGAAAATGTACCGAGTGAGCCCAGTTACAGATCAGCCGTAATTACCAGCACTTGCAATACCATGGGTAGGCTGCCCTTGTTCTACAGCCGAAGTCGGGAGCCCATGTTCTCCTGTGTAGTTCAGGGCCAGGCCTAACCTTCCCCGACCACTAATTCCTGCCGGCCTCTTAGAGCAATGGTCAGGACTCCATTCTCCTCTTCTTTATTTTTCAGAAGGATGGCTGTGGTTCTTGATGGGTAATTTTCCAGAAAGCTGAAATGAGATTCTGCGTATACCTTAACGGAAGGGAGAGTGGGCACAATTTTGAGTAGAAAAAAGGAGATACGGCTTTCAGTGTTTCAGCGAGTTTTGGTATCTCAATTTTGGAGTCAGTGAATTACTGGGAGGAGAAATGTACGCCAGTTTGTAAACTGCTTTTAAGTTATTGACTTATGCCCAATTCCCCATCACTTGTGCTGCTTTACCCAGAACACATACTCAAAACATTAGAGTAAAAACTCTTGAAAGCATTTATTTTATTGCCGTGAAGAAGGCACATGAGGAAGCCCATTATCTGAAGTTTTGTTCAAGTCACAGGGCAAAGCTCATGGCATATTGCACAGTTCCCAGCAGTGCCTTCCTTGCTAGTGCTGCACAGACGAAACCATGCGTCTTGTGGTGAAAAGATGAATACTTCTTGCTCTTCCTTGGCATAAAGCAGGCACCTGCCAAGGACAGGTAGCTGGCTGGATTCCCAGAGACAGGGCCTGGGCCGCAGGTCGGGCAGAGGGGCAGCTGCCATGTCATTATTTCATTGTCATGCGGTTGCTGGGCACACCAGTTACATGCAGAATCAAAGTAAAAATGACTGCTGCCCGAGACGTGATACTGAAGGCTCTGTTCAGTCCTTCAGTGTTTTCCAGGGACAGTCACCTCACTTTAGTGGATCTGCCTCCAAGTGCATTAACCCCCTAGGAAGGTATCTGGAGTACGCTTCCTGAGCTGGAGCCTCTGGATGATTTGTTTTAATAACCTTGTGAGGGCCAGATGAGTTAGTTACTGTCACTTGAGGGAGGAGGGGGACAGTGTATTCAAAAGCATTCCTATATTATGCCAGCAGGAAGAAAACAAAATGAAGCTTAAAGCTGAAGAAACAAAATACTCTTTTAGCCCTCTTTAAAAGAGAAAGCCTAGGAAATGTACATCTTAGGGGGAAGCCTCACCCAGAAACACCAAAGAAGTGAAAAATTCACTCCTCATGATGTTTATTGATAGGAAGTCAATAATTGGGTAATTGGTCTTAATTTATCATATATCAGTTGCAAACAAATAAAAAACTAGTTTTATCTCTTTGTTTTATGTATGTATGTATGTATGTATGTATTTATTTATTTATTTATTTTTGTCTTTTTGTCCTATTACAATTGCACCTGTGGCATATGGAGGTTCCCAGGCTAGGGGTCTAAATCGAGCTGTAGCCGCCGGCCTACGCCACAGCCACAGCAACGCCAGATCCAAGCTTTATCTGCAGCCTACCCCACAGCTCACGGCAATGCCGGATCCTTAACCTACTGAGTAGGCCAGGGATTGAACCCGCAACCTCATGGTTCCTAGTCAGATTCGTTTCTGCTGTGCCACGACGGGAACTCCCTATCTCTTTATTTGAAACGTTGAGTTGTCACTAGCTGGGCACTTGGGGCTTTCGGTAGGGAAGTGAACATCATTGGAAGGTGCGCTTCCTACTAATGTTTTCAGAAGGTTAAATGCCCCCCTTCCCCATTTCTCTCTCCTTTTCCGTTCTTCTTTCTAGTAGGAGTGCTGGTTGGGAACATCTGAACTCGCTTCATGACTGTAGTGACCAAATCCAGAGGTAACTCAAGAGAAGGCAGTGACTTACAGCCTGCAGCCTTGGTCTAGTGCTGCAGGGGCTGGCTGTATCCTCCGCTGTTGACTCACATGGTGAAGTCCCGGCAGACACGGCCGCACCATCTTGTCTTGGTTTCAGTCTGCCTGTCCCAGCGCCATCACGTCATACGTGGATAGTGAAAGAAGAGCTTGATTACAGTTTGAGCAATTTTTCCCATTATGTACATGCATGTGAATATGTCTAGATTCTATGTGAATAACTTACCTCGTTAAAGCCAGATTTAAAATGTATGTATATATAGGATTATAAGATAAAGAGTGAATAAAAATGAAATCTGAATGAAGGGAAATAAAGGTAGAAAAATAAGGAAAAATAGTATATATAATAAATAGTATTAGATCGAAATTATTCACTTCAAGTGGGCTGAAAATTTGGCTCTGGGATTTCTAGCAGCCAAAGAAAAGAGAAAGACCTGATATGATTCTCCATTCTGTATAATGAAAAAAAGCACTTGCTGAAAGGATGCAAAAAGCTCTGTTCTACTATGAGATCTGCAATAATTATTTCCTACTCCATAGATTTTGTTTCATAGATATAGGTGTTCTGTGTTAAAAAAAAATGTGTAGTTTATGTATAAACTACTGAAGGGTGTCGGTAGCTAGTGCTACAAACAAACAAATAAAAAAACCCTACTAGCTTTAGCTCTTTTTTGAAATGTTGAATTGGCATCACTTGGCTCCTTGGGGTTCTGAACAGGGAAGTAAACACCATTAAAAGGAGAGCTTCCTACTAATGATTTTAAGAGATCTCGATGTTATAAAAAGTCTGTACATTTTATTTTCAGTGAATCGGGATGATTCAGGGAGCTGAACTGAGTCATTAGATAATATTAAGAGAGAAAACACTTACGTGAACCAAAGAGAATCAAGGAACCTGTCCTTCCCTTTCTAAAAGGTGTTTAGATTACCTCCAAAGCACTGCCCTGAGCTGTGCTGTGGTCCTTCCATCACCAACCAGAGCCTGGGGCCGGGGGGGCACACATTCCAGGGTGGATGGATGGCCGTAGTCTGTGGGCAGGAGGCTGGTGTAACATCACGGCGGCGGGCCCTCCTGCCCCCCGCGTCCCCTGGAAAGGGCCATGTGTGATGCCGTCCCTGGGAAGGCCGGCAGCACGCAGTGCGTGGCCAGTGGCTGTCACTCTTTGGGGAGTGTTCCTGTTCTCTTGGCTGGAGGATTGGAGTGATCTTTTAATGTTTCCAAATGTGAAACACTTGGCTGAGTGTTTGCATTTCTTCCCTTGTTGAGCATAGCACATCCTAACGGATAAGCAGAACCTATGCTGAATAACCAAAGCTCGAGTGTACTAAGGCCTTAAAAAAGCTTGACTTTATTTTTTTAAAATAACATGACATGAAGAGACCTATAAAACTGACAGTTTCAGAGAGAAGAGAACAAGTGCAATGGATGAAATCAGATCCATGTCTCTATGTATATGTACATCTGTACACATACCTGTGTATTAAGAATGTCAACTCAAAGCAGGCAGGCTGCACAGACATTTAGATTTAGCAAGGTCAAAAAAATGAAATAAAAAAAGTGTGAGAAGCACTTTTAGGCCAGAGCTACTGGACATTAAACAATCAGCTAATTTAAAAAATTAAATAACCAATTATAAAATCACATACTTTTACATGCCTTGGACATGGCCAAAAACCAACCAACCAAACAAACAAAAACAGTCAGATACTTCAATTCAGTCCTTTGTGGTAAAGGCAGTTCACTTGCCTTGTGGTAAAGGCAAATATTTCAGACACAAGTCACGAAAAAAAGTATTAGGAGACCAGTGCCCCGTTGTTGTTCTACATTGTCTCTTTTACTGCTGGCAGAATAAACAGACAAACCTGTGTGGGGCTTTGGAGACAACTTGGCCACCCTTACAGGTAGGAGGCTTTCCAAATGCGAAGGTAATCATGCTGCGTGCTTTGTGAAAATTGTAAGAGAACATGTAAAGCCTGGTATTGAGGAAAAGAGGTAAAATGGCAAAATGTGAAATGCAACTAGCTATTACAGAATGTCCATTTCTGGCTCAGATGCATTCCTCTCACCATTTCGTTTCCAAAATTGTCCCCTTTTGTCCCACTTTCTCTAGATTTCATACAGCAGAGTTAGAGATGAATAGATACTGCTTTATAGAACATTCCTTTGTTGTGTGAGTATAAAGCGAGGGGAATAAGGGAACTGGACCAATTGGGAGGTCAGGCTAGGTCAGTGTTGGATAGGGCAGGGTGATTTGGCTCTTAAAAATGTGTGTATTTTTTAATTTTATTTTTTAATTGAAGTATTGTTGATTTACAGTATTGTGTTAATTTCTGCTGCACAGCAAAATGATCAGTTATAAATACACACACGTATATATGAACACTTTAAAAATTTTTTTAAGGGGAATCTACAAGGGTAATTACTGGGACATTATATGGAACAGATAATTTGGGGGGGGTTGTTATATTATACCTGTGATAACACTGTAAGATGGATCAAGTGACCAAGTTAATGCTTGTTACTTGGTAAATTATTGAAGCTTAGGAATCAAATGTTTTTGGATGACAATCTTTATCAAAAGATGTTCAGATTTTATAAATGAAGACAAAAAACTCTAATGATATATAATACCATCTTTTAAAAAATATATTTGAATTAAAAAATAAAACTTCCCCTATGTATAATGGTTGGGAACTTTGAGTTTTAAAGAAAAGAGTCGCTCAGGTAACTTCTAAGAATGGGAGGGAAGGAGAGGTTAGTACAGGACCTGAGGGGATAAACCTAGCAGGGGTCAGTCATCACGTAGGGCCTTGCGGGCTCCCAGGAAATCCTCACAACCAGCCCTCACAGGAAAACAAACCACAGAGAGCCGGGAGGCTTTCCAAATGCGAAGGTAATCATGCTTTGTGAAAATTGTAAGAGAACATGTAAAGCCTGGTATTGAGGAAAAGAGGTAAAATGGCAAAATGTGAAATGCAACTAACTCCGGAAGCAGCGAGTAGCTTAAGATCCCTTAGACGTTGAACTGCTGCTGCCTGAGGATATTAAAAAACAAACAACTAACCCTGAAATCAGCCTATCATCTTCTATTTGGTTATTTTTACTTTTGAGTTCTTTCCTATCACAGTTGGTAATCAAGGCAAGGTAAGACTAAGCCTTTAGTATTTTTAACGGCTGCATTGTATACATTATCTAAGCTGTCGGATAACAAGTGCAAGTTTAGTTACATAAGAACAGACAGTTTCCTTGAAGAACAAGTCTTTATATGCCTTTACGCTCTGTCAGACAGTCCCCTGCATCTTGGGCATAGCCTGTGCACGTCGGGTGGAGGGCCTTGGCGGAGCTAAAAAAATTACGGAAATCACTTCTATTAATAAATGCCTTTTGTTATTTCTTGCCATGGCCATTTTCTGGGGCTTAATTCCTTCTTCACTTATTTGGAAAGTGCTTTATAGAACATTCAAAGGCAAGTTTCTTTTATTTCCACACCTGTTTTTCTTCCACTCTCAGTGTATTATCGTTTATCAAGTACTGCTGTTGAGTATCCTGACACAGGCACAGTGGATACTTCTCTGCTGCCAGGCATTGGGTTGTGTCTTTTTATTCTTCACTGGTATTGCTTTAAACTGTGGGCATCCCCGTAATGGGTTTTCTTCTTTTTCTGACCCTTAAAGAAAAGCCTGATATAATTTGCTGAACTCTGATCCCATTAAGTTAAAATTTTAGTTATGAAAGGTCAGGGTGTTGTAGTTGCCACTTTTCTCGGTCTTAGAAATAGATGAGGTCAGCTTCACTCTGCCCCCCAAAGTACATGTTAGTCAAAGCAGACTAAAGCTTGATTTTTAAATCACTTGCAGTAGACAACTGGTTTAACGAGTATTCATTAAATTGATGGTTATGTACTTGATCAAGTGTTTCTGAGTAATTCAGAGTTCAGTGCTGGGAGGGGAAGCGACGGTGATTGGAGCCTTCCGTGTATATCTGTGCTGGACACTGGAGGGGTCAAGATGCATGTAATCATGGTTCTAAAGAAGGAAGTTCTCAAAGAGCTTAGGTGTGTTGTTGGTATCGGATCTTTTAAGGACTAATAAGTGGCCAGGCGTTTATCTTTTGAAGTTCATTGTGTTATACAAAGCTCTTCCTAGTGAGGTACGAGAATCTGTGGGAAATGGACTATGGAGTAAACGTAAGGGTTCAATTGGAGAAAGAGATGTAGGGGCTGGTCAGACGGGAAAGACCGCGTGTTTCTCGTATGAGAATCAGTCCCTCCTACCAGACTCTAGTATGTAAAACAAAACACAGCTATTGAAATGAACATCTGATGCTCCTGTAATTTATAGAAATCCCACATTTACATGCTGCTCAGCCGGGCGCTAAAAAGAAAAAAAAGTCAGGCGATGGAATTATCTTTACAGGTTAATAAGAACGCCGGAAAGCAACTGAGAAAGCACTTTCAGGAGGGGGATTATTTAACGTAATGACATTTATTTTCATGCAAACCAAATTAATTTCTGGAAGTACATTAAAATACATTCACCCCCCCTTTACAATTTTTCAAGCTGAATTGTGTTAAATCTACAGAAACCCTAAGTAGCCCCCCTGCCTTTCTTTAGGAGCCTTTAAAGTGAAAATGTGTGTGAATGAGAGTAGAAAGAGGAATGATGAGAGAGCTAGGAGCCGGTTCCCGTCAAGGAGCAAGCATAAGGTCTGCTCTGTCAGGAGTCAGCATTCATACTGTGAAAGAAATTACATATTAATATACCGTGTGTTCTTTTATTAGGTGGCTCATTTTTTAAGTGACATGCCTGTGGACAGAAATGTAATTCTTCAGAGAGATTTAAAAGGTTGGGACTACATGCAATTCATCGCGTTAATCACGTGTTAGATCAAGTAAACACCCATTGTGGGCTTTTTGTATTCATCATGAGGTCAGAGGCAGTAACATGTTCTATTCCAAAACTGTGAAAAAAAAAATTCTGAACAGAAAAATAAGGGGAGAAATGAAGGACCCGAAGTGTCAAGAAATGCTCTTGTTTGTTTCCACAATCCTTCTTCTCTCTATAATGGAGGTAACACTTCAGACTAATGTTAGAGCCGTCTGTCTGGCTGATACAAGGAGTTTGTTGTTATTAATTTGTGTAGGAGGTGGGAGACAAAATGCATAACAATAGTGGGAAATAATTGTAAGGATTTGCTGCAATTTCATCAGTGTTTGAAAGCCCTTTTTTTGCCAGTTCAGCTCTCACTGCTCTGTGCTGTGTAATGCCTGGTAGTAGGAGAGGGAGAGCCTTTGTTTCTGCTCACGTACCGCGGTCCGGTAGGAGCTCGTGTGCATGGACACTGTATAAAGCTGGTCATCTTTAAATGCTGTGATACATTTTCAGAGAATTAGAATGTATAAGGGCATAGGCTCCTGGTAGTTCATCCTTTTAGAGATACCAACATTGGAAATAGGTTTGAAAGCGCTGTTCCACGGATCCACATTGTGGTATTGCTTAAAATAACATGATGTGAAGCATGAATTGCATTCATACATGAAAATGAAATCTGAATGCGTTCTGCTAATGGAAGGCAAGAGTCAGTTGTCATTTAGGTCACTGTGTGATGGTAAGAAATCATTTTAATGAAGCCAGCCCTGTTCAAAACAGTTTGGATCTCAGCATATAAAAGAGTACGAGTTCCTAAACAGGATTTCACTGGAGGCAAATACTATCAAGCGAACAACTCAAGTGTACAGTAAAAGCTCCCACTAGCAAAAGGTTGAATAAACTTGAATCAACAAAATTGATGGTTTTAAGTATTTTATTCTCCACGTTTTTGATGACTTTCAAAGTAGTACCCAGCTGTGCCTGCACTGTGTGAACTTTGGGGGCAGAATTATGTTCATTGCAGTCCTTACAGTAGTTAAAGGTTATGCTCCATTTATTTAAAATTATGCCCAAGATAAACAATGGAGAACATAGAATCTTCACTAGAGAAAACAAAGGCCGAGTATACTAATTACGTCTTTACTCAAGGTTCTCTTTCCCTTCCTCCTCCTCTCCTTCTTCCCCCAATCCGAATTCCTCCATCAATTTCCAGTTCTGCTTTTCCTCTCTCCTGCTTCAGAATTGGCAACCAGACTATTAAAATGAAATCCTCAGCAAGCCTCCCAGTTAAAGGTTCTCTTTGTGGAAGATTTAATGGTAATAGGGACTGCAGGTTCCTACATTTACGATCTTTTTCAAAAGACAGCAAATTTTGGCAAGAAGCTAAGAAAGTACAGTCCTTGGTTCAATCTGCATTTATTCAGGGCCGTGCTGTATGCCCTTGGGCAATCAAACAGTTTCGGAACGTGTGCCAAGTGTCATGTCATTGGGTTTGCCGCTGCCACGGCCTCCGCTCACCCAGGAGGGCTGTGGGGGAAGCCGATGACTCCCGGGAAATCAAGTCAAGTTTATTCAGCACTCAGTCTCAGGCTGCTGGTTAAGAAGACAATGCGAGTTCTGGATACAAGGACTCTCCCCTCTAGGCTTAGTGGAGGAAGGCAGCTGAATCAGTGCGGCCAGATTATTAACGTGTGAAAATCAAGAGGAAGAAGATACGTCCACAATGAGCCTATGTAACAAAACTTGGCAATTGTTTCTTATTACGCATATTTTGGCTTTTATTTAGGAATAAAAGAGAAAAAAAACTATTCAAACTATAGAACAATGTAATGTGTATGTAAATATTTGGCAGTGTCTGGGAATCTTGCCCTCTAGTGCTTCTGTGGCATTTTTAAAGTTAAAAATATCTACATTAGTAGAGAAGAGAACCATTAGAAAAAGAGTGTAGGAGGTGCATTGGAGCGACGTGAACGCTGCGTGGCGACTTGGTGTTAGGAGGGGCTGTCCGTCCTGGCAGAGCACCTAATTCCTCGTCGTCTCGGTTTCTTCATCTGTAAAATGGAGGTGATGAAATTAATGGCTTTGAACTGGGTGGAGAGAAATGATGTACCTAAAGAGCCTAGAATACCGTCTGGAACAAATTAAACGTTGGTTATAGCGGCGCTAGAAGTGCTATAATGAAAACCTAAATAACGCTGTAACTTTCATCTAGGTATCTTGTTGGAGTTGTCTACATTTTGCAACAAATCCTTTACCGTTCTTTCTTCTGTCTGTCTGTCTGTCTTTCTCTATAGAAGGGTATTTCCAGTTGCCCAGAAATTTGCACTAGGGTCCATAGATGAAAACTGCAAGGGTTAAGTATTCCATGTTAAAAAAAAAAAACACACTTGGGGCCAGACTTACGTTTTCAGGGCTTAATGAGAGGTACAGAATTACGGCGAGGGTCCCCTTTCTCTGTCACCACTTCCTCAGCCCGTATGAAAAGACTGGCGACAGGAGACTCTTCGCAGGCAGCCTTGGAACAGCGTTTACAGCGTGGGAACGGCGTGGAGTACTTCCCTCTGCTCAAGGCCCAGCGACGGGAAGCTTCACGAGAATCACTTCCAGCCTGAGGACAGCTGCCCTAAGGAGCCTGTCAGGTCCTCCCAGGCCCTTGGGGAGCACTGCCTTCCCCAGGCCTGGTGGCGCGGGATATTCCAGCTTCCCACGTATTGGGTAAATGGCGTGGGGGATAGCCGAGCTTGAACCACTGGCACCGTATTTTAGGGGGCCCAGCACGGTGAGGGGAGGGGGTAGCACGGATGCAGGATGCTGAGGTGGCCTGGGAGATCACGCTGGTCGCCAGCCGCTCACACTGGGAGACCGTGCAGTGAGGCAGCCCTGACTGCCTCTCTGAAGAACGTGTGTGTCCCACAAGTGAGCCAGTTTCTGGATACCTCCACGTGGAGGTCTTGACTAAGGTGAACTCCAGCAGCAGGAAGAGAACTGTAACTACGGAGACTTAAAGAAGGGAGCCCTTGCTTGCTTTTCCATTCATCCTTTCTCCTTGCTCACAGCGCGTGCGGGGTTAGAGCCAGGAGGAGGGGCGCCGTCAGAAGTGGCTGTGCTTCCGCCCGGCCTCCAGGCGAACCCCCCGCCCACCTTAGGCGTCTCACCTCAGGCGTGCGGTCCGCGTGGTGGGATGGCGGGAGCTGGATGTTGTTCACCGGACTGTTTTCTCAACACCTCGTCAGAACCCAGAAGAGGTTTTCTTTTATTCAATAAGGATAGCTATGTGCCCTCATCACTTTTACTTAAAGTTATATCAACTGTCCAGCTCTGCGCCACAATTTAGTTTGCAGGAACTTGCATTATCCCGCCGTCCCACAGGAAATCCTGTTGGTGTGCTGTGTTGATGGCGTGATGCTGATGGGACGTGGCGAGCAGGTGCCTTGAGAGGAAACACGATTGCTGGAGGGTGAGAAATAAATCTCTCAAAATACAGGGGTCTACAACTTCAGTGAAACTTCTGAAGTTCTAGTGATCTGTGGAATGTCTGGAAATTTCTTCAAATTGGAAAGACAAGTGGCTGGACTTTTCTTTCTCCATCAGTAAGGCAGAGATGATGCTTGAAGGGCCTCTTTGCGTTTTAGAATCAATATATGCCACGTGTGACTCATTTGCAAAAGCGTCTAGCTTTGTGTGATGTTTGGAATGAAGGACGCTGCTGTAGCTGATCTCATCTGCTGTGTGAGCAGCTCTTTCAGCTCTTATTAGCTGGTGGATCCAGTCACTATTTGTGAAAGTGAAACAAGTTGAAATGTTCATTAGAGCCTGTGCTAGAGAGGGAAATCAGAGTGAAAATACCTAAGAAGCTTCTGGAGCAAAGTCATGCTCTTTTCAGTAATTACTCTTTTTGTGAAAAACAGATCTTGCCTGTTAATGGACCCTGATAGAGACCAAAGTCTGTCCAAAGACATAGGGTGGCCAAGCCATCCGAGCTGCCTAGTTTGAACTGCTTGTTACCGGAACCACAAGCCGCGCGTGTAGGAGCCGCAGCAGTACTTTTTCATCAGCTGAAGTGAGATGTATGGGACTGGGCCTGAGCAGGTAGTGAAGGTAAACCAAGATTCTCGGTCAGGTGGATTATACTGCTGGGGTGTTTGTTTTTTAGGTCACTTAGCCTCCTTTTTCTCAATCTATATTTACAGCATATGGTGAGTTCCCTATGACCAGTTGGTTGAGAAAGAACGTATTCGAGCCTATTTTATAGATGACTTTAATCAACATGCTGGCACTGCTGATGTTATGTGTACGGCTGTGATATTCTCATACACAATGGTGGCTTGGAAAGACAATAAAAAAATGTCACAGGGAACAGAGTTTAATAGTGTACACTATTATCTGATTTATCTGGGAGGGAAGATGGCCTGAGGTAAGTATGTATTATCTATTCATAGACAGTGGCAGATGATTTGGTTGGATGATCAGAGGTTCAGAAAGAATGGAACCTCACCTCTAGAAAGCATGCAGGACAGCCTAATTTCCTTCCCCAAACCAGTATGGCTGTCTCTGTCTCCATCGCTAGGAACTGGGCTATATAAACATTACATAAATAACTATTGGCCTGGATATTGGGGTGAGTCAAAGAACCTGGGGGAGAAGTTATGCCTGTGAGAGAAATTGGGAAATAATTGGGAAAGGGAATTTCTCCAGCTGTAGGCCTGTCCTAACCGAGCAGAAGGAGTAGGGAAACATAGAGTGAAGTGTATTACATCTTCGATTGCCTTTAGCCTGCGTTCAGTGGTAATTGAGTCTGCATTATTTGTAATTGTCTGTATTATTTGTGTTAAGCCTATTAGGCAACTGCATCATTTGTGTCATATTCAAAAGTGTTAGCATGCACTTACAGCCAACGACACTTACTGGGAAAATCCACTTGGAGTCATGCAGGTGTTTTCTTTCTTTCCTCCCTATTTTCTTCTTTCATCTTGCTAACCCCCCCCAAACACCATAAAGCATATTGTATATGAGTATGTGACAAGCTCTCCTATTGATGATAAAGGATCTAGCTACTAAGCGTACCCACGATAATGATTCAGTGAAGGCACATTAACTCACTTACTTGGGTATTAGAAATACTTTGTTTGCTGTTTTAATGCTATTCTTTTTTTTTTTTTTTTTTTTTGTCATTTTAGGGCCGCACCAGCGGCATGAGGAGGTTCCCAGGCTAGGGGTCTAATCGGAGCTGTACCCACTGGCCTTCGCCGCAGCCACAGCAACGCAGGATCCGAGCCACATCTGCGACCTACACCACAGCTCACGGCAACGCCAGATACTTAACCCTTAACCCACTAAGCAAGGCCAGGGATCGAACCCACAACCTCATGGTTCCTAGTCGGATTCGTTAACCACTGCACCACGACGGGAACTCCTTTAATGCTATTTTTAAAAGAATTACTTTGCAGCAGTGGTTTTTAAAACTTGAGTGTGCATAGAAATCTTCAGAGAGGTCACTAAACATGCAGGTCCATGGCCTGCTCAAGTGAGTAGATACTGGTATAGCTTTGCTCCCACCGCTTGGAAACCGAGGCGCAGAAGAGTTAAATGACTCTGTTATAGTCGTCGATGGAGTTAGAATTCAATCCCAGGTGTTTCTTATCCTGATCCCATAATGCAAGAAAACAGTGCCATGCCCTCGACAGCCAGCTAAGGCAAGTTTAGGTTTAGTGCCATTTTCTTATAATTCACTGCTGTCTTTTTGATATCAATGAGACTTTTACTCATTTTCAGTGGAGATGACAGTTTGCATTCTCTCACCTCTGTCTCTTCTGTCACTATGCCTTTTCCTAACTGAATGGAAATATATATCGAAATAACTGTACACCAAATTGAACACTTGAAAGAATAATCTCTTAAAAGCACCTGCTTATTTTTCTAGATCTGTCAAAGCTTTCCACTCCTTGAAGATTTAGGGTTGAGAAAGAATAGGTCCTTTGGGACTGCTATGGGATTACGATCTTGGGAAATTAATCCGTGGTAAAAACGTGTTTTCAATGTTTGCACTTTCTTAAACCTTCATTTAGAGAAAACACATGAATATTCCTCATCTACTGCTCCATTTCCAATTTTTCATTACCGTTTGTTGAATGCTTTCTACACACGATTACTTTCTATATACTGTTCCACATACTATCCTATAAGGACAGCAGCCTATAAAGTAGAGCTTATTATTCCCATTTTATAGATGAACAAAAAAAGTTTAGGGAGAGTAATTTCTCTAATATCAGAAACTAGTAATTAGCAGGGCTAATTTGTTATTAGTGATTCTAGTTCTGTCTCACTTTAAATCTGCACCTCTAATGACCAACTTTGCCTGTTTGCTTAACAGAATCATAGGTTTTTATGTTCTCATACAAGCCAGTAATAAATCCAGCAACAGCAACTACAACAAAGAACTAAACAAACCGATTTTACATCCTCCAGCATGTTATGGAATTGCTCTAAAGCGTAGTGGTAAACTGCAGTGGAATGAGAAGCTTGGGATCTCTTTATGACACAGTAACTGTTCTCATGTCAATGACAAAATGGCATAAGAGCCAAACACAGGTGACAGGAGTCTCGGCACAGCACTCTGTTTGTGCAGCCTTTATTAAATGGAGCCGCTGGCTGCCACCTGTGGTTTTGTGGTTGTGTCTCCCACTCTGCACATGTTTGATCTTCCCATTAATTAGGTACACCTTGGCTAGACGCCCATGATCAAGCATGCATATTTCAGAGCTTAAACTGGGTTCTTCCTAAGATGAAAGCAGAATGTTTCAAAGTGCAGCATAAATTCTCATGTCGTCTTCTTGGGAAAAATGAATGACATTAACAATATTAATTTATTAATTAACTAAAAAACATTGTAAGGTAATGACACACTTTAGCTTTTATTTCTGATTTGTGTTTTTATGATGAGTTTTTTTTTATTGGAGTAAAGTAGAAGTGATCTTTTTGAGGAGATCTTTAATTAGAACAGATTAATTTCATCCCTTTTGGCATTAAGGAGACAACAAAATTGGATTCCCAAATATATTGTCTCTAAAATGCTTGAAAGTCAGCCTCCATTATTTCTGCGATGGAGACATTGCACTACTTTCAGTTTTTCTTAAAATGATTCAATATTCTGTGGGACAAGTAACATTTCCCTATTTAATTGATTTTTTTTTTAATCTAAGAGCTGTGTCCCCAAGCTCCTTCTTTTTAAAGAGGTTCCAACTGTCTGAGTTGCCTGTTTATTCTTCTTCTCTTTGACTTTCTTCCAAACATGTGTCTTTCATCTCTGCAGTGAGCAACGAATAACCAGCCAAGGCTGTCTTCCCCATCTTCCCCGTTTCTTCGCACTAAGGTGGCCTCAGTGTGTTGTGTTTCCTTCTGCGCGGTAGCGAGAGTGCTGCCCGCGTGTACGATGCCAACAACTCATTTCCGATCTTCAGCCCCGTAATTAGCAGCAGCGATGAGTGGACAGAACGAAGGCCCAGGTGCACAGCCTGGGCGGCTCTCTCTGTGTACTATCCAGGATGGATGGTCTGTATTTTTATTTTCCTGCTCATTCGCTTAATTTCATAAGTGTGTCCTGATAAATGTGTGTTAGGTATTTGCTCATCAGCTCTGAGATTTAGATCATTCTTTCTTTAAACTAGTCCATGCAGGTCTGTGCAGTCCAGTGGGGGCTAACAAAAAAGATGCATGAAGAATAGAAATTGAATTGTCCTTTCCATGTTATCCTTTATAATTGTCTTTAATCAACCTCCTAGACTTTTTCCTGTAGAATTTTTGTTATTAGGAAAAATTTACTAATGTAAATGCACTCTTGTTATAACAAGTAAAAGAAAAAAAGCCTTTGTAAAGGAAAAGCTAAAGATTTTCTCTGCTTCCCATCTCTTTAAATAGAATGCCAATGCTAACAGCCAAGGACATATTTTCGTATCCCCATTTCCATGGACATCTGTGTCCATTTATGTATGCATGTGTGTATATACACATATATACACTACATTTATGCATATGTACACATATATGCATGCATACAAACACAAGTATGTATGTACACTTCTGTGCTGATAGTTTTGCAAAACTGAAATAATGTGTGTTCTTCACAGTTATTTTTTTTGTTTAAAACTATATCCGTTCAAAACTAGTCATCGCATATCTCTATGCACCAAACAGTGTTCTAGGCACTGGGAGTGAGGTGGTTAGCAAGATGGACAACTTACTGCCTTCTTGAAGCGTACGTGCTAGTGAGTTGTGGGTACCCCTCAGGTCAGACATAGAACCAAATGATTTAACAAATGGCTTCATAATCTTATAACTTTCATTTCCTACTGATGGACTTTTATGTATTTTCACTTTTATCGTTGTTGCCAACAGTGCTATATTAAACATCTTTGCGTAGCTATTCTTATGTACCGGTGCTTTCATCTTTAATAGGGTAGATTTTTCAACTAGAATATATCAAGATAAACACATATTTTCATTTGAATAAACATTATGAATAACTTCCGAAAAGGTTATAGCGTCCTTAGGTACAGTGCTTCCACCCTCCACATATTAACCAGAAACATAGGAGAGTGTTGCTTTATCATTTACAAGTTACCATTTGTGCAAAAAGAAATGCTAGTTTGAATATAATTTACGTTTTCTTAGTTACTAGTGAGATGGAGGACATTTTCATGTTTATTAGCCACTTGCATGCTTCCAGACTCTTGTGTTTTTTTTTTTTCCCTCAGTTTCTTTCTTTTTTCATCGTTTTTTTTTCTATAAGGCTATTAGCCCTGTGTGTCTCCTGTGTTGTTGCGGATATTTCCCCACATTCATCATTTCTCTTTTTCATTTTGCTTTTTGGAGTGTTTTTCCACATAAAATTACAAGTTCTTTGCATGGTCAAATGTGTGTAATATTTGCTCTCTGATTTCTAAATACCATCCCTTACTTACAAATTTCTTCCCTTCCAGAGATTATTCAGATATTATTCTAAAATTTCTTCTAAATTTTTTTGTCTCTTCTTTAGACTTAGATACTTGTTAAGATTTTGTACATGGCATGCGGTTGAGTTTCATTTACTTCCAGGTTGGTAGCTGATTATACCTATGTCAGCTATTACATAGTCCCCCACTCCCTCCTTACAGAATTTCCACCTTGCCATACAGATTCCCAGGCATACACTTCCTGTTAGGTTTCATGAATCGTCTAGATTTCTCTAAATTCTGTAGTACAATCAAAGGAAGTTAGCAGTTGTTTAGAAATGTAGTGGTGAGTTCATTGTCATCAATAAATGAGGACTCTAATGCTGTTCCCTTAGGACTAGCAAATAATTATACTTTTTTCTGATGGTGGTTCATGTAAAACTCTATTTTCTCTTTAGTTTGTTCCAAACATAATAAAATAAGCTTACATTTTCTCATATTATAATGTTATATTACTTTATAATCAAGTTAACATTATCCAGGGACATTAAAAATGACTACATTTTATTTCTAACATGTCTTAGAGTCTACTAAAGTAACATTCACTCTTCCAAGCCTATCACACCATAAGTGTCACATGAAAGCTAGGTACTGGAAAGAGTGAAAAGCCAGACAAATTCTCTGCAAACATCAGCAAGCTCTGCAAATATCTCAAAAAACTCTTTAGCTCGGTATTTCTCAAAATATGTGCTGTGGAAAATGCATCTGTAGGATATGTTTTATATACAAAAGGGGCTCTGTGTCAGAAAGTTTGGCAAGTGTTAGATCAAACATACTTCAATGATTTATTTAGTGCAGGTCTTCTCAGAGGCTTTGGTTTGCTCCTGTGGACTGCAGATCTCCATAGGGCCGTGTGGTATGCTGCGTCTCCTAAACTTAGTTGACTTTAATTACTTCCCCCCACCCGTGGCGTGTTTGCAGAGCTGATGTCTCATAGAACATACTTTGGGAATAGAGCTCAAGGTTATTCTTATTGCTCGTCCTAAGTTTCTGTCTTCCCCTAAAGGAAGAAAAATATAAATACGAAAAAATAATTTGGATTAGTATACTGGCTTAGTTTGGTCTTGTACATGAGAAATATCACTGATAAAAATTCCTGTTGGACTACTGGCTTTTCACGTGTCTGAGTCAACAGGTCATGCTTTTCTGGGTCTTATATCATACCCTGCTGCTTTCATAACCGTCAGTAAACAGTCTTAATGATGGCCCTGCTTACGCTGTTGCTCGCCTTCCCACACTCTGAAGGGAGAGATACATCCCTTTCCTTCCAGCACGGTGCTCCTTTTCTTCTCCCTCCGCAGGGGGTCTTTCTAAACAGATTATGAGATGGAATGGTTGCGGGAACAATTCCTTGTTAAGGTTTATCCTCCGCTATTTGAAATCTATTTGTGCTGTAATAGGGAAAACTACTGTAGGAATCTATACATCAAGGGATGGTTTTGCTCCTTTATTCTTTTAAATCAATATTATAGTCAATTCCGTTATCTTTTGAACTTTCTCTAACCTAACTCTATCCTGTTGGCAGTCACTTGGTTAAAAGTCATTGCTTTTCCGTGGGAGCGTTCACTTGTTCTGCAGTCCAGCACTTTAAATTTCTTCTCCAGAGAGATGGTGGCAAGAATGCCCAAATAATTAAATTGTCTATCCAGGCTGTCTTATATGATGACAACAGCAAGTTGGCGTGGAGATGGGCAGACTCCTATTCTCCTATCAAAAATATATTGAGAAGCGTGAATCAGGATGGTGGAGGGGTAAGACGTCTCGCTCGCCTCCTCCCAGTAACACATCAGAAGAACACACCTACGTGTAAAACGACTCGCACGGACACTACTGACCGCTGGCAGAAGTACTTAGATCTCCAGAAAGGGCAAGAAACCCTTGACATAACTGGGCAGAAGAAAAGGAAAAGAGAGAGAAAGAGGGAATCAGGACGGGACTGGCGTTCCTGAGGGCAAGCTGTGAAGGAGGAAAGGAGCCCACATCCTGGGAAGCCACCTAACCGCCGAGGAGATCAGTCGAGAAGGAGGGACCTCAAAGTTGCTGAGAAAAGCACAGCAGCTGGAGTGAGGAGGGCAAAGTAGAGAGAGAGCCACACAGATCATCTGCACCACCAGCCCGGATGCCACAGCTTGAGACACTCAGGCTCCGGAGGTCAGTCCTGGGGAGAGGACTAGGGTTGGCTGTGTGGGGACAGCCTGAGGGGCTAATAAGGAGCACTGTGCCACAGGGGGGAGCGGTGTGCTACGGGCTGGGGAGTGGACCGCTACAGCAGAGGGAACCCCGCAGAAGGTCTGGGCTCGCAGGAGAAGCAAGGTGCCCTTGCTGGGAAGGGCGAGAGGGGGAGGGGCGGACCTCCACAGGAGTCTCCCTGCGCCCGTGCCGGAGGGCTCTCGGAGGGCGGAGCCGCTCTGGTGCAGGCTATGGGAGGCGGGGCGCTTCTTGTGCTGGTTGCGGGGTGGGTGGCTGGCAGCCTCGTGTGTGGGCTGGAGCAATGCGGGGTAGGCCGAGTGTGACGTGGTGCCGCTTGCGTGATCTACAGGCAGCAGGGGTGGACCGTGGCGGTAGTCGTGGAGCCTGGAGGGGGTCGCGGCCTTTCACCACTGGGGGCTTTTGAGTGGGCTCAGGGGTCGGAAAAAAAAGAGGACACTGCAACGAAGCACCACACGTTGCTGCTCCCACCCCTCTGGGAGCACACCCACCCTGCAGCTGCCACTGCCAAGCGCTCTGGGCAGTGCCCAGATGCTTGATCATTGTCCCTTCCCAAGACCTTACAACTAGGAACAGCCAGTGCAGCACCTCCTGCATGGGCTAAGCGGCACAGGGTGCTTCTTGCATGGTCTGCAGGTGGTGGGGCAAACCACCGCAGTTATCTCTGACTCCACAGGTGGGCGTGGTGGTGGCTATCACTAGGGGTACCTGAACAGACACCACTTGCAGCTCCAAGCACCTTACAGGAGGGCATTGCAATCAAACACTACCCATTGTTGCTCTCACTCCCCTGGGAACTCACATACCCTGCTGCTGTCACTGCCAAATGCTCTGGGCACCTTGTAAATCTGCCTAGGCTCATTAGCACTTCCCAGGGCCCTGCAACTAGCAGTAGCCTGAACCACCTTCCTTCAGGTCCTTGCTGGTGCTGAGAGCTCAGCGACCAGGCACTGAGTGCTGGCCCTACCCATTGCCTCCTTCTTCCTGAAAACACACTGAGCATCCTGGGGTTAACAGCCTGCTCACACCGAAGAAAGAGACAGCAAATATTCAAACTCCCACACCAAAAATGAATAGTAACCCCTCCCAAAAATACAAAGGGGTGTTCTTGCAAAGAAGTAGCCCTCCAAGATTACAGTTTGGCTTCCCTAAACTCACAGGAAAAGAAAAACACAAGCAAGATGAAGAAGCTCAGAACCCATTGCCAGTTAAATGGAGAATTCTTGTAAAGCAGTCAGCAATGAAACAGACCTCTGCAGTCTGACAGACACTGAGTTCAAAAGGGAGGCAGTAAAAATACTGAAGGAATTAAGGCTGAATATCAAGGAATTGAGCAGATATGAACAGTAATGCAGATTCCTTTAGAAAGGAACTAGAAATTTAAGGAGGCACATAGAAAAATTAAAAAATTCATTTGCAGAGATGTAAACTGAGCTAAAGGCACTAAAGAGCAGAATGAATAATGCATAGGAATGAATTAGTGACTTGAAAGATAGGATAATGGAAATCACCCAATCAGGACAGCAGACAGAAAACCAAATGAAAAAACACAAAAGCAATATGAGAAATCTATGGAATAATATAAAGCAGCCCAATTATGCATAATAGGAATTCCAGAAGGAGAAAAAAAAGAAAAGGGGATTGAAAAGATATTTGAAGAAATTATGTCTGAAAACTTTCCAAATAAAAAGAAAACCGATATTAAGATACAGGAAGCACAGAGGGCCCCAGATAAGTTGAACCCAAATAGGCCCACACCAAGACATATTATATGTGGCAAAATGGCAAAATTAAATAGAGGATTCTAAAGGCAGCAAGAGAAAAGCAAAGCATTAATTATAAGGTAACCCCCATTAGGCTATTAGCTGATTTCTCTACAGAAACACTACAGGCCAGAAGGGAGTGGCAAGATCTATTCAAAGTTCTGAAAGGAAAAAATTTGCAGCCTAGAGTACTCTATCCAGCAAGAATATCATTTAAAATAGATGGGGAAATAAAGAATTTATCCAGCAAACAAAAACTAAAAGAGTACAGCAATACTAAACCTGTTCTAAAAGAAATTCTGAAAGGGCTTCTCTAAATTAAAAACAAAAGAAGTAAGGAGAAATAGGATAGAGAAAACCACAACTGGGAAACAATCACTTAAATAAGCCAGTGTATAGATCTAAAAAAGGCAAAAAAAAATTCTACTGTAATAGTGACAATAAATACGAGGAACAGCAAAAGGACAAACATGAAGGTGTTAAAAAAAAGACTTCAAAATCATAGAATGTGGGGAAAGAAAGTAAGAAAATATAGATTCTTTTTTAATTTTAATAATGTGTTTGAGCCTATATGACTGTCAAGTTAAAAGCAAGCAGATGCAGGAAAGGGGTCACATACTTAAAAAACAGGGCAACCGCAAATCAAAACCAAACTTAACATGCACAAAAACATTCATAACATACATTCATAAAAAGAAAAGTGCTCAAGCATAAAATAAATGGAAATCATCCAACTAACAAGAGAAGGGAAGAAAGAAGATACATATTATCAGCTGGAAAACAAGATTTAAAATGGCAATAAATACATATCTATCAGTAATTACCTTAAATGTCAATGGACTGAATGCTCCAATCAAAAGACACAGAGTGGCATATTGGATAAAAAAGCAAAAATCTACAATCTGCTGTTTACAAGAGACTCAACTTAGGGCAAAGGACACGTATAGCTTGAAAGTGAGGACACAGAAAAGATATTTCCTGCCAATGGACAAGACAGGAAAGCAGGAGCTGCAATCCTCATATCAGACAAAACAGACTTTAAAATGAAGGCCATAAAGAAGAACAAAGAAGGACACTACTTATTGGTAAAAGGATCCTTTCAAGAGGCGCATATCAGAATCGTCTATATATATATGCCCCTAATACAGGAGCACCCAGATACCTACAACAAATATTAACAGACATAAAAGGAGAAAATGATTGGAGTACAATCGTAGTAAGAGACTTTAACACCCCACTCATATCAGTGGAGAGATCCTCTAGACAGAAAACCAATAAGGAGACAGAGATCCTAAATGACACAGTAGAAAAGTTAGACATAATTGACATTTTCAGGACATTACATCCAAAAAAGTCAGAATATACATTATTCTCAAGTGCACATGGAACACTCTCAAGGATCGATCACATACTGGGTTGCAAAGCTAACCTCAACAAATTTAAGAGTAGAAATTATTTCAAGTGTCTTCTCTGACCACAATGCCTAAAATTGAAATCAACCACAGGAAAAGAAATCAGAAAAAAACTAACTACATGGAGACTAAACAACATGCTACTAAGAAACCAATGGGAGGAAATCAAGAAGAAAATTAAAAAATACCTCGAGACAAATGATAATGAAGACGCAATCACTCAAAATCTATGGAATGCCGCAAAAGCAGTGCTCAGAGGGAAATTCATAGCAATACAGGCCTTCCTCAAAAAAGAAGAAAAATCTCAAACTGATAACTTAACCCACTACCTAAATATATTAGAAAAGAAGAACAAACAAAACCTAAAGTCAACAGAAGGAAGGAGATGATAAAGATCAGAGAGGAAACCAGTAAATTATTGATTCAAAAAGCAGTAGAAAAAATCAGTAAAACCAAGAGCTGATTCTTTGAAAAAGTAAACAAAATTGACAAACCTCTGCCCAGACTCACAAAGAAGAGGAGAGAAAAAACCCAAGGAAACAAAGTAAGAAATGAAAAAAGAGAAATCACAGCGGCTATTGAAGAAATACAAAAAAACGTAAGAAAATGCTATGGACAATTTTATGCCAACAAATTTGACAACCTAGAAGAAATGGACAACTTTCCAGAGACTTACAGCCTGCCAAAACTGAATCAAGAAAAAATAGATCAACTGAACAGACCGATCACTAGAAATGAAATTGAATATGTCCTAAAAACACTCCCTACAAATAAAAATCCAGGACCAGAGGACTTCACAAGCAAATTCTACCAGACACACAAAGAGGAACTTCTATCCATCCTCCTTAAATTTTCCCAAAAGTTTGAAGAAGAAGGAACACTCTCAAAGACATTCTATGACACTACCATTACTCTAATACCAAAACCTGACAAAGATACCACAGAAAAAGAAAACTATAAGCCAATATCTGTGATGAATATAGACACAAATATTCTTCACAAAGTTTTAGCCAACTGAATCCAACAACATATAAAAAAGATCATACACCACGACCAAGTGGGATTCATCCCAGGTTCACAAGGATGGTTCAACATATGCAAATCAATCAACGTCATGAACCACATTAACAAAATAAAAGTAAAAAACCACATGATCGTGTTAATAGATGCAGAGAAAGCATTTGACAAAGTCCAACATCCATTTGTGATAAAAACTCTTACCAAAGTGGGTATAGAGGGAACATACCTTAACACAGTAAGAGCCATTTACAACAAACTCACAACAAATATAATACTCAATGGAGAAAAGCTGAAATCCTTCTCACTAAAATCTGGAATAAGACAAGGATGCCCACTCTCACCACTGTTACTCAACATAGTATTGTTAAGTCCTAGCCACAGCAGTCAGACAAACAAAGAAATAAAATGTATCCAAATTGGAAGAGAAGAGGTAAAATTGTTACTGTACGTAGATGACATGATACTGTAAATAGAATAGAAAACCCTAAAGACTCAACACAAAAACTAGTCAAACTGATCCACGAGTTCATCAGAGTAGTAGGATATAAGATTAACATTCAGAAATCAGTCACAGTTTTGTATAATAACAATGAAATATTAGACGAATACAAAAATACAATACCTTTTAAAATTGCACCCCAAAAAATCAAATATCTGGGAATAAATCTGACCAAGTAGGTGAAAGACTTACATGCTGAGAACTATAAAACATTAATCAAGGAAATTAAAGAGAATGCAAAGAAATGGAAAGATATTCCATGCTCCTGGGTTGGAAAAATTAATATCACAAAAATTGCCATACTATCCAAAGCAGTCTACAGATTCAAAGTAATCTCTATCAATTTACCCATGACATTTTTCACAGAACTAAAACAAACAATCCAAAAATTTATATGAAACCATAAAAGACCCAGAATTGTCAAAGCAATCCTGAGGAACAAAAATCAAGCAGGAGGCCTAACTCTCCCAGACTTCAGGCAGTATTACAAAGCCACAGTAATCAAGACCAGTGTGGTACTGGTAAAAAATCAGAAATACAGACCAATGGAATGGAATAGAGAACTCAGAAATAAACCCAGACACCTACGGTCAATTAATCTTTGACAAAGGAGCCAAGAATATAAAATGGGAAAAAGGAAAAAGACAATCTTTTCAGCAAGGGGTGCTGGGAAAACTGGACAGCTGCATGTAAATCAGTGAAACTAGAACACACCCTCACACCATACATATAAATAAAGTCAGAATGGCTTAAAGACTTAAATGTAAGACAAGACACCAGCAAACTCCTGGAAGAGAACATAGGCAAAACATTCTCTTTCTCTGATATCAGCCTTACAGATGTTTTCTCAGGTCACTCTCCCAAAGCAACAGAAATGAAAGCAAAAAGAAACCAATGGGACCTAATCAAACTGACAAACTTTTGCACAGCTAAGGAAACCATAAAGAAATTTAAAAAGACAGTTTACAGAATGGGAGAAAATAGTTTCAAACGATGCAACTGACAAGGGCTTAATCTCTAAAATATATAAACAACTTATGTAACTCAACAGCAAAAAAGCCAACAACCCAATGGAAAAATGGGCAGGATTTCTATTCACATAGACATTTCTCCAAAGAAGATATAGAGATGGCAAACAAGCACATGAAAAAATGCTCAACATCAATGATTATTAGAGAAATGCAAATCAAAACTACTATGAAATACCACCTCACACCAGTCAGAATGGCCATCATTAATAAGTGCACAAGCAACAAGTGCCGGAGGGGGTGTGGAGAAAAGGGAACCCTCCTGCACCATCGATGGGAATGTAAGCTGGTACAACCACTATGGAAAACAGTATGGAGGAACCTTGAGAAAACTGTATGTAGAACTACCGTATGACCCAGCAATCCCACTCTTGGGCATATGTACGGAGAAAACTTTCCTTGAAAAGACACATGCACACACATGTTCATTGCAGCACTACTCATAATATCCAAGACACGAAAACAACCTAAATGTCCATTGACAGATGACTGGATTAAGAAGATGTGATATATATGCACAATGGAATACTACTACTCAGCCATAAAAAAGAACAAAATGCCTTTTGCAGCAACATGGTTGGAACTAGAGTCTCTCATACTAAGTGAAGTTAAGTCAGAAAGAGAAAGACAGATACCATATGATTTCACTTATATCTGTAATCTAATATGGGGTACAAATGAACCTTTCCACAGAAAAGAAAATCATGGATTTGGAGATAGGATGTGTGGTTGCAAAGGGGCAGGGGTAGGGAATGGGATGGACTGGGAGTTTGGGGTTAATAGATGCAAACTATTGCCTTTGGAGTGGATGAGCTATGAGATCCTGCTGTATAGCACTGGGAACTGTGTATAGCACTTATGATGGAGCATGATAATGTGAGAAAAAAGAATGTATACGTGTATGTGTGACTGGGTCACCTTGCCATATTGTAGAATATTGACGGAACAGTGTAAACCAGGTATAATGGAAAAAATAAAAATCATTATAAAATAATATATATATTGAGTTTTGGTGTCTTAGTATTTCTATAAAAATAATTATTGAGGTTTAGAAACCCAGTAAATTCTTTTTTCCTTTCTGTCTGTTTCACTTTCCTTCTTTCCTTCCTCTAACTATCCCTCCAATTTTCCTTTCTTTCTTGGATTGTGCTGTTCATTGATAGAAGACCTGCCCTGCAACCTTAATATAGAAGCTAGAGATAGAGAGTGCAGAATTAGAGAAGCAGTCGTTTGTGCCCATGAAATTTAAGATACAGATCCCTCATTTCACCTTAAAATAAAATAACTGCCAATGGTAAAAACATTATTTCACATCCACTGTCAGTAGAGTTATGTAGAAAGAGAAAGGCTCTGCCGTTATTTCTCTTCGTGTCCTGCTTAGAAGAGCCTTTGGGAGCTCTGCTGGCAGCATCTTTGTTGTCGCTGACAAACCCCCTGACTGTGCCCGACTCCCTCAGGGCTCCTTGTCCATAGACACTGTTTGTTAGACTACTTTACGCTTGTATTTTGTCTTTTTTATTTACTCCTGTGCGGAAAATTTTTAAACAAGGAAATCTATTTATATTTCAAACAGTTTTCTCTGTGATTGTTTCTTTCTCAGCTTTGTGGTTGGCAGATTTCAGGTGGGTCACGTCTATAAAGAAAAGAAATTCTGTATCTTATTAACTCATGGTAATAGGCCATGAGTCAGGAAACTTGGATTTTTATTTCTGGCTCTGCCTGTTACTTGCTTTTTTCTTTTTAAAGTCATTGGCAATACCAGGTTTTTGTTTATATATCTCCCAAGTCTGTATGATTCATATAAAACATGGGATATTGAATACAAAAGAAAGAACTATATATATATATATGTATATATATATATATATGTATATATATACTTTGTTTTTTTTTGCTTTTTTAGGGCCACACCCACAGCATATGGAAGTTCACAAGCTAGGGGTCGGATTGGAGCTACAGCTGCCGGCCCTACACCACAGCCACAGCCATGCCAGATCTGAGCCACATCTGAGACCCACACCATAGCTCAAGGCAACACCGGATCATTAACCCACTGACCAAGGCCAGGGATTGAACCTGCAATCTCATGGTTCCTAGTCGGATTCGTTAACCACTGCACCATGATGGGAACTCCAAAAGAAAGAACTTTTAAAAGCTGTAATGATACTAATAAAAATCTTACTTACAGTGTTGAATTATATAATTTATTGATCACTTATTCAAGTGAATTTAGCACCTGTAATATGCTGGGCATTGTCCCACATGAGTGGGTGAAATAATAAATAATATAAATTTTTATCTTAAGACAACAGATACATCATCAGGATTTGCTGAACCATCGATTTTTAATTATCATAAGAATTTTTCTCATCTAGTTTTGTGAGTTCACCTAAATTTTAATAGTTTCCTTATTGTTCAAGTCCCTTTGCTTATTTTGTTGGTGGGAGGAGAGTTGAGATCGCTTAATTTAAATAATAGAATCAGTATCCAGAAATCTAGTCTTGACCTCTGTGACTTGTCTATGCTCTTATCTCATTGCTAATAACCATATCAACTTTATTACTTTTTGAATACCGCTTCTTTTTTCTCTTTAGTGTCTTTGCCCCTTTTGTGTTTAGGAAACACTTTTTAATTTTGATATATTTGGTTGAAACTGTTTTGTTATTCACTTTACTTTTTTCCCATCACAGATTACATATTTTGTCTATCTTTAGTTTTTGTCTCCAGCGGAGAGTTTTAGTTTCCCCTCAGTATCCAGTGTTTATTTCAGGAAGCAATTACATATTGTTTTTTCTTTTTGTCAAGGTATATTATAAAACATCAGTTAAATGTTTTTGGAGCTGAGTGAGAGTGCATGTACTCTGATGTCCTTTCTCTGTTATTGTATTTGTGTGTGCAGCTCACGCCTACAATTTACTAACATGATCTTGTGATAGATGTTTCCTAAAGGTCATGCAGCATATGTAAATTAAATACATCCATCACAGCTTTCTTTAATTTGAAGATTCTCCTTGAAGATACTTAGAGCACTTCCCATGAATAATTTGAAAATGTTGCTTTAGGAAATGTACTCATTTAAGAATCTTCTAGAATTATTTCCTCCTCTGCTTTCAGGAGATCACTGGCTTTGACACAATCTTCCATTAGAATTGGGACAATTACTCCCAGTTTGCTAAATGATTTGTGAGGAAAGTGCCACATTCATGGATATGATACAAATCCAAACTTGTACGACTGACAATGAAGGAAAAAAAGATCTCTTCATAGGAGGAAGAACTGGATACTATTAGCATTATCTCTTGTGGTATTCAGGAATATTTTGGTTGCAAATAATGGACACCCAAGTGGAACTAAGTTAAACAAAACGATTTATTGAAAAGATTCTGATGTAATTCTGAGAATCATTGGAATTGAAGAACAATCAGTTTGGAAGGCAGGGTTTGTGAAAGTCCCTCAGGGGTTTTATTTAGTTAGGATATCAGTTTAGCTGTTTTAATAGCATGGCTTAAATGAGACAGATTCATTTATCTCTTAGGTAAAAGCATGAATGAGTAGACAGTCTGGGGGCGGGAGGTCCCCTGATCTGGGCTATCTGAAGCTCAAGGTTCTTTCTATCTGATTGTTCCACCACACCTAAGCATGTTTTATTTTCTGCATGACTTATTCTGGAGCACTTCTTCTTAGGTCTTAGCTCCAGCCACTGGGAGTGGGAAAAAACGAGGGAGCAGGCTCTTTCCTTATAAAAATGTGCTCATGTCACTTCTGCTCACATCTTTGTCTGAACTTAGTCATACTGCTGCAAGAGAGGCTGGGAAATATAGTCTCTAGCTGGTAAGCCATGCGTCCCACTAAAACGTGAAGGCTTTCGCCCAAAGGAAGAATGGGAGGAGGGACAGCAGGAGCAAGTTGCAGTCTTCACCACAGAGCTAACAGTTCTTGCACACAGTCAGGTTCTAGGACACCGATCTCTCCATCCTTCTAGCAGCGGGCTGCATTCTGTTCCACTACAGGATACATAACAGGAGGTGTGGCTGTCGATGGCTCTGTGTTTGTACTTCCTCAGCATCAAGATCACTATCCTCTCCAACAAGCACACTCAGTTCTTTGATGTCTCTGGTACGTTGCTCAAGGAAGCTATGGCTAAAGAGGAGGGTGGAGTTCTAGGTAAGGTTAACATTCATTTATTTAACACATATTTACTATGCACTCACGTCTGCTTATGTGCTACACGATACTATAGACCAGGGACGCATCTGACCTGCATCTGTTTTTGTGAAGAAACTTATATTGGAGCATAGTTACACTCATTTGTTTCCATATTATCTGTGGCTGCTTTTGTGCTACAACAGCAGAGTTTATAGTAGTTATGACAGAAATAGTATGTTCTTGAAGTCTGAAGTATTTATTATATTGCCGTTACTGGAAAAAGTTTGCCAACCCACTGTTTTAAGCTTTGGGGATACAGTAGCGATCAAGACGTGTAAAATCTCTGTCCTTTTGGAGCAAATAAACATGAGATTTGCCCTCCGAGACCCAGTTTTCTGGGCGAATCCTGCCTCTTACCAAGGTGTCTGACGGAGCCGATAATCTGTTCCTTGTCTGCGGAGGCCGTTAGGTCTCTCTGGGAGGCCCGGTCTGACGCGGCATGTCCGTACACGGGGCTTGCCCCTCCCAACCCGCACTCAGCGTCCTCGTGAACTTACAGAGGAGGTTTCACAGTCGTCAAGTGACCTTTGTCCCTTAGCTATGGCTTGCACTTGGCTCCTGGTCCTTCTTGGGCCATGGATAATTCAAACTGTCATTTTGTTATATGTGTTTGCGTTGCTATTTTCTTGCTTCTGACCATTTTCCGTATGGATTGTTTCATTCCATTATTACCCTGTATTATCATGGCATTTGGGTTATTTTGAAAATGAGTGTGTTACGTTTGGCTGAAATAGTGATATTCTTTCTTTCCTCATTTAAATACCTCCATCGTCTCCAGTTTGCTCTTCGTTTTTCTTACTGTTTTGTAGGAGTGAATCCAGGATGTAGAATTCTTTCTGTTAGATCGAGGTTACTCCTTACTGGTCTCACTCAGTCTGCAGAGTAACGCAGCTTGTTAGTTGAACACGCATATGTCCTCTACCGCAGGGTGACATCCTGCCAGCACCTGATTATAAGTATCAATATGAGAGCCTTCCTGTAACACAGCCATTGGGAGTTCGGCACTTGTCTGCCTAGAAATATGCTGCCGTCCGTAGGTGGGTAATTAATACAAGGGGAAGTAATGAAGCAGGGGTGAAGGTACCAGAGCCTCACGGCAGGAGAATTTAGGATTGGAGACTCTGTGATGAGGACAAGTGTACACGAGTAAATTCATCAAAGGGTCAAAACTGAAAATCTATTGAGTGTGGTGTGTGCTCGTTGACTTCATCTTCAGTCCAGTCAGGACGGAGAGGCCTTCGTGTGGCCTCATTTAGTTTATTAGCCATCCGCCTTCCTTCTTGATTTTGCAGTTGTCTCCTTCCTTCCGTGCTCCTCTTCCTTCTTCTCTTCTTTCCTTCCACAAACAGTTTCGGAGTGCTTACTTAAATGATGGGTTCTGAGCCAGAAACCGGGAATATATGTCTGAACAATAGTGACAGCGCTTATCCTCGGGGAGCTTATGGACTCACCTGGGAGACAAACAAGAAAAAGGCAGTTACTGGGGGGACTGTGGGAGCACATGGCAGGAACTAATAGATTTTTTCCTGTGTAAAATGCCACATATATATATATATATATATATATATATATATATATATATACACACACACACATATATATATTCACTTTGTTATTGATATGAATCTTATCAGTTAATTTTTCTATAAATGCCAATGAACTTTCTAAATGACTATATAAATATTTAATAGCATCCAAGTAAAATGATAACTAGATGATTTTATACAACCATGGCCTAGTATCATTAGACTGGTGCTTTGACTTGCCAATTACCTGTTCAAATAGTATCTTCTTTTAAAGGAACACTGGTTAGCTTTATGTTACTGTGTGTAGTAAACCTGCATTTCTTTGAAAATTGTATCTGTAACTCCCAGTTTTGAGTAGGTCACCCTGAGATTCTGGGCTTTTTGGCACACGCGTTCGAGGACATCTCTGGTACTCCCTCCTGTCGTGGCCATTCGAGAGGTGGGGGGCTGGCGACTGTCAGAGTGTGGACGGAGTTCTAGAATTAGGTGTCACTGCTGATTACTTCTACCTAAGCAGGGTCCTTAATAATGGCGGTAGTAATGGTGATGAATAGCCACCACTGCCGTGGTGCTGAGTTGCAAGTGTTTTACGTGTACTAAGCCATTAGCCCTCACAGCATCTCCGTCCCCAGATCCGTCACACAGACGAGGTCGCTGAGGCCCGCAGCTAGTAGCGGACTGAACTGGGGCCTCAAACCCAGGCCCGGGAACACGTTTTCAACACTGCGCCCTATTCTCTTTAACAGCTGCATAACACAGGACAGGTTTCTGGTCTTGAGAGAGGAGGACAGTTTTTGAAATGAGGTGACCTGACCACCTCTATCAGCCTTTTGCCTTGGTTTATGTGACTAAATTGAGGGATTGAGTTATGTTGATATTCCATAAGATTTGTCCCTAGGCATGTTTTGTGTGTTGCTTAGCAGTTAAATAAGCTTAAGAAATGGTACACTCTGCCTTTCGGAAGGTGCAGTGTTCCAAAAAGTCTTGCCGTGAAGACACCTCTTTCAGTCTGTTGGACTAAGTGCCCCCAAGCTTTGGCCCAAGGTGTGCCCTTTGAAGAAGGGTGGAAGAGATGACATATTTTAACACCTTAGAGAGCTAGTGGTTTATGAAATTATTTTCGGGACCTCTGAACCATATAACCTTTAATGTCGCCTTCAAATTCAAAATTTCTATAGTTGTAAATATCAATCAGATACCTCTCTGTGTTTGCCAGTTTTGCCTGTTTGTATTGACCCCCAGTGTTGACATGAGCTGAGAGTTTGATATACCTACAGACTATGTAACACTGTGGGTGGAAAGTATACTTTATATTCTTTGCACAGCCCAGTGGTATAAAACATATAGTTTGAGGCTCTTCCAACTGATTTTCTGGCATGTATGACTTGTGTTCCCCTTCAAGCTAAAGTAGAACCTACCTTAGCCATACTTATTAGAAGGTTTAATGATAACAATTTTCTGTTGAAGTTAACTGAATTATAGTTTTACTTGCAAATGTGTGTACATTGTAACATCCTGAAGGCTGGTGTTAGTAAGAGAAAGTGGTGTTTACAATGTTTATTTCACCATTCAAGGAGTTTTCTGCAAAGATCTGCCTTTAGCCCAACAGTTTTCTTACTTTTTTGCCAGCTCTTTCAGGAGTAGTTAGTTTAGAGCTTTATCCTTAAATTCCGTCAATGCTGACACGGGTGAACTACTGTTCTGTGTGTATTTGTGAAAACGCATACACAGAGGACTTTGCTGATCTTGTTTGTGCAGCTGCAATTCAAGCCCAGAAATGGTACACAGCATTGCTTTTAGAGCAAGCACACAGGAGCCACTGGTAATACAGGTATTAAGAGACTGAGAACCTTTTCCAGTTTCTGCCCACCATGGAGAAATAAGAAATTAGAATTGATAGAGGAGTTCTTCATCAGCTTTTAGGTGGTGAAATTGGACTTATACTACTTACTATCCCCAACTTTTACCCACTATCAAGGAGCAAGAAATTAGCCTTGTTAAGTAAAAACATGTCTTCCTGTGGAATTGACCAAATGGGCAATTTGAGAAAGTGCTGCTGTACTGCGATGGGTTCCCTAAGACTTTCAGAAATGAAGCCCTCTGTTAGTATGAATGAACCCTATTAGGAAAAAATGGAAGAAAAAATATCTTGTGCAGAGACACTGAACTAGGTCTTTTTCTCATACAAGAATTTTTAATGGTTCTGGTAAGCACTGAAAAGAGACTTAATGGGATGAGCTGGCCTCTTTTATGGAGTTTTCAGCTGGCACATTCTTCTAGCTTTTAGTAAAAAATGTAACTGCTAGTGACTTAAATTGAAATTCTTGACAGACGTTTCACCAAATATCTTCTCCCTCTTTGTTAAAGACAAAGCACAGATCTTCAGCTGACCCAGAGGCCCCTTTTCTTTCAGGAGGTGCTTTCCATTCATTACCAGGCTGCCTTGGTGGTGATTACGAACCTGGCCCTGCGGAGGGTCGGTATGTTAAACTGGACAGGAAAGATTACTCACTTGTTATTATAACCTGAAAGTGGGACGAGCAGAAATACCCCGCAAAAACTTACTCACAAGGGGATTCTTTGGCACGGAGGTACAAATAATCAGAACCCCATTTTCTAGCTCCATCACTTTGTAGTTGCATCATCTTAAGACAATTACTTCACTTTTCTTGGCTTCAGTTTTCCTGTCTATAAAACAGCAATTGTGAAAATGTTCCCTCTGCCACAACCTTGCCAGCAGGGATGTCGGAAAGGATCAGAAGAGGCAGCATATAGGAAGCACTGGGCATATTATTGTCACTCAGAAATGTTAGGTGCGATTATCAGTGGTTACAGAGATTCAGTGATTTGCATTAAGTTAGTTAATTCAGGAAAGTATAGCCAGTTGGTTCATTGGTAGACTCTTTGTAAGCCCTTGGGGAAAAAAATTGCCACATTATTTCTTAAAAGACAAAGGCAATGCAATAAAGATAAAGGCAATAAAATTGCAGCAGCAGCAATTTTATTCATGGTTACCATGTTATATTGCACCTAGGTCCTTAAATATATCTTTTAGTTTTAGCTTATTATGGTTTAAGAACATTGGGAAGAGGAAGAAGGACCAGCAGGAGGATGATGGTTGAGTGGCAACTGTAATTTTCCATACAACAGAATCTTTGCTAATATAAAAGCTACTTACTGGTTATGCAAAAGTTTTACGAAATATAGGCACAAAGTGGTGTTTTCTACCCAACAAAGAACAAGTGCAGTCACAGAATTTAGCATGTGGAGTTATTCTTTCCAAAATCAACCACCTAAGGACCAAGGAATACGATTTAAAACAAAATTTCTATGCATTCTTTTTTCAGTGAACAAAACAGCTTGTGTAGCTAAACTGGGTAGCTGCAGTGTAATTTGGTAATGTTTCTATTTGTTGAAGAAAAGCCGAATATTTGCAGGAATGGCAAGAAGCAAAACATAGTTCTCATCTGTATGCAACATAGTCATAACATAAAATTATGAGCTCAGAGATATGATTTCTGAAAAGACTGAATTAACATTGTGAAAATTAGAGCCCCCTCATTTGCATAAGTCTGAGGAATGCCGTGGCGTGACCAGGCCAGCAGTTTCTTTGGCGGTAGTGGGGAGCGAGGTTGCACAGCACTCCTCTGCACCGCTCCAGGGGGAGCTGCCGCTTTGGGGGGGCCGGGGATGCATCCAGTTGAGGCTCCCCTCCCTAGTCAAGGCTCACCTGGAATAAAGAGGGGTAACTTTAGAACTGCCGCTTGAAAAATGATGAGTGACTCCTGACTGTACCATACGGAGCTACCTGTAGTGAAAGTTCCTCTGGGAGGGCAGAGTATATGTAATCATCGCTCAACACAAACCCTGGTAGTCTTTTTAGCTGACTGTCGTTACCCCCAGATGACCTCCGATTCCTTGAGCTTTTAAGGAGGAAAAACCGACTTGGTGGGAATCAAAGCTCTTACTTGGAAACCAGGAACCTGCTGACATGTTCCTGGGATCATGTGATCGTTTTATATCCAGAGTCTTAACTGGAAGAAAAAATCACTCATATTCACAGAACCAGCAAGCTGGTGTCTCAGATGGCTGATACGTTATACTCAGGACTAAGACCTTTCCTATATTATAACTCTTTGGTTTCTCAACTAGTGCATATTAGCTGTTAAAGATGCAGGGCTTGGAACGTGAAAGGTGAGATGGCGGTGGTAATGCTACACTGTGAAGATGGAGAGAAAAGGAAGTGGATAGAGGGCAGTGAAGGTCCATCTGGCTGTCCTCCTCTGCCTTCCAGAGGGCAGCTCTGCGGGACCGAGACACAGTGTCCGGAAGAAATATGATATATCCCAGGGCATGGCAGGAAGAGTTTGATGTAGGTGGTGCTGTCTGAAAAGCTGGAAGAGGCTGATCCAAGTGGGAAAAGGGCTTTTGGAGTGAAAAACACATGAGTTTAAAAGAGTCTGTTCCCTGCCCGATGAGATAGGGTCTCCTGGTTTCACTTCAGGCTGTTGATACTGGAACCACAGGGTTCTCTTCCACACTGGGCCTTCTATAATGTGGATTGTGTTTTCTCCATGAATTTTTTTTATCGTGCAGAGACCTGGGCTAATCTGTGCAACATTCATAAAAATGAAAGTAAAAAAATCAAACTTAACAATTAAAGTGAATAAAAATTTCTTTTCCTCTCACCAAAAACAGTCTCTCCCCATTAAATTAACAATTAACCAAAAAACAGACACAGTAACACACAACTCACAAGAACTCTAAAAAATGTAGAATGGAATTGGAAATGGCTAATTTGTTTACTACAGATCAGGTAAAATTGATTCTGAAGCCCTAAATAATTCAGTCTCACATCCTATGGAGCCTGCAATTTAAAACTAAGACAGTAATTGCTGAAAAAGCCCAGAGTGCTATAGAGAAAAGAGGATGGGGCAGTTAATTCCCAGCTGTAGGAAGGACAACAGGGAAAACTCTACAGAGAAAAGGACATTAGAGCCGGACAATTAAGAATGAATGTGATTCTGTGTGCTAGAGAGAAAAGAAGTGCTAGGCATTCTAAGAGAGGACTAGATAAGCAGGGACAATATGTTGTGACCATTTAAGGTGTGTTCAGGGAGTGGGTCAATATGGCTAGAACAGGGTGCATGAGTAGAAGGGGCTGGTGGTGGATCTAGTTGGAAGGCGAGTTGGAATTCTGTTGTAAATGTGCTTGTATGCAGTTGGTTTGGGATTTTGTTAAGCACTCAAAGGGTTTTAAAGCAGGGCAGGGCTGTCTTTAGTCTCTGAAGAGTAAAGGATACATCTGTGATGGAGAAATTGGGAGAAAGGAACATGGATTAAGAAGCTATTGCAATCGCCTAGATAAGAGAGTATGAAGGCGTAGTGAAGTAGGGAAAGGAGAGGGATTTGAACGGTATTTTCATAGGATAATCAGTTGGGCTGGGTAATTGGGTGAATGTGGAAAGTGATTTAAAGAGTTGAATCCAAAATGACCTTGAGGTTTGTATCTTGGGGGACTAGGTAGGTGGACATGTCACTAGCAAAGAGAGGGAACATATGTGGAGGTAAACAGGGATTCGGGGGAACGTTGAATTCAGTTTGGGACATGATGAATTTTTGACGCTTATGGGATGGTTAGGTTAGGATGTTCAGTGGCAGTTGGGAGGTGAATTTAGAACCCAGGGGAGATCAGAAGTGGAGAGGCAGACCTGGACGCCACTTAGAGGACAGATCATTGAGCCGGTGAGATGTAGGGAAGCTCCCGGGAACGGGTACACCAGGAGGCAGCCGGCGAACACCTGACCTCTGCTGGGCAGTCGGAGGAAGAACGACAGGGAAGGAGGCCGAAAACAGGAGGACCGGAATAAAACAGTGTTTTGGAGAGTAGTATAGAAAAGAGCTTCAAGAAACAGAGTGGTCAATAATGACAGATATTGCAAAGAAATCCTATTGGATAAAAACTTCTTTCTATTTTTTTTTTCCCAACTGTACTTAGCTACCTGGGCCATGGATAGCTCATACTGCTCATGTCTGTGAAACAGAAAAAGGGCTGGGGAGCAAAGGTGACATTTGTGGGCAGTAGACAAATAAGCCCCTCCCTGCAGTTGAAGGTGGCACCTACAGCTTGGCAAATGGCTCTTCTTTTGCCTCCTTGCCTGAACAGTCTCACTTAGGCACAGCTCTAACAGAGCACATGCTGCAAAGCCATAGGTGGCTCTGACTGACCGGGGCAGGGGCAGTAAATTGTTGTTTGTGGATCAGCCAAGGATCTAGGAGGAGAGAAAGGCATTGAGATGATGCTGAGTATTTAAAATGCTTGACCTTAGGCACAAGATGTATATAGAATGATGTGAAGAGAAGAGACGGGCCAACTGGAGAAAGTGAGGAAGTCAGTAGAGATCCTGATAAGATAAAAAAAAGAAAGAGGTTCTCAAGATTGGTAAGGGTGAAAGAATTGATTACAAAATCAATGGGAATGGATTCTGGAGCAGAAGTAAGGGTTTGAAGTGAAGAATGTCATAAAATCATGGGGCCAGGGTGCTGGGTGTTTTCATAAAAATATATGTTGAAATCACTTGTAGTGATAGCAGGCAATTAAGCAGAAAAGACAACTGTGATGTATAAGGAGGGGGCGGGAATGGTGGGGGTTCAGTAAATGGTAACGACGTTGGAAAGAATATATAACTTGATGTCATGGACTTCACTGGTGGCTAAAACAGAAAAAAACAGAAAACTCTTTTTTCCTGCATGACTAGTTCAATTTATAAATTAACTCTTTGGGTGACTAAAAATTCTTGCTTTGACTGTTTTTGTTTGGCTATGACCAGGAAATACTAAAACTTTTATTGCTATAATAGAAGAATAACCAGTCCAAAGGAACACACCTTGTAATAGTATTTCCTTAGGTGGCAAAATTGAGAACAAGAATCCTGTGCATTTTACTCTGGAGGGTATTTCAGCTCTGATGGGCTTTTTGATCAAATTGTCCCAGCTATAGGAAAACCTGGAATAATCCTCAAGTTTGTTGCTGGAAGATTCGCTATACCGTCAGTATTGTGCTGTAATGCATTCATGCTTAAGAACTTTAAATGCCAGATTTCAGCTCCTTCTTGATTAAGATCTTTAATCTGGATCTTTAGTTTATTTGGGAGAACTTAAAGCCTTGAGCTTAACCTTGCCTTTCAAAGAGGCACATACCTGAACTATGTATTGATATCAGCATAAAAGGAGGAATATAAATATTTTTACAATAAAATAAAATATTATTTGAAATTCTTTGTTTCTGCTTCTAAGTTCTTAAAAGTGAAAGTGCCAATGACAAAACAACAACAGAAATGTCAGTGACCTCACTTATTCCCTATCTGTGTTCTCTAATAGTCAGTGGAGTAATGAGTGAAAGCAATTCAGAGAAAAAACTTGATGTGGTTCTCCATTATTGTATACCTCTGTTCACAACAAAAAGAGCTCATCGCTTATGTTGCTGGAGTGGAGGAAATGCCTGCATTTGACCAAGTACTGTGTAGGCCATCATTAGGTGGTCGTTGGCACTTTGGAAGGCAAGAGGCCAAATGGAGTTCAGGAGAGGGAGCTGGAAGAAAGCCTTCCTAGGAATGCAACCTCTTTCAGAGCTGTGCTGATCAGGAAGCATCCTGAGACCTACTCTGACCTGCATTGCCTTCATCTTTGGCTGGGACTTAATTAAGTAAACATGGACTAGAGGCAGCCTTTCCAAACTATTTACCTTTATTACAGAACTGAGTACCATAATGAAAGGTTTTATGATACCCTCTCTGAAATCTAGCTGAACCAAACCCTCCTGCTCATGCACGCAGTGCACACTTGCGTACACTTACTTATTTCTTCGGGTTGAAGACCATTTCAGAGTAAGCTATCACCTGTCCAAGCGGGCGTTTTGCAGTAGCCCGTTAGTTGCCTTGTAAGTATGGTTGCTCTGGCCACCATAATAAGGAGATGTCCTAAGAGACTCTGGTCAGGACAAGATTCAGAGCCTCTGTCCGCCAGCTGACCTTCATTAGCATTTGGGGCGTGAAGAGACGACCATGGAAGCTCAGGGTTCTTCTTTTTGTGAACCTTCGTGTCTTGTTCCCGGATATACTTCGTGCGTGTGCTGACTCGGCTGCCACCACTCGTCTGGCTTCTTACTGTCCACATGTGCAGATTAGACAGCCCGGGTCTTAGAGGTGTGACCCCCCCAGCCCTCCTCTCGCCCCGCTCTCGCTTACCACAGCTTCTGAGGGGCAGGAAGGGTGCTTGTTTTCTATAGCCAGGCTGTGGTGAGAAGAAATTGCCTTCAGGTCTGGCTTGTTGAGCCTCTGTGGAGAGATTCTAAGATTCTGAAAGACACGCAAGGCATTTTTCAAGGGTTCTTCATCCCACTTTCTGTGGCCTGTCACGTGCAGGCTGGAGACCTGGATGCATGCATGGTTGCTTTGATGTTAAGGCGTGTGGCAATGATTCGCTAGACTGAGAGGACCTTGAGAACAGGCATTGGTTTATCTTTGTCTAATACAGTGCTTGGAACCAGTGGATGTTTAGTGATTTTGCTGAATTAAATTTAATCCCATACCTCATTCCTTGAGAAGGTGGAGCTGAGGCAGAGATGTTGATGGTGATGAAGATGATAAACTGTTGAGTGTCTGCTGTGCTACAGGTGCTGTTCCAAGTGTATACATACTGACTTATTTGAGCAACAGTTCTATAAAGTAGGTTGCTATTTCCTCCATTTTACACATGGAGAACCTGAGGCTAATTAACCTGCCTAATGCCATTCATCTAGTAAGTGACAATCTGATCTGGCTCAGATGGTCTGGCTCCAGAGCCAGCTCCAGCCCAGTCACTGGGTGGAAAGGCTGGTGGGGAGGGTAAGGAAACTCGCCCCCCCCCGCCAGTTCCCACATGGGGCTCATTTATTTGTCTCTTCTCCCCTTCTTCCTCCTGTATCTAGTTTTTCTTCCTTCAGCATGTGGCCTAGAGCAAGTCCATCCCATCTTAGCTTAAGTAGCAAAACAAACATCTCTCTTAACCATACATCTTTCTGTGGTCTCACAGGACTGTGAGAAAAACAAAACCTGTTGCTCCTGCTCGACTCCTTTTCCTGAGCTGAGACCAAGAGAAACGTGTGTGATCAGCCTTCTTACAGGGATGCAGTGCCATCTAGCAGACGTGGCTTCTACGACGTGTCCACAGTGACTCTATTGTAGGACTGTTTCTTTTGTGTCTCTGTGTGGTCTGAAGCTGTAACGATGTTGTTCATTAAAAGCAGTTTTAAGGTGCAATAAAAATAATGGGTTCTGAATTTGTAACTCCCTTCTGGTTGCTTGGACTGAAGGCCTCGCTCTCTGCCACCTGTCTGGATCTACACTGCTCTGAAGGGCTGGAACATGTACTATTTTACCAGTTGCATGGCACTGCCATATAAATGCCAATTCAGGCCTTTTAGTTACCGGTTTCAATTAAGATAGAGGTCAGCTTGGGAGATTCTGCTGGGTATGTGGCACCCTTCATGCAACGGAATCGAGACGTGTCTTGAATGTGACTCAGAAATAGCCCTTTTTTTTTTTTTGTATTCTCCAAAATTAAAAATAGCAACTAAAATGTCCTCCCACAGACAATACTCTGTCCGAAAACAGCAGCAAACTCCACAGGCCTGTGTGCCCGAGGGGCAGGGGATGGGGAGGGAGTGAAACTCACTCATCAGGATATGTCCTCGCTGCTGTCACCTTCAGAGGCATAAACAAGTAGAGGGATTTATTTTTCTTACTATTTCGAAGGGTAGAAAGAGCTGATGTAGCAGCTAACAAAGTAATATTTGAAGGCAAGAAAAACATGAAGTTACTAGAGAAAGAGGCTCTGGTGATTCTAATTTTAATACATTTTTTTTCTTTCTAGCAAAACATATAAAGAGCTGGCATAATTTGAATATCCATCTCACTTCTCCTAGACCCCTGATTCTATAAGTCTGGAGATTTATGATTTACATTTATTTTTCTCAAAGAATGTATTCAGGAGTCCAGGAGGAAGCTTTTATGAACCCTGTCCAGAAAGGTTCACTGAACTCCATTTTACTTACTGAGATGAACAGGGGAAAAATAAAGCTTTTTCCCTGTAATGATTTTCCTAGTTGAACGATGAATTAAATAAGAAAAATTCCAAAATACCAAATGTGACAAACATGGCCGATTGGAGCAAGTCTAATGGATGCTTTGCCTGAACCTCTAAAGAAACCTATATTAATTGATTATTTGGAAGATGCTGTATGAAATGGAAAGCTTCATGTACTTTATTTAGTTAAAAGGCATAGAGGAAGCAGCAAAATGTCAGCCCCAAACTGTTACATATCAACTCAATGTCAGTCAAGTGAAAACAGTGAGCAATTAAGAGACAAAGTGGTATAAAGGAATAAACTCTAGATACAGAATTCTTAGATTTTAGCCTTAGTTCTACTACTGATTTTGTGAGACTAGGAAAATCACTTAACTTTCTGGGGACTGGGTTTCTTCGTTTCTAAAATAAAGGTGTTGAATTAGATCTTTCAAATGTTTCTTCCCAGTCTAAAATTTTATGGTTTTCATAGAGATGAAGATTATAATAACTTCTAATTATTATTTATTCTTCAATAATTTGAGGTTTATACCTCAGATAGCAGTTTATACTTCCATACTTCAATCTGCAAAAATAAAATAATTATAATGAATTAGCTTAAAAAGTCAAAATTAGGTAAATTATTAGCAGCATAAATGAGCTTTAATAAGTTGGAAACCAGTTTTATATTACCCAGCTAGAGACTCTGCCACCCGTATGTTCATAAAAACACTGTGGTGGTTTTATTGTTCTCCCTGGCAGTGCCAATCATAGTTAGCACTAATTAATGAAATTCCAGGGTGATGTTTGCCAGGAGGTTCATGCGATGGGTGAAACAAACTACAGTGGCAAAGTTTCCATCATTTATATTGCCGTGACAATATTGGCTCAAGTTTTAGAAACAGTAATTCCAGCTTCCAGTCCCTGCGAGAACAAATGCAGATTGATTTATGTTCTGAGCCTCTCCAGCATATTTTCAGCACCGAGACGGCTGCCAGAGCTCATCACACGAGGTGCTGACATTTTCTGGGACTCTGCTTGCTTTCACACATATTCTCTCCTGCACACATTGTTGTGTTTTTTATTTCTCTGTTTTAGGGTCTAAGGCATGGGTTATTGCTATTAAAAGCAGTCTAACGTGATTAACTGAGTTTATGCCAGTACAGAATGTTTTAGGGCCAAGTCATGCTCAGAAAGACCATGGACTTTCTTTGACCCTATTGGTATTACTGTCAACAGTGTTTAAACCTAGGGCCTTTCCTTAGAGCCATGCTTCCTGTTTAGTAAACTCCTCCCCTGCTTTTTCCTCCTGGGTTTATTTCCCACCTGTGTTTATCAGTTACTGACCCTCTCTATTCAGGTCATTTCTCCTGCTCCAACTCTCACTGTCATTGCTACAAAGTCTAGGACTTTTTGGCTCTGCAGTTACTTTCCGGTTCTAGTTGTAGACATATATGCTCATACATTTTGATTAAAAAATTGTCTCTGGAAAAGAAAAAGCCAGATATTTCATTTGGTTGTTCTATTGAAAGATTAAACATATTAGCTCAATAATTAAGCATCTCTGGGTTTGATCAAAAAACAAATTTAACAGTTCTCTTAATTGTGGGATTTCCAGGACTTTTTTTTTTCTTAGAAATGTTAATGCATTTCATTGCTTTTTAAAAAAAATCATTGAGATAAACTGTGTACTCATCATGATCAATTTTTTGTCCTGTGTTAATGAATAGGAAATTAATTTTTTTCTGTCTTTGAAAATTGAGATATAACTTAGGTAAAGTATTATCTCAGACATATAGTTTCACCCTCACCCTGATCAAAACAGACTGTTTTTCACTCCCTGGAAAAACGCGTCATCCCCTTCTCAGTGTGCAGCCCCATTCCTACCTCTGTGGAAGCGAAACAGATACCGTTGTTCACTGAATACCCATTGAATGTTTAGAATTTTATTTTATCTATCTTCCCTCTTATGTTTCTGTCATTGCAAAGTGACTCTATCTTTAAAAGTCCTCTTTCATATTTTCCCCATGAAGGATCGGTTAGGCAATGGCACGGGGCATTGTGAGTTTTGTTCTTGCTGGACGTTCTCTGGGGATAAATATTTTTCCTAGGTTATCAACAGAGAGGTAGACGATTTTGCTTTTTTAAGGATTCCTGAAAAATTGCTTAAATGTGTGAAAGGATAACATGGTTTTCCATTTGCCAGTCAGTGGAGAGTTTTCTTATCCATGTGCTTTTTTATTGTTCAGTCTCTGGATAGGGACCCAACTCCACTAAATTTTCTTCTAAGATCTTTGCCGGCAGTCAACAACATTTCACTTTTACGGTGCGCCCAGACACAGGAGCGAATGGACTGAGAGAGGTGGATTGGACTGCGTCAGCAGGCCTTTGCAGACGTGCGGCAGGCGTCTCCCCGGGGTTCTACCCGGAATGAGATACACCGCGAGCACGAGCGGTGGGCTTACAGAGGCCAGAGCCGAGGCTTTTTCACACAGAATCCCAGCCTCCCTCGACTCTCGGTGTAGAGCTCCTGGCTCCCCCATATTAGCCTCTGGCAAACCCGGTTTGCTCCGTGAATCACCCATAACCTTCTTTAAATTAAAAAAAAAAAATTATTGTTTTTAGTATGGCCTCAGCTGCAGCATGTGGAAGTTCCCAGGCCAGGGGCTAAAGCCCAGCTGAGCTTTAACTGCAGCCTGCACTGCAGCCGCGGCAGCGCTGGTCCTTCAGCCCTTTGCCTGCCCTGGGGCAGAACCAGCGCCTCTGAAGCACCCGGGCGCCTGCGGTCAGATTCTTAACCAGCTGTGCCCAGTGGGACTCCAGCCCTGAGAACACTAATGCTTAGTGTTTGGGTCATATTTTCATAGTTTATAAAATCTGTTTTACAATTTTATCTCGTTATAATGATGGCTTTGTACAGTATTATAAGTCTGTTAATCCCATTTTAACTGTTATGAAACTGGAATTTAGAGAGATTAAGGGTCTTTCCCAGAGAATATGTCTTCCTTTCGTAGTTTGATTCCTCACAATCTGGTCATAGTTAGAACCCTAAGGAATTTGTAAGTTTATTAACGAGTCTGAAGCATTAGTTATACCCATATATTCAGAGAATGAAGGAAGTCAGGCAAAATATGCACAGGATACTTCTGTTGCTTGAAGTTCTAATATGGTACTAATGAAATGGGATTTACTAGGATAATCTAATCCCAGACAGGCTCTCATTCATCCATTGTTTGTATAGTTAGTTTTGAATTACCTCATTGTATAGTTTTAGAATAACTTTTCCATGTAGGTATTACTTGAATTTAACTCTTTCAGCACCCCAGGCTAAGAGAATATTTAATGCCATGAGCTTGTCAAATTGGATGCTGTTAGGATTTAAGGCTAGCCAAAGCTTGAATTAAAATAGTATTGGTTGTGGTGGGTGACTGATAAATATTTACTGAACAATTGAATGGTTCTAAATATGGAGCATTATTTGTTATTACTCTATGGCAAGAATAAGAGTTTTGTTGATTTTCCAATGCTGTTGATACGACAGTGGAATTTATGGATTCAGTTTTACTCCAGTATTCTGTATACGATCTGTAACTATAGCCCTTCTGAATTGTTCGGAAATTCTTGGAATAAACAAAGGTTTGTGCTGACAGCAAAAACTGCAAGCATGATATTTCCTTTGTTAGTAGATTAGCAATATCAATAAATTATTTAAAACATTAGCAAAGAAAGAATGAAAATTGCTACTCAGATCCTTTTTGCTTTCTCCATTTTATGGAAATGTCATAGTTGATCTTCTTTTCTCTCAGCCTCTGGGTCTTAAGAACTGTAGATGGCAATCCAACCACAAAAATGATCTGGTTTTGCTGAATTTAGTCATGGATTTGCTTTTCCTAGCTGCACAAAATTATGTTGCTCTAGGAGGGCAGCATATCAGGAAAAAGAATCATAAAAACAGAAGCAAATCTCAAAGAAATAGAAAACAAGATAATTTTTTTTGTAGGCTTTTCTTTATAAGCTCCACTACATGTAAGTTTACAAAATGTAATTTCAGGCTCATGAGTTAATCAAGAAATACTGTGAAAACATTTCAAACTATGGATAGCAGAAAATCCCAGTTACCATGGAAACAAGATACCATACATGAGAACAGGCCACATCATATAGAAGATTTAATTACAATGAAATGATAAATGAATAAAGGCAATTTTTTAAACTATCTGTGGCTAAAGTCCATTAGAAGTCCAGTTTCCAAGGAAACCCATGTCTAAAAACAGTAATAAGAAAAATTATGGAATAAGATTAACTACATTTGAAAGAGATTTTGAAAAGATTACAGCAGCCCTATCAATTAAGAAGAAAATTTCTAATTTTAAAAGAATCACAGTCGCATGAACTTAGAGTTCCTATGGAATCATGAGCTATCTATCTATATAAGGACGGTAACACATGGACTTTCTACAAAGAATGATAAAATATTCATGAATCTAAGTTTTATTTATTTATTTATTTATTTTTATTTATTTATTTTTTTTTGCCTTTTGTCATTTTATGGCCGCACCCGCGGCATGTAGAGGTTCCCAGGCTAGGGGTCTAATCAGAGCTGTAGCCACTGGCCTGCGCCGCAGCCACAGCAACGCAGGATCCGAGCCGTGTCTGCAACCTACACCACAGCTCACGGCAACGCCGGATCGTTAACCCACTGAGCAAGGGCAGGGATCGAACCCGCAACCTTATGGTTCCTAGTCGGATTCGTTAACCACTGCGCCACGACGGGAACTCCATGAATCTAAGTTTTAGAATATGATTGGAATGGCATATTTAGACATGTTTTTATTTTGAAGTGAGTCTCACTATGATTTAAGAGATTAAAGCGTGGCCAGGAAACACAGCATGATTGTGTCAGTGGATCATTTTGATTCCAAATGTTGTGTCCTATTACCAAATTTGCTGCTGATTTATTCATGTGTGTCTGGGCTGAGCCAACAAGAAACGTGCCATCTGGAGGGCCCCTTTGATGTAGGGATGTGAGTAAAAAATATTCACTCTCCAGTGTAGTCTCACTGAGAAGTGGACTGAAGTCTAGGTGGCCTAGAGAGTCCTTGAAAGCACAGTATGGTCCAAATGTGAGGCTGTCAGCAGGAAGCTTATTAGAACAGGCATTGTTGTGGTGGTGAGCATTTATTACAGCTATTAGTGTTTTAAAGGAACAGAGCATGACCTCCAGCTTTCTCCCATCATGGGATGCGAAACCACGGAAAGCTGGGGCAGGCTGAGGGAGGAGAGAGACAAGGCTGGTGGGCTAATCTGTAGGGCTGCCACATCAGAGAGCTGTCGTTTGGCCCCTGGGCAGGTCCTGTGCCTTCCGTGCTGCTGCACTTCCTTTATGTACCTGCAGTAGCATCTCTGTTGCCTTGGGCTATTGTTACAAAATAGAGTTTGTAGGCCGTGGGTTGTGGAGTTAAGAGCAATGCGTATTTGGAGCCCAGCTCTACTCTTTAGCAGCTGCGTGGTCTCGGGCAAGTTACTTAAACTCTTTGACTTCAGTTTTTTAATTAGGAATAATATCGATTGTTGGCCTGAGTATTATTGTCAATACATGGAAATCAGGGTTTCTCAGCCTCAGCACTCTTGCAACTTTGTGCCAGATAATTCTTCATTGTGAAGGCTGTCTCGTGAGTGGCAGGATGCTTAGCAGGACGGATCCCGGCTTCTATCCATTAGGTGCCCGTGTAACTCCCTCTTCCCTTCACCTTACCCCGCAGTTGTGACAGTCACTGTCTCTGACGTTGCCAGATGTCTTCTGCGGGTCCAAATTGTGCCCTGTCGACGAGCCCTGACGTAAAGTGACCTGCCAACAGTAGATGATAAACAAGTGGTTGTTAAGTATTGTAAGTTCCTGTGAGGATGTAACATATAGTATGGTGGCCGGGTGTAGGTTTAGCCATTCACTTCATTTCTCTCATGACTCATACTTTCCTATGCCTTTTTTCAGTTCTGAAAATTTCTCACACAATACCTTTTCAAACATTTACAATCTCCTTTTCTCCCTCTAGTATGCTTACTAAGTTATGTTGAAATTCTTCTATGTCTCTTAACCGCTCACATTTTTCTCTGTGTATCTCCTTAGACTATGTTCTGGACGATTCCTATAGAGCTATCTTCTATATGAGGGTTCTCTTCTCAGAGGAATATTTTGTTTAATCTTTGTTCCTGAGGTTTTTAAAAATTTCAATGACTGTAATGACTATAATTTTCATTAAAATTGTATCATCTACTTTTCATATCTGCCTTTTATTTTATTTATTTATTTTTTACTTTTTAGGCTCCCACCTACGGCATATGGAGGTTCCCAGACTAGGGGCTGAATCAGACCTACAGCTGCCGGCCCACACCACAGCCACAGCCACAGAAACGCTGGATCCGAGCATCATCTGCCACCCACACCACAGCTCACAGCAATGCTGGATCCTTAAGCCACTGAGCAAGGCCATGGATCAAACCCACAACCTCATGGTTCCTAGTAGGATTCATTTCCACTGCGTCACAAGGGGAACTCCCATATCTGTCTTTAATAATATTCTTTCTTTTCTTTGTGATTTGTTTCTCCCCCCACCCTGCATTGGATATTGGAAAATGACAATTAGATTATTATATAAAGGACTCTTTTCAATTGCTCTGTTATTGATGATTTTTCAGCTTCTGCTGACTACTTATGGCAATGTATTATAGTGTTTTCTATTTTCTTCTGCTTTTTAGGGCCACACCCACAGCATATGGAGGTTCTGAGGCTAGGGATCGAATCAGAGCTGTAGCTGCCAGCCTACACCACAGCCACAACAATATCAGATCTGAGCCACCTCTGTGACCTACACCACAGCTCGTGGCAGCACCGGATCCTTAACTCACGGAGTGAGGTCAGGGATCAAACCTGTGTCCTCATGGATGCAAGTCAGATTCATTTACCCTGAGCCACAATGAGAACTCCCTATTTTAGTATTTTCTTACATGCTTTGTAATTTTTATCAGCTCCTTTTTGTTTCTAAAGCAATGATGGAGATACTAAAACTGTAATAAAAATATTAGTAAAACACATCTACCAATGTGTTTTTTAAAATGTGCCTTAACAAAGTAGGTTTATCCTATGAGTGCAAGAACGGCTTGACATGAAGAAATTCGTGACAATGATTAACTGCATTAAATGAAATAAAGAGAAAAGCTATACCATTATCTCCCGATCATATACCCCATTATCAGGATAATCTCAAATGCCAAAATTCAGCATCTACTTGATGTATTACATTGGATATATACCTGGCGAAGTTTTTAGAAATGTCAGCTCACTTTCGATGGAACCGTTTACTGCTGGGGTCTCATCTTTGATTCATGGAAGTGAGCCTATTGACTGTTTCATGGTTGTCTCTGATGTTCATTCAGTCTGTTTAATTTAAATTTTAAAAAAATTTTAAGGGAGTTTTATTGAGGTATAGTTGAATGACAAGGTTGTCATATTTTCTGCTGTACAACAAAGTGATTCAGTTATACATGTACACAGTCCATTCTTTTCAGAGTCTTTCCCACATAGATGATCACAGAATACCGGGTAGAGTTCCCTGTGCCCCACAGCAGGTCCCCGCTGACCGGTCATTCCATGTACACTGGTGTGTATGTGCCAGTCCCAAACCTGCCGTCCACTCCTCTGTCAGTGGACATCCAGGTTGTTTCCATGTCTTGGCTGTTATAAATTGTACTGCCGTGAACACTGGGGTGCATGTATCTTTTCAGCTTATGGTGTTCTCCAGGCAGATGCCCAGGAGTGGGACTGATGGATTAGATGGTAATTCTATCTTTAGTTTTTTGAGGAATCGCTATGCTATTTTCTGTAGTGATTGCACCCGTTTTCTTTCCCGTCAGTAGTATCAGAGGGTTCCTTTTTCTCCACACCCTCTCCAGCATTTATTGTTTGTAGATTTTCTGATGACGGCTATTCTGTCTGCTGTAAGATAGTACTTCATAGTGGTTTTGGTTTGCGTTTCTTTAATAATTAGTGATATTGAACATCTTTTCATGTGATTTTTGGCCATCTTTCTGTCTTTGGAGAAATGTCTGTTTAGATCTTCTGCCCATTTCTTGATAAGGTTCTTTGTTTTCATGTTAGATTTTTAGCACAAAGTCTCTGTGTACATAGTGAAAGAAGTAACGCATTTGATAGATGTAAGCTGGGAAACTTGGATTCTTCAGGTAAACATTTTCCATTCGTGTCATTGTCCTTGGTAGGTGGAGCTTTGCTGCAGGGATTTCCCTGACTCCGACTTTATTTAGGCTCTCATGGCAGTTTCCTTTTGGAGCGTTAATGCCTCAGACTCAGAGGGTGCCGTTACGGTCATCTGATTTCAGTGTCCTGTTACCGCTGTGTATTCGCCTTTAATTTCTGGCACCTACAGAATTATATTTCTTGCTTTGAATCTTTACTGTTTATTTTAAATTAAAAACTTTTTTTCTGAAGCCAGCATTTCTGTGTTTCTGTAGTAGTAGATGATACTGGTTTCCTATATCAGTTCACGCTGCCATTTTGCCCAGAAGTTCCAATTTAACCTTCCTAAACCTCAATTTCTTTATCAGCAACATTGGGATAAAGACGGAATCTACATTAGAGGCTTGTCGTGAGGGGTAAACGAGCAATGAATGTAAAACACCTGTTTACTGGTCACATAGTCATTGCTCAGTATACATGAACCAGCATGCAAATCAGCTGCTGCACTTCCTGCCTGCGAAGTTCGTATAGTCAATAATTTGTCACTTTAATCTGTAATTATGGTTGTTTATATGTACCCTCACCTCGGATCCATTCATGATTGGGAACCACATCAAGAATTGAAAAGTCCTATCAAATAGTTCCGGAAGTAATCAAGTATCTCTACGACCTTTAAGTTACAGTTGATTTGCATGTCCTTTACATACTGCACACACTTGCACGCACACACACACACACACTCCTTGACTAGGACAGTGGTTTCCATTGGGAGCAGTTTTGCCTCCAAAGGGACATTGGCAATGTCTGGAGTCATTGTGATAGTCACAACTTGAGGGGCAAGTTGCTACTGGCATCTAGTGGGTAGAAGCAATAGATACTGCTAAACATCCTTCAAAGAAATTCTTGGCTCAAGGAGTTCCCGCTGTGGCTCAACAGTAATGAGTCTGACTAGTATCCATGAGGTTGTGGGTTCGATCCATGGCCTTGCTTAGTAGGTTAAGGTTCTGGTGTTGCTGAGAGCTGTGGTGTAGGTCACAGATGTGGCTCAGATCCTGCATTGCTGTGGTTGTGGTGTAGGCTGTCAGCAGCAGCTCTGATTTGCCCCCTAGCCTGTGAACTTCCATATGCCACATGAGTGGCCCTTAAAAAGAAAAAAGCAAAAAAAAAAAAAAAATTTCGGTGGTACCGAGGTTGAGAAACCCGAAATAGGTTGTTAAATCTCTTCATGTTTCAAATTATGTTTAAAACCATTTGTCTCAAAAAAGTATCATGAATTGTATTGTTCACTGAGTTTCGTAACTTTTTTTTTTTTTTTTAGGGCCACATCTGCAGTGTATGGAGGTGCCCACGCTAAGGGTGGTATCAGAGCTGCAGCTGCCAGCCTGCACCACAGCCACAGCAACACCAGATCTGAGCTGCGTCTGCAGCTTACAGCAATGCTGGATCCTTTGACCCACTGAGTGAGGCCAGTGATCTAACCGGCATCCTCATGGTTACTAGATGGGTTTGTTTTTGTTGCCCCACAAAGAGAACTCCCATAACTGGATGTTGATTGTAAGCTGGTGACCGAGGTCATTAGTCTGATTCAAAGAAGACTTTTCACACAACCAAGTATTTCTTTGGCCATACAGGGTGAAGAGCAATTACCAAATTCACATATCCATGTAGTAAAGAACAGTATTAACAGAACAACACAACACGTTGGTAAACTTAGCAGCAACAACTCATAGACACCTACGTGTACATAAACGTGGGACCACACGAACTAAAGCCAGTGGGGCTTGGCAAGACTTTTAGAGAGAATGTAAAATTAGCTAGGGATGTTTTTAGATTTTGGAGTATAGAGCATGTAATGTTTATACTGCTGAAATTTCTCAGTTTTTTCTGAATATAAATTTGAGCTCCTCCTTATCTCAAAGGCTTTTTTTTTTAAGTTTTTTTGTTTGTGTTTACTGTATTTTAATTTTCCATTTCTGTGTTTGTTTTCTTTTCCAGACATTTTTGAGGGTGAGTGTATTGCCTTATTTATTTCTGTATCTAAAACATCAAACGTGTGACTTGATATATAGAAGACAGACAATAAAAGTTTGGATGAATGAATGAATGAGTGAATGGCCAACACCCATGCCCAGGTTTATCAGTATCTCTAGTGACATTTAAGAGTATATACCCAGGCTAAGTGAGGTATCAGAGAATGCAGTGAGTAGCTACAAAGTGGACGAGAAAATGAAAGGACAAATGGAAACTGGACCTCAGACAACATTATAGAGTTGTGCAGGCCTGGAAAGCAATGTCAGCAAACAAAACACTTGATGTACAACAATCTACAATGAAATTTGAACAAAGGCTGAAGTAATTCCTGTTGTCTTGGAATCAGGCAAACACTGCTAGTCTCTGCAAATAGCAATGGCAACCCTAAAGCCCAGAAGACACTTCCTTGTATGCGTGTGCAGTTGCTTTATGACTGTGTTAGCCAGTGAGTCAGGCTCTTTTCAGGAAGAGGTTTGCACCGCATCCAGCATTGTATACTTTCCACAGAATAGACAAATTTAAATAATAGCCTGAAATCTCTAAGGAACAAATCCTCTGTTGCCACCACTTGTATTCTTAATTTAGGAAAGCAATAACATCAACCCAGATTTAGAGAAGTATCCACTCAGGGTGAAAATTTAATGTTTGAATAATTTTCAACCTTTTCCAGTTAATGATTTCTGAATTCCTAATATTGTGTGCTCTCTTTAATGACCACCATTTAATCTATTCTCACTTAGGATGCTTCCATATTTTCATCTGGAAATCTTTTCCTCGTTTTATACATGAGGACACTGACTCTTTGAAAGAGACTCACTCAAGAACTTCACCACTAGTCAGCAGTGGAGCAGAAGTTCAAGGCCAGGTCTTTTTGGCTTAGTGTCTGGCCTCTCCTCATAACCAATGTATAGCAAATTTGCATTCCTTAAGATATTTCTTCATAAGAGGATTTCATTATTTTTTGTTTTAAGTTGTTCACCATAAAACATATGGTGTTTGAATATAAGGTAGAATTATTCAGAAATTTCTTCATGCATACAACACTCTGCTTGGCATTGCAGTGTGAAAGAAAATGGTATTTTTCTTAAGAAACTACTTTATTCTTTTCATGAATGTATTGGACAAATATAAATATATTTCATTTGATAATCAACCTAAAGCTTTATTTAAAAAGCTTTTATTTTTAAATTTCAAGTAGAATATGAATATATCCTGATAAAAGATTCCAACAACACAGAAAAAGCAAAGCCCTCGCATCTTCAGTCCCACGCCAGGAGTAACCACCTGGGCCAGTTATCGTCTACATTCCTCAGCAGCCAGGTCGCCTTCCCTTACTCTGTTTGTGATGCTGCAGGTGGGGCTGTGCCTCTGCCAGTGTTTCCCAGATGGCTTTACCAGGTCGCTTCCTGGAAGGTTTCTCAGTGGGGGCAGGAGGAGGGAGGGGAGACTTCTCAGTTCCCCCCATTCCATTCTGTGTTTGTCTCACCAGTGGCAGTTTTTCCCGGTCTCCATGTTCCTTTGACAATCCCAGAAGCGGCCCAGGGCTCCCTCAGAAGTACAGCCAGGAGGGCTGGGGCTCCCCGCAATCGCCTGAGCATGTCCCCCCAGGCACCTCCTTTCTGTGTCTGCATTCATATAACCCTGTCTCCTTTGTTTGCTTGTTTGTTTGTTTCCCCAGACTGTGGATGGTAGCTCTTTCCTGCAGTTATTATCTCTGGTTTTCCTCTGTGTTCGCTTATTCTTTTAGCCTTTTGACTTGCGTGTTAAATCACTTCTCTGTTTGCAATATAATAGATTGGTTTTCTGTTTGGCTGACTAGTTTTCTGTTTGGCTGTGAAAGACATACCACCATGATCAGATTGATGTGTAGCCCTAGAGATGTTTTTCTTTTCCGTTTTATTCTCAATTTAATATTTTATTATTTTGATCAGTGATTATTTCTGTATAAAAAGAATATGAAAGGTGATAATATAGAACAACAGCAGGAGTAGTGAGTAGAGTTCAAACCCACCTGTGAAGGAGAGGACAATAACGCTGCTGACTGATGCAGAGAAAGAAGAGCCGAAGTGCGTTTGCAGCTCCCAGTATGGCTTCTGCTTCCCTGAGAATTATAGGTACTCCTGCGAGGGCCAGTAGACAAGACCGGGAATTCGTCTTAGGAGATGTAGGGCTCACCTTGGTGCATTACTAGCAGGACTGTGTTGGGCCAAGTACTGATTATTTAGCAGGAATATGGTTAGGGGTGATGGGCTGCTCTGTATTTTCTGATTCTACTTTCACTAGGCAGTCTCCAGTTCTCAGACGTTTGCAAGGCAGCAGAATTTCTTTGAGGTGCGAAGGAGTGCCTTTAGCATGTGGTCGGTCCATTCAAGCCATCTTAGTAATGATACCACAGCACTCAGCAGGTTTAACTTTGTTGGCTCTTTTTTTTGGGGGGGAGGTATTAAAACAGCTTTCATTTATTTAAATTGTTTAGCAGGGTTTATAAATCATTGGTGGAGCTTTTTAAAAAGAAAAAATCATGCCACTTACATTTTTTTAATTAACATACAATAAAATTGATCTTTTTAGAGGTACATGTTTATGAATTTTAACTCATGGTTTGGCTCATTTAATTACTGCCTCAGTCAGAACACAGAACTGTCCTGTCTCCCAGACGACATCCTTGTGTGGTCCCTTTGCAGTCACCCCAGACTCCCTGCAGCCCCTGATGGCTTGTTTGTTATTTTAGTTTTGTATTTTTGGAAATGTCATTTAAGTGGATCTGGGTGTGGATAGCCCATGGAGACTGACTTTTTTCACTCAGCGTAGTGCCTTTGAGACCCATCCCAGTTGTTATCAACAGCTCAGTGGTAGGTATTGCTGATAAGCAGTCTATTTTTTGGATGTACTAGGGTTTGTTTATCCTTTTCCCTGTTGAAGGATGTTCGAGTTGTTTCCAGTTTTTGGCAGTTAATAGTGGAACTGCTATAAACATTCATGCCAGGGCTTTTTGTGTGAACATGTTTTTGTTTCTTTTGAGCAAATAGCTAGGAATGGGGTTGGTATGTAGCTGTTTTCCTGGGTTCTTCATTCTCTATTACCCTGGGTTTCTCCCGTGTTCGTCTTCTGTTTGCTGTATCCCATAACTTCTTATTTCTTTGACAACTCTCTTTTTGGTGGCGCATCCTCTGGTTGCTTCCTAAGAAACGGTACATGAAAAGTAAATCTTTTTCATTCTTTGAGTATCTAAAAGTAGTAATCTTATTCCTCTCTCACATTTCATGGATAGTTTCTCTGGGTGTAGAAAAACAGATTGGAAATAATATTCCTTCATAATTTTGAAGACTTTTCCCCACCATCTTCTAGTTTTCAGTGTTGCTATGAGAAATTTGAAGGCATTCTGATTTCTTTTAACAGTTGAACATATAAACTGATTTTTACTCTCAGAAAGCTTGTAGAATCCTCTCTTTTACTCTCTGTTCTGAAATTGTGTGATGACGTGCCTCAGTGTGGTGGGCCCTTTCATTCTGGAGACTTACGTTCCTGTGTTCTGAGAAATGTCGCTGAACTATTTAGTCAAAGATTTTCTCCTTTCCATTTTTTCCAATTTACTTTTTGGGGACTCTTATTACAGTACACTTGCTCTTTAGTTTCTTAAAGCTCTAATTTACTCTAATTCTATAGAATTTCTCTGCCTTCTCAGTCATTGTTCCTTTTCCATCCCTGTCGTTGGCTGTTTCTGAAGAGAGCATTGGAAATACCATTCTTTGGTGCCTGAGCAGCCTTCTCAGCTTGCTCCCTACTTCTAGAAAGTTGGGGAACCTGAGGCATTTTTACGTCTTGAATAGTCTCACTCCTTTTAAGTCTGTACTGTGTCTCTCTGACAATTCAGCTCTCACATTCAACTGTATATTCCTATATTTAATTCTATTTTAGTCCACGTGTCAAAAATTATACCCAGCATTATTTTCACGACCTGCCTGTCCCTCTAGGTGTGGGTAGGGTCCTGGCACATCACTGCTGTGTGAGACCACAGCCTTAAGGTTCATTGTCTTTCAGTGTTGTTTTTAAGGAGGTCTAAAGAGTATGATTCCTGATTACTTTTTTCTCTTTTTAATATAATGATTTTTATTTTTCCATTATAGCTGGTTTACCGATTTCTGTCAATTTTTCAACTGTACAGTATGGTGACCCGGTTACACATGCATATGCAGATTTGTCACAAGTGATTAGACATAGTTCCTGGTGCTGTACAGCAGGATCTCCTTGCTTTTCCATCCCAAAGGCAATAGTCTACATCTATTAATTCCATACTCCCAGACCATCCCATCCCCTCCCCCTTGGCAACCACAAGTCTGTTCTCCAAGTCCGTGATTTTCTTTTCTGTGGAAAGTTTCATTTGTGCAGTATATTAGATTCCAGATATAAGTGATTTCATATGGCACTTGTCTTTCTCTTTCTGACTTACTTCACTCAGTATGAGAGTCTCTAATTCCATCCATGTTGCTGCAGATGGCGTTATTTTATTCTTCTCTATGGCTGAGTAGTGTTCCATTGTGTATATATACCATTCTTCCTAATCTAATCATCTGTTGATGTGCAGAGCTTCAGTCATTTACATTTTTATGCCCAGCAACAAGCACAGTGCCTGGTTCATGGCAGGCACTCAAGAAATACATGTTATTAAACTACTGAACTACTATATCATTTAGTCATGTCATTAATCTGTGTTAACTACCCAAAACATCATGAACACTTTGCTAGTATCTATGCCTGTAGGTGATTTAAATTTTCCGTGTTGAAATACTTCATGTACAGGTACATTTGAAACAGTTTTGGCTACAGCACCCTTATTATAGTTTCTGTCTTACATTTAGATCGTGCATGAGTTATGTGCTCAGACTAATGGGTCCCCTTTATGACATTAAAAAATTAAACTGTCTCAGTAGGGCATTGCCTCAGTGGATTCTCCAGTGTTGACCACTGACTGGGTAAGCGTAGCCTCGGCTGTGAGAGGTCCAGAGTATTGTATTAAAGGGCCGTTGCTGAGATCAAGGCTGCACTGTGTGGTTTCTGGAGTGCTAGTGTTATTCATGGCCCATGATGCTGGTTTTGAAGAGGTGAAGCATTAGGTATTCTAATCAGTATTTCTTAGAGTAGGTCTCTGAAGAGATGACAGCACATTAGAGGCACAGGGGAAGTGAATCGTTGATAAAGGAAGTAATGTGTGGAAAATGCCTTTTCAGCTGTAAAGTGGTGCACAGTTGTTTACTCTTGAAATCACTGTGATTGTTATTAGGGCCAGTTTGAAAGCCGGTTGCCTGTCTCAGCTCAGCCAGATTACTAGGTCTCCCATGACTCAAGACAAGCAAAGTCCATTTGCCATTTATAGCGGACTCTAGTAGCTGTTGTTTCTAGCTCATGGGTTGCTTTTTCTCTTAACCTCCTTCCTCGTTCCCTCCTGTTTTAAACCACCTTTGGTCATGGGTATAACTCATGTAACTGAGGCCTGGCTAAACTTGATTCTCCATTCTTCTGGGCAGAGTAATTTGATTAAAGGGATTCAAGCAGAAGCAATCTCAGTCTTTCGTTGAGATATGTATTTGAGAGAGAGGTCTCTTTTCTGATTTATAGACATTTGATGGGCTTTTTGAGTTGACTCTGGTTAACTTCCTTGTCTGCAGTGAGGAAATTCATGGGTAATTTCATGATAATATAGAATTGGAATAATACAAAGAGAAAAATCAAAATGAGAGATGGGGCAGGTTAAAGAGAGCTAATGACATAATTTGTATTACTTGATCCAGTTGTGTCTGAATCTAGCAACCTCTGAACCTGTTACATGAATTAATCCTTTTTTAGGAGTTAAACTATTTTTAGTTGTTTTTTTTCGCTTGCACCCAATGATGTTCTGATAAATGCACCACTCTTGTTTAGTGTGTTTTAGCTACCATTTCCCTGGCCTCATTCTTTTTTCTGGGTGCTGTTCCACTTCCTAATTTCATGATGGTTTGGTTAAGCATAAGGACGATGAACCAGATTACCTGAACTTGAATATCAGCTCTTCTACTTACTAGCTATATAGTCTTGGGCCAGTTGTTTAACCTCTTTGAGCATGTTTCTGTATCAGTAAAATGAGATGATTACTCGTATCCACTTTTTGTAGGGAGTAGATAAGTCAATCATATGATTTTAGAAAGGGACCTGGCACATGGCAGTGGTTCAGCAGGTGTTAGCTATTTTAAAATTATAGTCTGAAAAAGAAGAAATTCAAATGATTTGTGTTTGTCTTTACTGTCTAATTTGAAGTTGTTATATTTTAAAGGATAAAGACCCCGCCTTCTTGGCTTGCATGGTTTGTGTAGATGATGGCATGAGTGTAATCTATTGCTCGCGGTGAGCATCTTCCTGGCTTACCTGTCCCCACGTCACACAGCCTTCTGAGGACCTGTCATCCATCCCTGTCAGGAAGCCTCCTACCTGACCTGCTTGCCTTGATCTGTTTCTTGGTGCACTTGACCTTTCTTCGACCTCATTAGTTTGTACTTGACTGAAGGCTCTTATTTGACTGTTCCTCCCCCTTCTTGACTATGGTTTTTACTCTACTTCCTGTGATGCTGTTTTAACCCACAGCCCCCTCACCAGACCCTTACTGAGAAGGGCTCTCAGTAGGTTTACCCACTGAGGAGGGCCAGGGCAGCATTCAGCAAATATTTATGGTTCGGAAATGACAGAACACAACCTGGGCAGCCCGTTCCGAGCTCAGAGTGAAGGGGCGTTAACTGCACATTGCTATAGGACCTAATGCAGCCCTTCAGACTCACGCTTCTCAGACTCGATTACTTGCTGCCTCATGTTTTCCTTAGCCATTAATTTTCATTGAAAGCATTTTTACATTTAATAAGGATACGTTTTTGAAAACAAATCAGAATTTACATGACTTTAGGAAATTAAAACACATTCTAAAGAAACGTCTTCATTTCTCTGGGTGTCAGGCCTGTGGAGTCGCGTGCTGTGGGGCAGGTGGTAGGACACGGTTACCGCTCTTCGCTGTGAAAGGCACGCGGGGGAAGCATCGGTGATGACGACAGTACTGCCCGTTCCCTGTGCCAGCCTCGGAGGGGCTCTATGTCCCAGCAGTCAGAACGTCACTATAGCTGCAGTGCGGGACACACCTGTGTGCCTGAGCTCTAGCACACACTCCACAGGAACGCATAATTTGATAGCCACAGAATGTTTTACAGAAGAGGAGACTGAATCTTCAGAAGTTTAATAACTTGAATGAGGTCTCACAACTATTTTGTGTTGTCACTTGGAGTCAAATCCAGCTCTATGGAGCTGTAAAGTGCTTTTATTTTTTTTTTATTAATTTTTTTGTCTTTTTAGGGCCGCACTGCGGCATATGCAAGTTCCCAGCTCAGGGGTCGAATTAGAGCTACAGCTGCCAGCCTAAGTCACAGCCACAGCAATGTGGGATCTGAGCTGTGTCTGTGACCCACACCACAGCTCATGGCAATGCCGGATCCTTAACCCACTGAACAAGGCCAGAGATCAAACCCACATCCTCATAGATGCTAATCGGACTTGTTACTGCTGAGCCACAAGGAAAATTCCCTGTAAAGTGCCATTAACTGATAGAGTGTACAACCTATGAGGAATCGTTCAGAATAATGTCACTCAAGATGGGAAGTTTATGAACAATTGAAAAGGGTAGCTTTCATCAATAAGTACCAGTTTGAGGTATTATAGGAACTGAAGGGCAAAAGGAGGAAGGGAGAGAAAGAAGTATGTGCGTGTGTGTGTTTCAGCACATGTATATTTTATATCTGTAGCAACTTCCTTGAGGAGACTGAATTGTAAACTTACACCCATATCTTGAAATTGAAGTTTTATCATAGTACCTTTTATCAAATCATTTTAAAACTAGCTAGCTTTTGTTTCGGGAAAGAACTCTGTGGGATTTGTTTTCTGTAGGTCATGCTCTGTTCAGTCCCAAGCACGTACTGCTGGACATAACAAGTACTAACGTCCTGATGGACGGTTTGCCCTCAGCACTGTCCCCAAGGACTGCAGTGCTTCAGCTCGAACAGCCTGGTTTATTGGGCGTTATCTACAGTGGGAACTTCATTAAATTCCCTTCTTAAAAGCTCACTGATGGAGCTATTTACCACAGTCACATTTTTCTTTCTTTTTTTCTCCTTTGCAAAGGTTGACTTTGCAAGAATGTTATTTCTCAGTGCTACACTGTGGACCTCTGGTGCATATTCTCATTTATTTTGGCAAGTGAACCATTTTGTCTGTTTGGCTTAAAGTGGTTCACTGTATTGTGTGATAGACAGCAAGAACATGGCCTAACATATTTTCTATCGATTGTTTTAAACCCCATTGCTCTTCATATAAAAGCTTACTGGGAACTTGTAAACACAAAGCTGCTCTGAGTTTCCGGTCTCCGTATTGATAGTATTTGTGGGCTCTGGTGCAAGGAGTCAGACTGTTTCTCAAAGAGTGTTCCAGGAACACACATCAGGACTTCATATTTGTGCAAAGGACCTCAACAGTCAAATGAGTTGTGGAAATGCCATATAAATGTAAATTGTCTTAAAGATTCACGCCATAATTAGCATATGGACATCTCTAACCATCTTGCAATTAAAAGAAAAACTAAAATAGTCTAAGCCAGTAGTTTCTGAACTTATTTGTCCAAATTTAAAAGTATTGGTTCTCAACTTTCTGTGGCACTGCTGTTTCTTGAAATATATTTTGAGAAATACTCACCAGTACCCATTGGCTTTTAAGTCCAGTTGGACCTGTGTTAGAATTTTAGTTCTATTATTTGAGTAGCACTTCTATTCTTCATGAGCCCCAAATCCTCCTTTTGGGAAATATTTACCTCAGGGTGTTATTGACAAATTAAATAATTTGATACATCTAAAGCAAATGATACAATGCTTGGCGTAAATTTTAGCTCACTTTCTTCTTAGTCACTGTTTTCCCTCATTTTCTTTAAGAAGTATTTAAAATTGCACTTCCTTTTTGAATTCTTCCTTCAAAAGTTGATCTAGAAAGATACTCTGGACCTAAACTCATCTGAAGTAAACATGCATTTCTCTTGACTATATTTTCAAATGTGAAACACAAAATGCCCTTCCTCTTTTAATCAGTACTGTGACTGAAAACAGTGATAGTAGACAATCCCCTTTACTGCGGAGGTGACAGTCGTGTGCTTTCAGGAAAGGGCTGTGGAGGGCTCTCTGGGCTTTGCTCATGTGTTAGGTTCCTTAGGTAGCCACCACTGAGATCACGGCGTAAACCACAGAAAGGTGTTTTAAGGCCATCCGAGTCAGCATAGAAGTAGCAGATGATCCTGTTGTTTGTGTCTAAATGTGGGACTATTATTAGAAAAAACTGTAGCTGTAGCCTGATAAGTTCTGAGATACCAGTTCCGCCTCTGGACAGTGCTGGTTGTCGCCAGCCACCACAGGGATTTCAACCGGCCGGATTTGTTGCTCTAAAACTAGCCAGGCTATAGAAATGAATCTGGAAGGACTGTACTTCTGTGCATAAAACTGCTTGTGGTTCTGGTTGTTTGACTTCAAGAAAGGCAAAGAAGAAAAAAATTTCAGATGCACAAGTATATTTTGTTTATGATGCTGTTTCAGAAGGAAGCCTAGAAAGCTGAGCAGCAGCTGCCCGCTGTGCCTTTGTGACGCTGCAAGGGAGTGCAGGTGCTGGAAGGGAGACCTGTTACCAGCAGTGGGTCAGGAGCACAAACGGAATTCCAGGATGGTGCATTGAGATGCCCATTTTTCACACAGAAGCAGATGTACCATGTAGTCACCTCACTTCGGTTGCCTCTACTTTTTTCTCCCTCTCTGATTTCATCTCTAGGTCCTGACTTGCTTTTAACAGAAGCTTAAAATTATCCTAGGAAGGCAGAGGAAGTTCTCACCTAGCCGATTTCAGTTTTTCAGTTTTAATGAGAATAGTGCATGTAGAAGACAAGTAAATTTTCTCTTACTAAATTGCACTCCGTTTTGCAGCGTGACTCTGGAGTGTTATGTGCCGGAAGACCCGGTGGCTTCCACCGAGGGGGAGTGAAGGTGGTAAAAAGTGTGCGAAGGGGGAGAGTCTTAGCCAGGTGCATCCTTATGAATCCCCTTAATGTTGATTCCATTCCTGAACACTTTAACTCATTTAAACAAGAGTCCTCATTAATAACGAGAAAAACCAGCAGTTAAGAGGAGTCCACGCTGACATGTGGAAGCCGAGGTGTAGGAGGGCAACAGTGTGGGCTTTGGATTTAGGCAAACCTTGCTTTGACTATAGGCTCTACCGCTTACTAGCTGTATCACTTTGATCTCAGATATAGTTTTCTGTAATTATATACAGGTACAGTATAGCACAGTGTCTCTGTAATGGTCATTTATTGCAGCATCTGTTCCACTCTCTGGGGGTAGGCTTCTCATCACCCCTACACATGGACCCTCTTGAACATAAGCCCTTGTAACAGAAATTGGTTCAGTGATAAGCAAAGACCTAGGCCAGTCCATGCATAGCATTGCACTGGCCTCTGCGATTGGTCTCATCAGAATGAAGTACAAATCATTTGTGTAAGATACACACTGTCCTTTCCTCTGTATGATGTGATATGTAGGAGAAGACGCTGGGAATCTGTAGCAGCTTTTTTACTGCCGTAGAAGACAGCATGTTGCAGATAAAGCCAGTATACGGAGGCGGAAAGAGCAAAGTGAATGACAGGAATGAGGCCGCGCTTGACCGTGACCTTCCAGAGCTTGCCCTCCCCCTGGAATTTCTGGTTACCTGGGTTAGCAGGTTCTCTTTTGTGTTTTATTACTTGCAAAATAAGGGATCCTAATTAATAAATGTATTATGAATATGTCTGACACATCTGTCAGAGAGTAACAAGTAGTAAAGAAGAAAATACAGGAAGGGAAGCATTTCCGTGTTTCAGAAACTTGGAGTCTCCAGGTTGAGAGGTTATTTGTAATTTCAGACTTCAAAACTGTGCCACTTGGCTGTCCTGCGCCCCTTGAATGGCACATTCCTGAGTTTGCCTGCCTTAAGGGGGAGGTGATCAAAACCAAGGGAGGGTGGCACAGAGGCTCCCGGAATGAGAAGCTCGTCAGTACAGCAGACTCCCGGAGAGAGCATCTTACGAGAAGCAGGGCATGCAGAATGAGCAACAGGAGACTCGCAGCCCTCCTTTCACGGTACTGCGGACCACCAGAGAGCTGATGCGGGAGAGCTTCCGTAGGGGCCTTTCAGCTGGTATATAAAAGAGGGCGGCATCGTTTTATGGCCGCTGGTGATACAATGTGTGTAAACAATATTTAATGTAAAAAAGAAAACCGTGTGCTTCTTAATTGAAACAATTCCACCTGTGAAGAATTACCCTTTACAGGGGCCAGGGAAGATCCAGGGACCAAAGAAAATGTCAGTGTAAACTATAAGCATAAATTCAGCAAAATTCATAGTGTGAAAAACTGCAGGACAAATGATCAGGATTTTTCAACAAGTAAATTATAAAAATAAAAGAAGTAGAGGAAGAATTAAGTTAGAAAAAAGAATGTAAATTAGAAATTTTAGAAGCATAAAATCAAGTGCAATAAATTGGTCCTATTTGGATTGTTAATTGAACACCAGTAGCAGTAAGAACAAAAACTAAATAAAGCACAACAAAACTTATGACAGATTTGAAAATATTTGAAAAAAGTTATAGAATAATTGTTAATGTTTTAAATTAGATAATGGTATTTATTTGGTTTATATTTTAAAAAGAGTCTTTATCTTTTTGAGATATATCTGAAATTATATATGGTAAGTAATGTCTGTAATTTGCTCTAGAATGGTTTTTATTTACGTGGACGGGTAGTAGGTGAGGGTGTAGAAAGAAACCAGCCAACCAGCCAGCTGTCGGTTAGAAACAGGATGACGAGGTTCATGTTCATGCTCATTCTGTATCTTTTCCTTGTCAAAATAATTAGACTTCAAGACCATGATGGGAGATAACACACACACACACACACACACACACGTATATATATATATATATGACTGGGTCACTTTGCTGTACAGCAGAAATGGGCACAACATTGTAAAGCAACTATAATTTAAAAATATAAAATAGATTTTTACTTTTTATGGGATTATGCAACCTGAAAGTTACCAATTGTCCTCCACTAGGGCTAAGAGAAAAAGTATGATATTTCCCATATATTGTATATCCTATATTATACTAGAGCCATGTAATCCTACTTTTTAAAAAGGAAATCCTGCATATATATATATATATATATATAGTGTGTGTGTGTGTGTGTGTGTGTGTGTGTGTGTGTGTGTATCTCCTATATTATACTAGAGCCATATAATCCTATTTTTGTAAAAGGGAATTGTCTGGAAGAATTAATAAGTTTTTTATTATAAAAAAACTTAATGTATGGTTTTGAGTTATTTTCTTTAATTAAAAAACATCAAAGAAAGGAAACCCTTGCTTCAAGATGGAATGTTTGACAAGAATTATCCACTAAAGTTGCCTAAATCTCTGTCCTTTCACTTCACAGTGTCCTTGATTTTTAGCCTTGCCTAATCTTAGCAGAGTTGACAGAAGAGATATTTAACAAGTTTTCTCCAGTGTCTAGAACTGCTTTTTTACTCTAGGTGACTTGAAACAGGAAAGAAACAAATGTATATTTCTCTGTTAGTCAAAATGTTTCAAATAAGCTTTTAGGGTATTCCTGGGCCAGCAAAGTCCTCTTTCTGCTTTGCTCCCCAGTGCGGTCTGCCATGGGCAGCAGCAGCGACATCGCCGGGCTTCTCTTCATTGAGCCCTGGGGCTGCTTCAAACCTTAGATGCCATTTTTGAGAAACTCTTCTCAGGGTGTTGATGGGCTCTATGTGGCTCTGAGTAGCCTTGGGGGTGTTCAGGGCCTTTGGTTTTAGTACTCACCTTCCCTCTTATTTAGAACCTGTGAATTTTAGGTGAGCCACAGGGCGGGTATATCAGATGTGCTGATAAAGGAGCAGACTGAGGAGTGGTGGGCGCGAGTGTGCTTGTTCAGCAGTTTTTCGGGGCGCTCTGTCTCCCCAGTTACAAACCAAGGAGCACCACTTTGCCATTCCTGCTAGAGGGCAGAAATTTCTTCACTCACATCTTGCCGTTTAATCCCTGCCAACAGCACACAAACGGTTTTATCAGAAGCAGAAATCAAGAAAAAAATCTACTGGATTTTAAAGCAAGAGGCCCTCCTCTATAATCACCTCTATCACTCACAAAATGGAAAAGAGTGGTTGTGGCTAAATCAGCCAGAGAATTGGGAAAAAAATCACTTGCATTTTCTTGAATTATGGGAAGAGTTGTTTGCTACCTTTGTTTTTGGTATAATATATCTCTTTCAGCTGGTTTGTTTAGATTATATTAAAGTTATTTGTTTTTCTGTGAACATTCCCAGGGCAGGACCAGCTTCAGAATCTGCTGCCAATAATGTTAAGTTGATCTTTCGATCTGAGGTCTGATTTTTCCCTTTTCTCTCTTTCCAATAAGCAGAATTTAGCCTCATCTTGGTTATGTTTCTTGTGGCTTACGGAGCGGTAGTCATCATGTCCCCTCTTGATTCTGGTCTTCAGAAAAGCCCAGTGAGTGCCAGGGTCTTCCCATCTTTTTCCCCCATTGGACTTTTGTCCCTGACTTCTGTGTGATAGCACCACTCAGTGCTTGTCACTATTTAGATCGAGGCCTCTAATAAGAGCTCCAAAAATCTCAGGGGTGATTTTCACAACCGGAGCTCTTTATGTGACCTTTGTGCCCTGGTATTTTAAAGAAAGTTTGGATGGCATGGCATTGGCTGTGATGATGAAGGTTACTAAGAATGACAAATAAGTGACCCTTTAATAAGATTTAAAACAGGTTTATTGAGCTGTGAGGTTGTCAGTAGTAATGAGATTTTATTCTCATTTTCTCACATCTCTTTTAATTTACAGCGGATTGGAAAAAAATGTTTTTAAGGGCTACCAAAATATGATTCATGGCTTCTGCTCATGGATATCGTAGGCTCGTTAGAAAATTATGAAGATGCATAATGCCCAGGGTAAACTAAAGACTCATAAAACATTTTGCTTAAAAGGTAAAATTGATTTCAAATGTGCTAGGGGATGAATATTAGTTAGCCTTAGATTAATTCCCTTTAGCTTGGAGACTACATTGTGTGGGGCACAGTAGTTCTTTAAATTAAAGATGGCATAATTAAAAGTGCAATAAATTGAAAGAATCACTTTATTTGATATTATTTCTATGCAGTCTGGTCTCACTGTCTGATTCTGTTATAGCACCGCCAGTGAGTGGTGACGGCTAGGTACTGATTTTCAACTATATTATTCTTCACTGTAATCACCTTTTATTGTAACACTTATCTGCAAGGGTATGTAGATCAGAAAATGCCCATTAATTACACTGCTAATAGTCAGTAAGTGAGAGGATTATGCTAGAATGAGTAGGGGAGGAGCTGTAAGTACCTCTGGGATAGTGCTGTAAGTACAGCACTGGTGCCCTGGGTGATGCTGAACTGGTGGGCAAGGCTGCCAGCCTGGAGCCGGCAGGTAGCATGCATTATTGACCTTTCATTTACTTGGAAAACTGCGGGAGCCTGAAGCCTAATACTAACCAATGATACTCAGAGCTTCTCTGGCACGGAAAGGCATGGGGAATGCAGTCACCTGACAATGCACAGAGATGAAGATATTTCTAAATGACATGGTTTGATTCTGCTTCAAGTTTTTTATTTTTCATTTTTTTTCTGTGCCGAGCAAGGATGCAACTTGAAACATGAGCCACAAGCTCTTTATACTTGAGTATAAAGTATGGCAGGGGATAATGACTTTTGGATAAGTTGTTCCCAGATATGTAGTAGCTTAATGTTTGTGTTTATTTAGCGTACTTATCTATTGATTTTTCTTGCAACAATTTCCATATGTTTTAGAATTGTAATGTTTGCTAATATGTGGATTTTCATAAAGTCTTAGTGTAGTAGTAGCTAACTGCAGCTCCACTGGTACTGAAATTACACTTCTACTTTTTCAAGCTGTATTTAATGTTGAGAAAAATCACAAACTGTCTTATTCTTGTGGGATGAGATATATTGTTGGTGTAAGTTTTAAATACCTTTGAGCCTGAGAATTCTTAAGCTCAAAAGGGGAATGAGATGATTTTGAACTGACTTTACTAGAGAAGTGGGGGCATAGTATCTCGTGATTAGAGAAGGAAGAAGACGAGTGGTCATGGACCGTCCAGTGGAGAAATTAGGGTCTAAATGGATTTTCATGTTTGAAATAGGTGGAAAAAGAACAGACAGGAGAGTTGCAAATACTTTTGAAAGGAAATGAGTGAAATGACGTCTTTATCCAACTTCACTGCTAACACGAAAGAGAGCATTTTGAGGCTATTCTTGAGCTCAATTAGAAGCAGCACCCATTGGAAAGAAGGAGCATTAGGAGTTCCCTTCGTGGCTCAGTGGGTAACGAATCCGTCTAGGAACCATGAGGTTGCAGGTTCGATCCCTGGCCTTGCTCAGTGGGTTAAGGATCCGGCGTTGCCGTGAGCTGTGGTGAAGGTTGCAGATGCGGCTCGGATCCCGCGTTGCTGTGGCTGTGGCGAAGGCCGGCGGCTACAGCTCCTGTTAGACCCCTAGCCTGGGAACCTCCATATGCTGCGGGTGTGGCCCAAATAATGGCAAAAAGACAAAAAAAAAAAAAGGAAAAGAGCATTACAAAATGAATACATGAAGAAACAAGTAACTAAAATGTGATCTTAAATATCACTGCTCTTTACTGTCTCTTGGCAGAAATGCAAGAAAAACTTAAAATAATCATGCTATGCCAGTTAGGTTTTTTTAAAAAGAAGCACTTGGTTTTCACCTCATCCCTTAGTGTTCTTTGCCAAATGACTTTGATTTTATTTTCCTTTTAAGGTTGTATGAATGTACTGCTTGTTTTGAGCACCGGGAAGATAATATTTTTGTCTCTTGTGGGTGCCAAATGTAGGATAGATTAAAATTTGCCATACCTATTACTTGGAAATTAACATACTATTACATTTCTTCAGAATGATTTCTTTTATTACAAAGATATATTTAATTAGGCATTCAAAATGAAGTGTTCCTTGAAATTTGGAAGTAATTTTACTATTTCCATAATTATGTTGCTAAATTAATTGGTTATTGTGGGCCAAATGTGTAGTTTAAAATCATCAGATTAATGCAAATGACATTTTATATATAAAATTAAATAGAAGACTTTTAGAGATTTCTAAATCTAATCTTAAAGGCAATTGTGAAAATAATTCTCTGTATCAAAATTAAAGATGTTATTTAAAATTAATTCTAAAATGGCAAAAGACGAAAAAATGAAATTAATTCTAAAGTTAAAGGACAAACATTATTTCAGATAAATTCTAAAGGACAAAGATTAATGGTGAAAATCTTTAATTAGTAATAAGGAATCGAGTGGAAAATTATTAACTTGTCCCTTCATAAATCTTTAATACTAATTGATTAGTGCTTTGTATTTAAAGATATAATCACCAGAGTGTAAATAAGCAGTGTAGCCTTTTTAAAATAGTGGGCTAAAATATTCCACCAGACATTTGAAAGTCAATACCTTCTGTAATAGCTAGAGCATTCTGTTCCAAGATTATAAATTCTTGTAAACATTAGAATCATTTCTTAAACTTTGAATCTCTCACTCTCTGCCAGAAACATTACATTTGCTATTTCACAAATACTGTATTTACCTCTATTGTTTAAAAAATGTTTATTTCTCAAACTTTCATTAGGTAGTAATTTATAACTAAGTTTCCCTTACAGAACTCTTTAATACATGTATGTCCATGCTCATGATGGTTAAAATGTGGGCATTTTTGAAACAAGTTGCTTCATTAATAAATATAACTGGGAATAGTTTTCTTGTCTTCAGTAGTGATAGAGAAATCTGAATGTTAAGGATGAAATGAAGACAATATATTTTCTGTAGTACATGATGAATTATTTGAAGAAAATTTACTCATTAGAATTTCTCTTGGGACAAACATTAGGTAAAAGAAATACCTTGATAAAGTGACTGTGGTAGATGGTAGACACCCCAAAGGCACATACAGGAAATAAAAAGTGGTTCCAAATCTTCTGGGAATGAGAAAAAAAGAATAATTTGCATTTCTCCAGAAGAGAAGTAGAAGATAGTAAGTAAGCTGTCAACATGCTATGTGTTGTATGATAGAGTTTATACTTGTGACCCCCTCCAAATGCTGCTATGACTGTATTTCTTGTAGAAGTTGAGAAGGGGCTGAATTTTGCAACACCTGTTGGTATGAGGTGAAACAGAGATAGTGTGTACAAAAATAGAAGCCAAGGAAAGGTACTAGACCCAGAGCTGAAATACATGGAGTTAGATAGAGGCATTATATCAGTACAGTAGTGAAAAATATCCAGCTCATCGTCTTTAGGAACCACGAATGAGGTTATGGGGGGAAGCTGTCTAAGTTAGCTTGGGCTGCCATAATAAATACTATAGATTGGATGGCTTAAACAGCAGACATTTATTTCTCACAGTTCTGGAGCTGGGAAATCCAGGATCTCAGTGCCAGCCGATTTAGCTCTTGCTGAGGGCTCTTTTGCAGAGAGCCATCTTTAATCTGTATCCCACATGGAGGAGAGAGACCGTCTCTCTCATGTTCTGTCCTTTTAGGGCACTAATTCCATTCACGAGGCTCCACCCTCGTGCCCTAGTGACCTCCCGAAGGCCCACCGCCACATACCATCACATTGGGAATTGGGGCTTCAGTACATGACTTTTGAGGGGATACCCATCTTCGGTCCATAGAAAGTGATGGGGGGAAAAGTGACTTCAGTATAATTTATGGGAGAACTGAATTCGACAAGTAGTTCTGAGGATCTCTTTTTAGAAAAAAAAGTTTTTTAAGAGATCATTTCCGAATAGGAATGTGGTCACTTCTCTGATCCAAATGTTATTGTCCTTTCTTTCAATTATCAGGACTACCAAGCAGAATTGCACTTATATTAGCAATGATTTCTGGGAAGGAGTCCAACCATAGTTGAAAGTGTCAAGTTTGTTCAGCCACTCAGTGACATCGAATGGCCTGGGTTCGGCTGAGGACCAGCTGTCCTGAGGATAGGGTTGCTCTAAGTTCCTCTCTTGGCTGATAGGCAACCTGGAGGAATTACTGTTTGATGAAGTGTAACTGGTTCTTCTTAACTAGTGGACACTGCCTTTCAGTCAAAAGACCATTTAGAAATGCTTCAGTGGCTGTGTAATCTTCTAGCCCAGCAATTTCCGGAGGGGCCTGTGAGTCTTTCAGTGGCTACACAAGATAAAGAGATAAGAGGAAAGAAGATAGAAGTTCCATTTGCATGAGTATGGCAGCTACTGGTTAGCTGTTCATCAAAACCATTGATTTTTTCCCTTCCACACAGCTAGGCTACATTTCCCAAATTCCCTTGCAGTTAGGTGCATCCATGTGACTGAATGAATTGCAGCTAATAGGGTGTGAACTGAGTGATAGCCTTACCCATAAAAGCTCACAGGAACCATCATAGGGGCTCTCCCTTCTGCTGGCTTGATGAATAACATAAACAAAGTGATCTCAAAAAAAAAAAAGATAATGAGCCATTCTTTGATAGCTGTCACAGATGAGGAGTATTTCTTCTGGAATTTATATGAGGAAGAAATAAACTCCTCTTCCCTACCCTTCCCCTCTCTTTTTCTCTCTTTCACTTGTTCTTTTGTGTAAAACTAAAGTCGCATTAACTAATGGTATTTTGGTGGATATTTTATTCCATAGCATATTAGTACTATAGTATATATAGTTTTAAGGAAATGTACATATACCGAGGTGGGAGGGTATACTCTTTTTTTCCCCTTACCTTGAGGTGTGTATAACTAAAAAGTGGAGACTAGTGTTTTAATCAAGTTGTATTTTTTGTGCCTAGATCTCTGATTCTCTTCATTTGCCTCTCAATAAGTATTTACTGAGCAAAAATTATGTGCCAGACAAGCATAGCACAAGGCAAGGAGGATAAAGTGATAACAAAACATATATAGATCCTTGTCTTTACTTTGTTCTAGAAGGGAAAAGAGGCAAGAATAAGAAGAGATAAATAGACATAATTATTGTTAGTTGCTTGGATAATTCTCATGGGAAAGAAAGAATTTTAAAGTAGAAGAATAATGATAGTGAGGTGGTATGCTTATTTTACACAGGGTGCTGAGGAAAATCTTTGAAGAAGTGATGCCTAAGATGAAGCTAATAGTTCAGTGAAGGACAAGGACCAGAAGAGAATCCCAGGCAGCTGTGCGCAGGCACATTCTTGGAATTGAAGGCCAGGGTGTCCAAGGCAGTGTGACTGAGCGGGAGAACGGTCCAGATGTGCTTGGGGAATACCTGCCTATGAGATCCTGCAGAGCCGTAGACAGAGGGGTTGTCAAGTTACTGTCCATGGTGCAGACTTTACAACATTTAACTAGCTTCTTGTAAATAAATTTTTACTGAAAGATAGCCGTGCTCATTCCTTCCATTCCTTCCATTCCTCTTCATAATTTCATAGTTGCTTTCATGCTACAATGGCAGAGTTGAAGAGTTGCAAAGGAGGTTGTATGGCCCATGAAACCTGTAATGTTTAATCACTGGATTTTTACAGAAGAAAGTTAATCTGTATGTGATACAGAAGATGGAGATATTTTGGATTTCAATCTAAGAATAATAGGTAGCTATCAATGAGTTTTAAGAGGAAAATACGGTTATTACTATTTACATCTTAAGAATATCCCTCCTAAATAAATAGTGGATTGGAGAGGGACAAGAATGGAAGTAGGGGTCTTTTAGGAGACGTTTATTGTGGCTCAGATAAGAGATGATTGTGGCCATTCCAGCAGCGGAATATGTGAGATTTACTCAAGGGTGATTCCTAACATTGACTTGAGTAATTGACAGTTGGTTTGGCTTTTATTGAGATGGGGAAAAATGGATTGGTTGAAAGTGTATGGAAATAAGTTTTGGAAGAAAAAAACAAAGAGCTTTCCTTTGCATCTATGAGTTTGAGATGTTAAGGAAGAAGCCAAATGAAGGAGTCCAGAACTCAGAGGAGAAGTCTGAGCAGGTGACATAAATTTGGCAATCACAGACATGATAATTCTACTTATACCTTTGGCATTTAATGGCATATCACTTAGAGAAAGTACAGAGACAAGAAAATAGACACAAGACCCCTCCTAAGGGACCTCAAAATTTAGATATCAGAAGAGCCTGAGGCAGCCAAGGAAAGTGAGAGGGAGCTGTAGGGAAGGGTGGATAACCAGTAATGTCACTGAGGTTTAGAAAAGAAAAGACTTATCTTCGGAGGGCAGTGGTCGATCTTGTTGAAAGCTTCTGAGAAATCACGTGAGATAAGGAAAGACCATCCGCTTTGAATTTGGCGACATGGATTTGACCTTCATGGCTGTCCTTGGAGCCTTGACTAGAAGAGTTCCTGTGGAATGAAAGAACGGGACTAGTTTGTACAGCACTTCATTATGGACAGGAAGTGAGGAACTTGGGAGTGCTTTGAAGACAGTCCGTCTGGGGAGTTTGACCATGGAATGGAGCAAAGGAGTGTGGCCATTTCTAAACCAATGTCTGGGGTTATGGGAGTTAAAAATTTATTTATTATGTTTTATGTATTAAAAAATTATGGCAGCTACCATAGCATATTTGAAAATAGTGGAAATTCAACAGTAGGAATAAAAAAGATCGATGATGCAGGAAATTAGAGGTTACATGACAGACAAAGGCTTTGAGAACAAAGAGGGGATTGGCTCCAAGCACGTGGGATGGATTGACCTTTTTATGGGAGAGGGACAGCATTAGGAGAGAAGCGGGGGTGGGTCAAGTTCAGCCAGTTTCTCTGGTGAGCTGTGGGAATACTGTATGTAACGGCTCCTGTTTTCCAGCCGGAGTGGGTAAGAGGCAGGGTCGCCAGGAGACAGTGTGGCAGGAAGAGGAGGAGTTGTACGGGAAGGAAAAATTTGACAGGTGCCAGCTGATAAAATGAACTCGGCCAGGTCAGGTGTGAATTCTTTTTCCGAGGAACTGCTAGAACTCGTTGCTGTGAGTGATGTTAGGGATTTGCGATGGTTGCTTAAGTGGCTTAGAACAGATGTTGGAGTGGGGCAAATCTGAGCTCAAATTCTGCCCTTATTTCCAGCTCTGTGACTTCGGGCAAATTAGTTTTACTTCTCTGACCGTTAGTTTTCTTGTCTGTAACATAACTATGGCAACACTTATCTTGCTTAATGAAATGAGTTTGTGTATATAAAGTCCTTTGCATAAATAAAATAAAGGCCTCAGTCAATGGTAGCTGTTGTTATTATGCGTGCATATTTCCCTTATAAAGCAGCAGCTTTGTTTGTTTATACCTTTGATAATTTCCAGCATTTTCAATGTATTTTCTTTGTTCTTAATTTAGATCAAACTAATTGTAGTTTGACATCCAAGCGAAATGCCTTGCTCTGAATCTCTCTGTCCCCACGACCCCACCCTCAAAAGAAAGTTGTTCTGTTTTGAGGGGGTAAAAGACAACAGGAATCCCATGTTTGGTTGCAATTAAGTAAGAGAAAGTTTCTGAAGAGATGAGTGATGAGCGGGGTTTTGAAGGATGGCAGCATGCTGATGGAGAGAGCAGAAGTGAATTTGTAGGTCAGTGGGTGGGGGTTTGCATGAGGAAAGATACCGAGATGAAAATGAGCAAGTCCCATGTGGAAGTTGGCGGGTAGGTGTTGCCGGTGACAGCGGAGAGGCTGCAGTGAGAGGTAATGAGAAGTGAAGGTGGGCTGGGATCCTGGGGCTGTCCTATCAGTGGAAAGCCCTGAAGGCCCGAGAGGGCCTGGGATGGGCGTAGCAAGTGATGCCGAAGTGCTGGACAGTGCTGAGCAGGCACAGGCTCTGAAGGAAACGGAGCCAGAGGAAGACGGTTCCCGTGTCTGTCAGGAGGCGGCATCTGATCAAAGGGGCGCAGGGAGCCGCGCCTGTAGCTCAGGCCTCCGTGGCTGTGGGGCCGGGACGGCCAAGGCGGGTCACAGGGCACAGGCCCGGGGCTTGTTGGGGGTGGGTGAAGAAGGGCAAGGAGAGCAAGTGAAAACAACCGCACACTTGAGCCCTTGCAGCCCGGAGGGGCTTGGAGATGGCCGAGGGTGGGGGCAGTGGGAGAAGAGAAGGGGAACGATTTCATAGAGCGAAGGATGAGAAGACGGTGCATCTTTCCGTAGAACTTCCATCTGAATTACAGCGGTGAGAAACCAGGACCGCCTCAGAGGTGGACGCGTGGTGGGAAGAAGGAATACTGGGAACGGACTCCGGAGACTGTGCCCCTGGGCGGTCGCAGGCCGCGTACTGCTCCTATCTGGTGTTGTCTGTGGATATGCAACAAAAGAGAGACACCGAGTAGGTTAGGTACTCCTTGGGTGCAAGTTTCTAATTCCGTCTTTCCTCTACTGCATCAGCCTGGAACGCTGGCGCCTCAGGACTGGGAATATGAGAAGGGACTTTGCCAGGAGATACAGTGCTCAGTGAAGCACCTCAGAGCTTCCCTCCGGCTCTCTGCAGCCTAGGGTGTGAGCTTCCTGAGATCTGGAGTTTGTCCAGGAGTTGTCTTAGGTGCTCTTGATGCCATTGGACCAGGGTCTGGAAGGACGGACATGAGATGAGCACCGAGCACACCGGGCTGTGGGCTTGGTCCTTTGCAGGTGTCTCTCGTGCTCGTCGCTTAAACACGGCTGTCTTGGCCATCTATGCAAATCGTGCTGTCGGTGTGAAAGTAAAACCTTTTTCTTATGAAACGCTCCTATGAATATCTTGATTTGAAATGTCTTTCTCAACTTTTTCTGTGCATAAGGAGAGGAAAGATAGTGCCCTTTCAAGTTTGATTAGATCACAGAATTACTGTTATCTTTAACACTTTCAAGGTAACTTTAACTGTGAAGTAAAGTGTAAATTAGCAGGAAAAACATGTTTGGTTTCTTGACTAAGATGCGGAAATTTTAGCAGTTGACATCCAGCTTATTTTTGTTTTTGGCATGTAAGTATTGTGTGTTTTCGATAGTGCTGACAAAACTTTTAGAAATGAAGACTACAGAGTGAATGTGAAATGCAAGTCCTGTCTTGAATCTCATCTGATTGATTTCATATAGCATATGCATATCCTCTTTTCATATATAATTTATGTATTATACATCTTATGTACCTTTCACCATTATATAGATACATATATATCTTTATAATTTCTGCTTCTTTTCCAAATTTAATCTCCCAATTTAGTGGATTTTATTATCTTTTAATGTGCTAACTTATTTTTGCTCAAAATGTGGTAAATTGTGGTTATTTTACTCCATTTTTAAAACTACTTTCATATGGCCTGAAGATTTAAATTAAGTGCACATGTTATATTGGTGTTTAATTATATGCCTGAAGTTTCTATTGGTAGTGAAAATATTGTACTTTCTTTAGAAATAACTTCTATACTTCATATTCATAGCTTAATAAAAATATTGTATAGTCATAAGTGTGAAAAGGAATTAATCTGTTTTGAATTTGAAGTTGTAAAGAATGCTCCTTTAAAAAAATTAACCCAACAGTTGTAAAAGTATTAGTACTCATAGGTGAGAAAAAAACTGGTTTAAAAGTGAACAAGTCAAAGTATTGCAAATGATGAAATGTCTCGTGTGTTTGGCCAGCTGTCTGTGGCTTAGGCTGGGACTGGAGTGCACAGCCAATGTGTGGGCAGAAGGAAAGGCTTTTTCTTTGACCACACCAAATCACCAGAAGGTACATTCCATCTTTGTTCATTTAATGGCCATGTGGGCCGGAAAGCGTTTTTCAAATTGCATTCCACAGTTTTCTGAAGCATCTTTGAATGTGGCAGCTCTTTGAAATTAAGTGTGATTTTAACAGACAGAAGCTCCTGTCAAGCAGGGTGAGAACTTAAGCGTGAGTTGGAAATAGACTTCTCTTCTTAGATCACTTCATAGAGACTGTTCGTGCTTGTGCTGCAAGAACAGTGAGGATGGCTGCTCATTTAAGTGGTCTCAGAGCTTCAGTGGTGCCCACACAGTGTCCGGTGGCACTGGCTGTCCCTCCACTCCAGCTGCTTGTCATGGCCCTTCCTTAGCACTAGCTGCTCTGTTTTTCTCTGGAAGTTTTTCTGAGACTCCCCGAGTGGAGAGGTCACCCACTACCTCTTCATTGCTCCCTCGGGAGGTCTGCTGTCGGCACACACACTCCCAAACGCCTGCTCTCAAATCTTTCGGGTAAGCCTTTTGGAAAAGAGTTGTTTCTTACCTAAAATCTTGGAGATGTACAAACTTTAGGCTCTGGACTTACAGACCCACATTTAAAAGCTGAAATTAGAGGAGTGTAGGAAGGAAAATAACCTTTCGTAGAATTCACTTTTTCCAAAATTGGGGTAGCGGTGGTGGGTGAGGAAGTTGAATATAGAATAAACGAAGACGATTAGGAAAACTGTGCAGCTGGGACCTGACACCTTTGACTCGTGGGCCTCATTTCTAAATTACGATCCAAACCTGATCTTAGGTATTTTTTATTTAAGGCAGGAACGAGAACATTTTAGATTTGTTCATCAAGAGGAAATCCAACTCCTGAGCTGCTTTTAAAAGACTGGTTTCTTTTATTTTTGATATTTTTCAAAGTCTACTCAGGAAACCTAGGCCATTTCAGTGTTTCTTTCTTATTTGAGTAAAGGGCCTGTTCCACCACTGGTTACCTACAGGTAGAAATTCAGCATTTCCTTTAGAATCAAGCGCCAGAGCTGATGCTTCTCCTAGGCTGACACTCAGGGCTGCATGTCCACATGTGAGGCATAACTGGACGCTGATTCTCAGTCCTGATTCCTGAAAGCTGTCCTTCACCGTGGTGCCTTCACTCTTCCTGCACAGTGGCTGACCTTGAACCAGCAACATTCCTATTATCTTCCTGAGGGCTGGTAAACTTGAAGGAAAGTGATAGAAGAAGATTTTCAGTTATGTCAGGAATGAGGAGCTCTTTCTTAATCTCTGTTTTTGGAAGCTTCCAATGCTCTGTGAATGAGGACTTGAGATTCCTGGCTGGAAGTGTAAGAAAAGAAAGCATGGGAGTTTTTACCCTCTTTATGCCTCTTAGGAATACAGAGGAAAGCAGTGGTCACCAATTTTTGTACTGGGACATTTTTTAATCGCCAGTGACAGAATTCCCAACTCAAACTGACTTAAAGGGTATGTATGTATGGGAGTTCCCTTCGTGGTTCAGTGGTTAACGAATCCGACTAAGAACTGTGAGGTTGCGGGTTCGATCCCTGGCCTTGCTCAGTGGGTTAAGGATCCGGCGTTGCCGTGAGCTGTGGTGAAGGTTGCAGACGTGGCTCAGATCCCACGTTGCTGTGGCTGTGGCGAAGGCTGGCAGCTACAGCTCCTGTTAGACCCCTAGCCTGGGAACCTCCATATGCCGCGGGTGCGGCCCAAATAATGGCAAAAAGACCAAAAAAAAAAAAGGGGTATGTATGTATGGATGGATGGATGGATTTATTTTCTTTTATACCAACTTAAAAAACTTTTTTTTTTGTTATAGTTGATTTACAGTGTTCTGTCAGTTCCTGCTGTAAAGTGACCTAGTTATACCTATATGTACACATTCTTTTTCTTAAGTCATACAGATTGAAGGTCTGGGAACACATTTGTTTCAGAAAGACAGGGCTGAAATGATTTTCACCGGGACCAGATTCTGTCTGTTTCCTCACATGACCTCTTTGTTATTGGCTCCACTCACTGACAGGCTCTGCCTTTATGGGGCAGCGTCAGCCCTGCGTACACCTCACTAAGTCAGGTACCAGTTCAGGTGTGATGCACTCAGGCTGAGGTTCTGAGCCTAGCCCTGTGTGGACCTGAACCGTTGCTCATAACCAGTGTCTGGCAGCAGGGGCAGGAGATGACTGGACTGACGGGCTGAGATCACGTCACACTAGAAACCGGAAGTGAACTTAGCTCCCCAGGAACCATGTTGTCTACAAAGGAGGGAAGGGAAAGCCCCTGCGTGAGGACTGACTCACTGCCAGCCAAGGAGGATGACTAGATTCTGGAGACTGAGAAGCAGTAGTGTCTCCTCGACCCTGCAGCACTTTCTCCCGGAAGCACCTTCACAGAGAGACCTAGTGTGTCCTTCACAAGGTCAAGATACTGACTCATGAAATTATCTAATGAAGAACAGCTTCTCCCAACTTCCCCCTCATTTGAAAACTTGCTCCTTTTTAACTATAATATACTATGCCACGTAGCTCAACCCTATACTAGATTTACTGATGATAATGCAGCTATCTAACATCATGTATATGATTTACTCTGAATGGTACTGGAAATTTGTTTTTATAGCTCTTTTTACAACTAACGTGAAAAGATAACAGAGATCATTTGAAACTTTTGAAATACTTGAATGACTGTATGTGGTCTTACATTAAAATTGCTAGCAAAATTTCAAAAAAATGCAGAGAGGACAGTAAAATTCAGTGAAGAAAAACAAAGGGAAATTTTTACAATCCATTATTTATCAGTTTTGTTTTATCCCAGTAATCCTGTCATTAAAAATGTATCTCATATCTAAAACTATTGTGGGGAGTTCCCGTTGTGGCTCAGTGGTTAGCGAATCCGACTAGGAACCATGAGGTTGCGGGTTCGATCCCTGGCCTTGCTCAGTGGGTTAAGGATCCGGCGTTGCCGTGAGCTGTGGTGTAGGTCGCAGACGTGGCTCGGATCCCACGTTGCTGTGGCTGTGGCGAAGGCCGGCAGCTACAGCTCCTGTTAGACCCCTAGCCTGGGAACCTCCATATACTGAGGGTGCGGCCCTAGATAAGACAAAAAAAAAAAAAAAATTAAAAACTATTGTGACATTATTTCCTCATACAAGCCTATAGCTAGAAAAGAAATCATAGATGCTGCTGACTTCCTATTTATTCTTAAGAGTTTACTACTTCAAATAAAAATCTGCAACTGTCAGTGTTTCATCTGTTTTTTTTTCCTTATTGGCTTCTGTGAGTCCTGGATCAGGCTTCTATCTCCCCTGTGAATGGGATCTGTTTAGTAAACAGTTGGCATAGCATTGTTGACAGTTCTGACGGGTCTCAGAGATTCAGAGAGAGGAGAGAATAGAAAAACGCTGGCAAATCTACTTGGGTCCAAAAGCATGCAGGATATTTCAGGGTGATGTTTGGGGTTAAATATTTCTCTTTTTTTTGGTCGTCTCGAGTAGGATGCACGTATATACATATTTACATGTGTATTGTGCTTGAAGGAGGGGCCTATCATTTGAATAATCAGTGTATGTACTTTTACACAGTGTTACCAGGCAAAATCTTCAGATAGTTTTATTTTTTACTCCACCAGATCACCGTGCTGCTGAACTCAACTAGTAGAATTGGTCAGTTATCTTGGTGTCATCGAAGTGCATCATGTTCTTTTCCATGAAATAACTTGGGTTTGATATGTCACCATTCGTAGAGCTGTGTCCTAGGTTTATGTTTTTTTGTTAGGAGCAGTTGCATCAAAATGGAAATCTGGTAAGAGCGGTGGCAGTAGAAACCGAGCTGTCACAAGGGCATCGTGTCACCTCCACGTGCGGGGCCACAAGGGATGTGGGGAAGCACGCCTGGGAAATACTCAAGGAAGTGTCACAGATGGCCAACTCTTTTTTTAAGACGAGCGTACAAAGAAGATATTCTATAGTTAAGACTACAACCAGTGTAGCCCGCTGTTTGATTCCACAGCGGGGCCAGGGGAACCCATGCGCTCATCGGCGGCCGTTTGTGGGACTAGCTTCAGGGTCACCGACAAGCCTCCGGTGAGTGTCCGCTGTAGAAAATACATGTCCTAGGCCATAGCGTTACCAGAGCACACATATTGCTACTCTTGAGGGACGATAAAAGCGGTTGGGGAGATGATGACTTAAAAAGCATAAATACTGATGCTAAGCAGTGTGAGTTACTTCATAGTATAGATCAGGAGTCAGTCATTTCTTTTAAAGGATAAGATGCTAAATATTTTCATCTTTGTGGGCCACATGGTCTCTGTTGCAACTATTGAACTCTGTTGTAGAAAGTTATGTAAATGAATGTGCTGTGTTCTGACAAAACTTTATTTATGAATACCGGAATCTGAAATTCATATAATGTTCATGTGCCATGACATATTAATTTTCATTTGATGCTTTTCAATAATTTAAAATGTAAAACCCATTCTTAGCTAGCATACTGTACCAAACAGCACGGGCCGCAATTGGTCTGTGAGCGCTAATTTGCTGGACCACGGTACAGATGATAAGTGCCCTGGCTTGCTGGGATATGAGGATATGACCTGTTTGTGGTAAGTCAAATATATAAGTCTATATGCTGGGTTTTGAGATAACTAGGTTTAGTCTTCAATATTTTGTAGTCAACCAATTGGTTTTTTCAATTATTTCCAGTGGAAATTTGCCTGGTTAGGGCTAGAACTTAGAGGTATTTGTATACACCACTGGCGGTGGTTTCGATGGTACGGCATAGGGTTGTGTGTAAGAGAGCAGTGAGGGAGAACTGAAAGCTTAATGGGAACCAGGTATCTCTGAATGTTGGGCAGAGTGGGCCATTCCTCAGGAAAGAGGGGCCTTGGACGTTCTTGAGCAGAGGGATAATCTGATCAGAACTGTGCTTCGGGTGGTTTAGAGTGTAGACCAAAAAGATGAAAGGAGAGCTGGGTAAGGGAACTAACACTGGGCGTCTCTTACATGTCAGAAACTTTCTAGAGGTTTGTTCAATCATTTCTCTACTGGGAGGAATAGGGCAAGGCCGGTTTGTGAAGTATTGCGGGAGTGTGAAGAAAGGGGAAAGGTGCTTCAGACTGAATGTGGAAAATGAAGGAAAGAATCAAAGAGAATTCAGAGCTTCCCAGCTCAGGTGACTAGAGGAGTGGTAACAGGGCGTCAGGAGGAGGTGGTTTTTGGAGAGATGTTTGGGCTGAGAAGCCGTACTCAGCCAGGGAAGTTAGCAAAGGCCATCAGACTCGAGTCCCAAGAGGTTCAGCTGAAGATTCATTACTCTTTTAGTGCACACTGCCCAAAGATGACTTTAAAAAAGTTACTATATACCTTAAATTATTAACGGCTGCTTGTATTGTGCTTTGTCACTTCACTGACAACTGTGGGTGGGGAAGATTGGTTACATTTAACAGATCAGTAAAAATGTTTGAAGAGCTACAAAATTTAAGGCATTTTATAGAAAATGAACACACACACAGGAATTGTCATACTCGATTTAGTGGTTCCAGAAACTGGATGTTTTATAAGCAGTAATTGTTTTAGTTCAGATTTAAAGATGTCGAAACCAATACGTTGAGTGCCTTTAATACATGCCTCAAACACGTTCTGCTTTTTATCCCCCGAACATTTGGTTTATGAATAGTGACACAAAGAAGTTAGGGATTTTATTCATGGAGGCCTCATTGCTTTAGCTTAGTGACTTGTAGCACTTATTCTTTTTCATTAGGAAATCCTCACAAGCAGAGTTTCTTCCTGTTTCCGACGGATCCATTCCACTTCCCCGAGTTCCTTACCTCGATGTCGTCGCGGTCCTGCGATCTTCCCCGAGAGGCGCAGTTACTCTGTCCGCTCTGATTATTGATCTGCCAGCATGTCCGCATTTCCGACTTAGAGAGTTAGTCGCCGTTTCTTGTGATGGCCATCGCAAGTGACTTGCCTTGCTGGCGCCCGTGGATGCCGAGGAGGCCGGCTTCGAATGCCGGTGCCTGCTGACATTTTATCGCTTCCTGGGTGCCCTCCCGCGGGTGGAGCGCGGGCAGGATTAAGCGCGAGGCACGCCCGGCTCTGTTTAGCTGGGCGAAAGCAAGGAGGCGATTCTGTGCCTCTGCGCCTTTCTTCCTTTTTCTCTCCTTCCTCCTTTCTTCTTTATTTCCTGCCTTCCTTTCTCCTTTCCGCTAGAGCCGTCACTCCCGTCAGGCTGAGGTGAGGAAAGCAGACGCCGTTTTAAATGCTCCAAGTGGGAAAGATTTGAACAGGAAAACAGAGGCCTTCACTAGTGTTGGACGGGCTGGTGGCATAAAAATCGGGGAAGCCCCTGCCGCTGGGACCTACACCACTGGAGAGGATTTTCACGCAGATTCTTCAGCTTCTCCTTCACAGTTTGCCAAGATGTATGCAAATTACTCTCACTGGGAGACTGTAGCCAAGACAGTGTGAGGAAAGGAGTCCCGGGGAAGGTGGTTCTCGTCTCCCCGAGCGTCCCCCCTGCAGTGCAGCGGGTAAAATAGATGGAGATGACAGTAGCGTCAAGTTGACAACACTCGGACACATTTACTGAGCCTCTACAAATCAGACGAAGATGAACGTGGTGATTCCTCAACGTCCTCACAGTCTGGTTAAGCTGACCGATGTTAATTCTCTTAAGACAGTGAGCTTTGCCTGTGCTGGGACAGGTCCCCCAGGAAAGCTCTGCTGCAGAGTGGCTTCTGGTCACCAGGGTCGGTTACGTCAGGGCACATCTCGGGTCCAGATGCTAACAGCTGCTTCCAGTGAGAGCGCGACATACAGCAATTACCAGAGATAGAAACATTGTCCCCAACATAAGTGGCATAATGCCACTAAATTCCCAAGATGCTTTTCAGAATATTAATATGCTCATTAAGTTCTTTTCAGATAATTTTCACCGTATTTTAAAGTTATGTGTCCCTCTTGACTGGGTGACACCTCCCATGAGATGCTGCATGAGGGTAACTATAAAACTTCAGAGCAGCTTCTGTTCATTTTAGCACCACATTATCATTACATTACGAAGAAGATTTCAAGTGAGATTTAGTGACTGTAAATTACTGACGATCTGGTGAAACTGGTGTCTCTAGTCTCAGTCCTGTCAAGGGTGGACCACCGTGCCACAGGGCCATGTGATATTTTGAGAGATGGGCAGCATGCGAAATGAGAAGTTAGCTGTGTAAATTACACGTTCCGTGTTCCAGACTTACTTTCCTCAGTAAGAGTCTGCTGGATCACAGGGGACAGAGAGTTAAGTAGCGGAAAGTTCTGTGGAAACGTTGTGCTAGTGGCAGTAATGCATGAGCAAACCTGGGTCCCAGCGCCCATGATGGCTCCCATTGCCCACCTGCAGGATGAAATCTTAGCCCCACATCACAGCCCCTGCGGCCTCAGAGCTCTGGGCTTCCTCATATTGGCCTTCTTTTCCTGGGGCTTCCTTAAGTTTGTCTTGTCACCTCACACCTGTATCTTTGTAAGTGCGCTCTGCTCAGATTGAAAGCCTGTCATCCTCCCTTCCTCTCCACTGGCACCCAAATCAGCCTGATTTCTTTTCACCTTTTAGTTCTCTGAGCTCGGCCAATTGCTGTGCCTTCTGTGTTTTCATTGCTTAGCTATTTTTTCTGCTCAAATTTTTATTTTGATGACTTGATTGCTTTTATGTTTTCTGCATCAGACTAAAAGCTCCTCAAAGACAGAGACTCTTCTTATGCAACTTGGCATCTTTAGAGCTGACTACAACTCCCCACACATAGTATAGTCTCATTAACTGATAAATGAGTGAATGGACTAGGCTTGGGAGCAGGTAACTTCTAATCACAATGATAAAAATGAATAAAATGGAACTTTGATTCTCATTTAATTATTTTATAATTGTAACAGTGCTATAAGTTTTTAAAATAATGATTCCACAAAAGGAAGAAATTATAGGTCTTTCCTAATGTTTTTCCCAGCACCTTGTATTCTACCAGGACCTTCTGTACAGTCAGCAATGCCTATAATAATGAACTAAGCTGGCTAATATATATATTTTTCCTTCTAATTAATTCACTCTCCCTAGTTTACCTTGCAAATGCAGCTGCTGGGAGAAGCTCCGATGGTTATGGGGTTAAAGAGGAAATGGTCATAATTTTTATTTAGTGTTTTCCATATAAATGCACCTCATTATCTGCTGTACCTCATTATATATGATCTATTTTATGACCATTTAGTTCTCCTTAGCAGTCCTGTTTTTATTCTGTTATGCTTGCTGTCTAAACTCTCAGCTTTATGACTCCATTACCCCAGCTCACTGCTGCTGCTGCCCCACTCCCACTGCTGAGGTGGATAATGTAGCTTTGCTGTTGCCAGGCCGGCAACAGACAGGCAGCGGCAGAGGGCCCAGTGTCTCCGTGTCAGGCTCTCACATCACACGGCTTGTGAGAGAAATTACCCCTGAGGCTTCTTCAGGAACAATAGCATCAATGAAGTTCGGAAGTGACTCCCACAGATGCTGGACACTCAATCAGTCCTACTTAATTTAATTACACTCCTGAATAAAAGATAAAAGAGATGCTCTTGTCGTCCAGTCCTTGCTATTTATTTTCTCATATGCTCCCCCCCGACTTGCTTAATCCTTGCTGAGAAATGTCGGTGTAATTAAGTTATAATTATTTAAAAGTGGACTTTGTTATAATGCCTTGTATCACTTTCCACCTCTCTGGCCTACCAAACTCAAGTACATGAGAGCTCTACTATGTAAATGGAGTGATGGAGTGGGGAGAAATTGGCTCTTGTAACCTTGACAATTCATCCACTTCTTACACCCCCATAATTAAGGGTACGGATGACACTGCCACTTACAACTTTATGTCTTGAAATTTTGTTCAGTAAGGTATTTGCATGGTAGTTAAATAGATTTGGGGCAAATTTCTTTTTACCAATCTTAAATGGTAGATTAAACTTACAAGGTACCAAACTTAATAGAGCAGGTGCTCTACTGTACTTTGTTACAGAGTCCATTCGGACATGTTGCCCCTTTAGTCTTCACCGTGGCTTGGAGGGGTGAGTCTGCTTGTCATTTTAGAGTAAAGAACTTAAGACAAAGGGTGGTTAGGAGATTACCTTGTTCAAGATGTTATAGTCTTTAAACAGTGATCCCAAAACTTCGACTTTTTTCATTCATTCGCTCATTCAGCTAGTCAGTAACTATTGTGACTAAATCGTGCCAAGCAGTATTCCTGACCCTGAAGAAGCTGATGAATAGGTAGAAGTCCCAGAACCACGTGGTGCGGCTTGGCGAGACCTGCACAGAGCAGGTGGTGGGGTGACTGGAGGGAGCTAACTAGGGCGTGGCAGGTGGTACAGGAGAGCCAGAGGGCCGCAGGAGTTTGGCGTGTATTCTAAAGTAAAAAGGAATCAGTGACGGACTTTTTCCTCATGAGTAATGGGATCAGTTAGAGTTTTAGAAAGAGTCCATCTAGTTTTAGTCTGGGTCACGTCAAGAACGCCTCGTAGGGTGGATGTGCCGCCTTAAACTAAGGTAGGAAGCACAGAAGGAGAAGCAGGAGTGGGAGGGAAGTCTGTAACTTTCACGTGGCACGTGGTTTCTTGTCTACAGGACTTAGAGGTAGACACACTGGTGTGAATCTCAGTAGGAAGGTCCGGAGGTATGTGTGGGTGTTCGTCCATGGTATTACTTAAAATCTCCTGGTAGTTTGCCATATTTACGTGGTTATCTTCTCTACTAGAGTATGAGCTATTGAGGGCCCAGACTGTTGGCTTCTTCAGCTTGGAATTCCCAGATTCTAGCATATGTTTATTGAATTTAATTGGAATATCATCAGTTTATTTCTTTGAAGTAACTTTTTAAATCCCCCAATATTCCTTAACTTCGAATGCTGTTAGCACCACGGTATCTGTGTACAGTCCTCCTGCTGATTTCACCACCCGGCTTTCACCGGGGCAGTGCAAAGGAGAAGGGAGCTGGAGGGTGCATATTCATATGGACTCACTGAGCCTTGCAGATTCTGCCTCAGAGACCTGCACACAGAGCAGGGTGCAAACCTAGTTTTACCGTTTGAAAGCTCTTGAGTCTTTAGCACGTCTCTTAACTGATCTCAATTTCCTTTTCCTTAATGTAAGGATAATAATATCTTTGTTACAACATTTTTATTGCTTATTTATTTATTTTTGGCCACACCTAAGGCATGTGGAATCACACCCGTGCCACAGCAGCCACCTCAGCCGCTACAGTGATGATGCTGGATCCTTAACTCACTGGGCCACAAGGGAACTCCAACAACACGTTTAATTAATTAAACAAATATTTAGTGGATGTTATTTATATGTCAAGCTGTGCAATGAGAAGTGAATTTGAGAATCCGTCTCTTGGGGAGCTCCAAAAGCTGTTCCTGGCTGGCTGCGCCTCTTGGGAAGGCAGCTGTAACACGTAGCTCTCTCCTGAAGAGCGGTGGGCCGCTTGGGGGAGTAAGCTTTTGACTGATCTCGGGACTAAGAGAGCCAGGTATGGTTCTTTCCTAAACTTTGTTAGGTTAGCACCGCAATTACATTGTGAAATAAGCCAAAATTTTATTTTTTTAATTTATTTTTATTTTTTCTTTTTAGGGCCGCACCCGCGGCATATGGAGGTTCCCAGGCTAGGGGTCTAATCAAGAGCTGTAGCCGCTGAACTACACCACAGCTCACGGCAACGCCGGATCCTTAACCCACTGAGTGATGCCAGGGATCGAACCTGCATTCTCATGGATGCTAGTCAGATTTGTTTCTACTGAGCCACAACAGGAAGTCCAAAGCCAAAATTTGAGATGAAAGATTTTGAACTATGTGTATGTTGTGAACAGTGGAAAGGCTTTGTAGAATTTTAAGCCAGTGAAACAAATGCCCACATTTACCTTTGAATGAGACTCCTCAGACTGCAGAATGGAGAATGGACAGGATTTAGTGCTAGGGACAAGATCTAAGCTATTGTAATTCCCCAGTGAGATTTTATAATGATTTGAACTAAAGTGATGGAAGTGGGATGGAGAGAAAAAGGTGACAGGTAAATTTGGAAAATGTAATCAAATGTATTGGGGAATAGCTTGGATATAGGTGAGTGTTAAGGGAAAAGGGGTCATTCAAAAATTACTCCTGAGCACTGGATAGTAGAAATAGAGAGAAGGAAGAGCAAGTTTGCTGGGAAGATCATGAGTTTGGTTCAAACATGATCAATTTTATGTGCCTGGGATGCGTGAAGTGGAGAGGTTAAGGAAGCAAGAGTTAAGTCTGGATTACCTCTGTAATGTTCCAGGTTGCCAGAGAGCAGTGCTCTCACGTGCACAGTTCTGTAAATCTGGTTAAAGCCTAAGAAGAAACAGGCGTCCACACAGGGGGCTGAGCACTCTGTGCTGCCGATTTTGATTCTCCCATTGCTCTTACTTGGGCTGCCTCATGGCTCGTGGAGACCCCGGGGCCTGGAGAGTGCCTTGCCAGCTTGTTTTTCCTAACTTCAAAATCAGGACAAGAGATGAGAATTTCGAGTTAGATAACCCAGAATCCCAAACCGCAAGAGCCCAATCCGGACACGAAAAAACCATTTCATCTTAATGGTCTTACTATAATTAATACTTTCTGTGTGTTTAGGAATTTTGTGTCACATTTCACACACATGATTATGTGGCATAACTTTGTCGTATTAGTCTTTCAGAAGGGATTTATTGTCATTTTCTGTTCCTTTTATTGCCATAGATATTGTAAACCTCTTGCATTTAATAAAAGAACATTACAGATGAAACACACTGGTCCTTATGTATTTGATTATATGTATTCTGGCTACTCCTAATCTTGCCATTTGTAGAAAGTGACTAATTTGAGAAGGCAAATGTACAATCAGAGCTTAAAAAAATGGTGATAATTACTCCCCTTGTGCTGGAGTAAAGCATTATCTATTCTGAAAATTGAGTGAAATTATACAATAGCATCAGGGGCAAATGTGTCCTATTTATAAACCGAAAGTTGATAGGTGGGCCTTTAGCACCTGCATTGAATATTAATAAGTAAGGCTTCATGTATGAGCACCAGGCCGTTATTTTATTACCACATTTGCTAGCACAAGCAGGCCTACTATTAAAAGCACATCTGTGAGACTCAAGGGATTGATTAAAAAGATTAGAAATCGTAGCAATTCAAATGAGGTGTGTTGTAGATCCAAGGGCCCCAGTTCGTTCTCTCTTTGTAATCACACTCTTTGCTTTGTGCCTGTAGTTTCTTCTTGCCTTTATGTGAGTTTGCCCACGTGGTCTGCTGCATTCAGTGGAGTGTTAGCAGCTATGGCAAGACTGAAGACTTGCTAAGTACTTGTGCAACTGGGCTTCCTCTGCTCTGCCCTTGCCGTGAGAAAAACGTCTTAGTTCTGTAATCCTGGTAGGAGGAGAGTTAGAGCCAACTCCTGAGAAGCCCAGCCAAAAGCCGCCAGCCTTCTACTGACCCTCAGACCCATGGGAACAGATGATTGCCATTTTCAACCACTGAGTTTTGTGTGGTTCATGAGGCAGCAGTGATGTGACATTAGCTGACTAATACGTGGAACTGCAGATTCAACAAAAAGACCTTAGCTAATGTTAGCAGCTGTAAAATGGAGGGAACAAGAGAGAAAAAGGAGAGGAAGAATGAAAGTAAGAGCAAGAGTGAGAGAGAAGGAGCGAAAGACAGATACACACGTGGATTGACATTGGATAAATTCATAATTCAGTGCAAGAGAACACATTTGTTTTGAGGTTAAAGTGAAAACATGGAAGAATGTCAAAGACTTGGCATGTGAGGAATGGAAACATGAATGCATCTAGGAGAAAGAGATTCAAGAGGATCTGAGGTCAAGGAAAGTACCTGATCTGAAATTCTGGACAGCAGGAGTTGCTAAAACAAAGTTCTCTCCCTCCTAAGGTTGACTCTCCCCTTCTCTGCCCTCCGACTCAGCCCTGGTGCGGTCAGGCCCTGCTCCATCCCAAGAGACAGCTGGCAGTTTCTGGAGACGTGTGTGATTGACATGACTTGGGGGATCAATGCTCCTGGCATCCAGTGGGTGGAGGCCAGAAGTGCTGCTAAACATTCTACAGCGCACGGAGACAGCTCCCAACAACAAAGAATTATCCAGTCCAAAATATCTTTGGTGCCAAGTTGGAGAAAACTTGCTGGAAGATATAACTGGTATGGCCTGGCCCTGCGAAGTTCCAGAAGCCTAACCAGAAAAGAAGACTGAGCAGGAGTCAGACAGAATTTGATTCTGAAGACTCTCCATGCACCAAACCCTCTACTAGGCACTAAGCTTACAAGGATAAGAAAATTACTATTTTCATCTTCATGGATCATATAAAGAAAGCAGTGGGAGAAAGGGAGAGAAATAAAAATCCTATAAATAAACATAAAATTACAAACTGCTATAAGGGAAAATACTTGGGGGCTTATGAAAGGAGTTTGACTTAGTCAAGTGGATTAGAGAAGATTTTAATATCAGTCCCACCCCTGGAAATATAACTAGAGAAAACCATAATTTGAAAAGACACATGCACCCCAGTGTTCATTTTATCACTATTTACAATAGCCAACACATGGAAGCAACCTAAATATCCATCAACAGAGGACTGGATAAAGAAGAGGCAGTGCATATATGCAATGGAATACTACTCAGCCATAAAAAAGAATGAAATGATGCCATTTGCTGCAACATGGATGGACCTAGAGAATATCATTCTAAGTGAAGTAAGTCAGACCAAGGCAAATATCATATGATATTGTTTATATGTTGAATCTAATTAAAATGCTACAAAAACTTATTTACAAAACAAAAACAAGACTCACAGATTTTGAAAACAAACTTATGGTTACCAAAGGAAATGCTAGGGCTGGGGAGGGATACATTAGGAGTTTGGGATTATCATATATACACTACTAAACATGAAATAGATAAACAACAGGAACCTACTGTATAGCACAGGAGATTCAACTCAATATTTTTTGATAACCTATATAGGAAAAGAATATGAAAAAGAATGAATATATGTATATGTATAGCTGAGTCACTTTGCTGTACACCCGAAACTAAGACAACATTGTAAAGCAACTCTGTTCTAATAAAAAAAAGACAAACAATAGTTTAACGGGTACCTGCAGTATAAGTTGGAGTTAACTAGGTAAGACAGGGTTAGGGAGCTGCTTGGAGAGAGAGAAGCAGCAGCTTGTGCAAAGGCTCTAGAGCTGGAGGAGCCACTGTGTACTTGGGGAAGTGGAGGACATCAGTACTGCTAAAGCCCCTAAAACCAGGGCAGGGCGGCCTGTGGTGTGAAGGAGGAGCTAGTAGGGGCCAGACTGCACAGAGTTTTGCAGGCCTTTTTGAGGATTTTGATCCTTGTTCTAAGAGTATTAGTGAGCCACAGAGGGATTTAAAGGAATGACATGGTTATTAGATTTCTATTTTAGAAAGCTGCCTCTACCCAGTAGGTGAAGGTTTGGGGTGTGGGAGGAGAAATAGCCAGGGAAGGAGGGGTTGGTCCTTTTTGGGAATGGTCGAGAGTGCCAGTCGGTCTTTCCCTCAGAGCTGAGGGACTCATTTGGGTGACCAAAAGGAAACTGGAAGGTGTGAAGAGGCTGATACATGTAGGCAGGTGAGTCAGGGCCTCCCAATAACCGAGGGCTCTGGGAAGGGCCCTGGTTGCTGTAGGTAGATGAAGTTTGCAAACCTCTCTTACCCGCAGGAGTGAGGAGAGATGCTCTGACTAGGACTTGTTCCCTTTAACCTACAGGTAGTAGCTACGTGGGGCAAGGGCGTCAACCCAAGCAACCTAACGTCTTGACTGATGTCGCATGAGGGTCCAGTACGGGTGTCCATTTTACCCAGCACCTTTCCCGCTCACCTCTCTTCTCTTTCGTGCACCAACAGAGCTCCCTATCCTCTCTCTTCCATGTCTTTAGGTTACGCATTTCCCATACAGTCTTCAGGTCAATTTGTTTAAATGAAAAGATGTTAAGAGCCTACTATGTGCCTAAGGTAAAAATCTTGTGTTCAGTATCTTTTTTACTAGCAGCAGGAATTTGCTAAATTTATTACTCTTAGCCTTAGTTTTCTCATCTGTATTATGGGTATAAAATACTACTACTACAGCATAGGGTTATTGTGAAATTAAAAATTTTTGTGCTAAAAATAGCGCCTGGTAGGTGCTAGGTATTGTAGTGGGAACAGTGGCATCTCTGTGGTGCCAGCATGTGGGTTAAAGGATCCAGTGCTGCCTCAGGTGTTGTGTAGGCTGCAGCCGAACTTCGTATCTGCTCCCTGGCCTGGGAACTCCGTATGCCATATGCCAGGGGCAGCAGAAGAAACAAACAAACCTACAAACAAACAGAAAATAGCACCTGGTAAATATTATGTATTTTATTTTATTAAAAATTTTTATTGGAGTATAGTTGACTTACAAAGTTGTGTTA
>PVHT020000886.1:29785016-29848484 GCA_004024745.2 Catagonus wagneri | reverse complement strand
ACAAAGTTGTGTTAATTTCAGGTACATATCAAAATAAATCAGTTATACATACACATATATTCATTCCTTTTCAGATTCTTTTGTTTTTTTTTTGTCGTCTTCTTTTTAGGGCCGCACCCTGGCCATATGGAGGTTCCCAGGCTAGGGGTAGAATTGGAGCTGTAGTCACTGGCCTACGCCAGAGCCACAGTAATGCCAGATCTGAGCCGTGTCTGAGACCTACACCACAGCTCATGGCAACGCCGGATCCTGAACCTACTGAGTAAAGCCAGGGATCAAACCCGCAACCTCATGGTTCCTAGTCGCATTCATTTCCACTGCGCCACAATGGGATCTCCCCTTTTCAGCTTCTTTTCTCACGTGAGTTACCACATTATAGTAAGTAGACTTTCCTGTGCTCTGCAGTAGGTCCCTGTTAGTTGTCTACTCAGTATATAGTAGCGTGTATATATCAATCTCAGTCCCGTACTTTACCACCACCTCCACATTTCCCCTTTGGTAAACATGTTTGGTTTGAAAATCTTTGAATCTGTTTCTGTTTCATAAGTTCTATTGTATCATTTCTTTTAGATTCCATATATTAGTGACCTCATATGATATATCTTTCTCTGTATGATTTATTTCCTTTAGTATGATAACCTCTAGGTATATCTGTGTTGCTGCAAATGACGTTATTTCATGCTTATTATGGCTGAGTAATATTCCATTATACATATGTACCACGTCTTCTTTATCCACTCCTCTGCTGATGGACATTTAAGTTGCTTCCATGTCTTGGCTATTGTAAATAGTGATAAAATGAACATAGGGGTACAGGTATCTTTTTGAATTATGGTTTTCTCTGGATATATGTCCAGGAGTGGGATTGCTTGATCATATGATAGTTATGTTTTTAGTTGTTTAAGGAACCTCTATACTGTTCTCCGTAGTGGGTGCACCAGCTTACATTTCTACCAACAGTGTAGGAGGGTCCCCTTTTCTCCACACCCTCTCCAGTGTTCATTGTTTGTAGACTTTTTGGTGCTGAACATTCTGACTAGTATGAGGTGATACCTTATTGTAGTTTTGATTTGCATTTCTCTAATAATTAGTGTTGTCGAGCGTATTTTCATGTGCTTTTTGGATATTCATCTGTTTTCTTTGAATAAATGTCTAGTTAGATTCCTGACCATTTTTTTAAATTGGGTTGCTTGTTCTTTTGATATTAAGCTATATGAGATGTTTGTATATTTTGGAGATTAATTCCTTGTCAGTTGCTTTGTCTGCAAAGATTTTTTGCCATCGTGGGTTGTCTTTTCATTTTGTTAATGGTTTCCTTTGCTGTGCAGAAGCTTTTAAGTTTAATTAGGTTCAGTTTGTTTATCTTTTTAATTATTCTATGAGGTGATTCAAAAAAGATATTACTGCAATTTATGTCAAAGAGTGCTCTGCCTGTGTTTTCCTCTAAGAGTTTTATAGTATCTGGTCTAACATTTAGGTCTTTAGTTTGCTTTGAGTTTATTTTTGTGTATGATGTTAAAGAGTGTTCTAATTTCATTCTTTCACATGCATGTAGCTGTCCATTTTTTCCCAGCACCATTTACTGAAGAGCCTGTCTTTTATCCAAGGTATGCTCTTGTTTCTCATAGAGTAATTGACCATATGTGCATGGGTTTATTTCTGGACTTTCTATCCTGTTCTGCTATCTATACGTCTGTTTTTGTGCTGGTACCATACCATTTTGATGATTGTAGCTTTGTAGTATAGTCTCAAGTCAGGGAGCCTGATGCTTCCAGCTCCATTTTTCTGTAACAAGATTGCTATGGCGGTTCGGAGTCTTTTGTGTGTCCATACAAACTTAAAAACTTTTTGTTCTAGTTCTGTGAAAAATGCCCTTGGTGATTTAATAGGGATTGCACTGAATATGTAGATTGCCTTTGGTTTTACAGTCATTTTGATGATACTGATTCTTCCAGCCCAAGAACATGGTGTACCTTTCCATCTGTCTGTGTCATCTTCAGTTTCCTTCATCAGTGTCTTATAATTTTCAGGAACAAGTCTTATGCCTCTTTGCGGAGGTTTATTCCTAGGTATTTTATTCTCTTTGATGTGGCAAATGGGATTGTTTTTTCTTTCTTTCTTTCTTTCTATCTTCCTGCCTTCCTTCCTTCCTTCCTTCCTTTCTTTCTGTCTCTTTTAGGGCCTCACCCACAGCATATGGAGTTTCCCAGGCTAGGGGTTGAATTGGAGCCGTAGCTGCCAGCCTACACCACAGCCATGGCAATGCAGGATCCAAGCTGCATCCGCAACCTAGACCACAGCTCATGGCAATGCCAGATCCTTAATCCACTGAGCAGAAAGGCCAGGGATTGAACCTGTGTCCTTATGGATCCTAGTCAGATTCATTTCTGAGCCATAAAGGGAACTCCTATGACTGTTTGTTTAATTTCTCTTTCTGATATTTTATTATTAGTGTGTAGGAATGTAATAGATTTCAGTGTATTAATTTTGTATCCTGTAGCTTTACCAGATTCATTGATGAACTCTCTTAGTTTTCTCATAGCATTTTAGGATTTTCTATTGTAGTATCCAGTCATCTGCAAACAGTGACAGTTTTACTTCTTATTTTCCAATTTGGATTTATTTTATTTCTTTTATTTCTCTGATTGTCCATAGCTATAATTGCCAAAACTATGTTGAGTAAAAGTTAGGAGAATGGACATCCTTGTCTTTTCTTGATCTTAACAGGAAATTCTTTTAGCTTGTCACCACTGAGAATGATGTTAACTCTTGGTTTGTCATATATGGCCTTTGTTATATTGAGGTAGGTTACCTCTGTACTCACTTTCTGGAGAGTTATTTTCACAAATGGGTGTTGAAATTTGTCAAAAGCTTTTTCAAATATGATTTTTATTCTTCAGCATGTTGATATGGTGTATAGCATTGATTGATTTGTGTAAACTGAAAAATAGTTTCATCCCTGGGATAAAGCTCCCTGATCATGGTGTACGATCCTCTTAGTGTATTGTTGTATTCAGTTTGCTAATAATTCATTGAGAATTTTTACATCTATATTCATCAATGATATTGGCCTGAGTTTTCTTTTTTATAGTGTCTATCTAGTTTTGTTATCAGGGTGATGGCCTCATAAAATGTACTTCGGATCGTTGCTTCCTATGCAATTTTTTGGAAGAGTTTCAGAAGGATAGGTGTTAATTATTCTCTAAATTTTTGATAGCATTTGCCTGTGAAGCCATCAGTCCTGGACTTTTGTTTTTTGGGAGTTTTTAAGTCACATTTTCAATTTCAGTACTTGTGACTGGCCTCTTCAGATTTTCTGTTTTTTTTTCCTGATTCAGTCTTGGAAGTTTGTACCTTTCTACAAATTTGTCCATTTCTTCTAGGTTGTCCTTTTTATTGACATGTAATTGCTTTTAGTAGTCTTTTATGATCCTTTGTATTTCTCTGGTATCAGTTGTGATTTCTCATTTTTTATTTCTAATTTTCTTGATTTGAGCCTGTTCCCTTTTTTCTTTTTGCGTTTAGCTAAAGGTTTATCAATTTTGTTGATTTTTTTCAAAGAATCTGTTTTAGTTTCATTGACCTTTCTATTGTTTTTTCATCTCTATCTCATCTATTTCTGCTGTGATCTTTATGATTTCTTTCCTTCTATGAATTTTTGGTTTTGGTTATTTTTCTTTCTCTAGTTGTTTTAGGTGTAAGATTAGGTTCTTTATTTGGGGCTTTTCTTATTTCCTGTGGTGAGATTGTATTGCTATAAACTTTCCTCTCAGAACTGCTTTTGATGTGTCCCATAGATTTCTTTTTTTTTTTTTTTTCCTTTTGTCATTTTAGGGCTGCACCTGCGGCATGTGGAGGTTCCCAGGCTAGGGATCTAATCAGAGCTGTAGCCACGAGCCCATGCCACAGCAATGAGGGATCCGAGCCACATCTGCAACCTATGCCACAGCTCATGGCAACACCGGATCCTTAACCCACTGAGCAAGGCCAGGGATTGAACCTGCAACCTCATGGTTCCTAGTCGGATTTGTTTCCATTGAGTCACAATGGGAACTCCTGTGTACCATAGGTTTTAATCATATCTTCATTTGTCTCTATGTATTTTTTGATTTCCTCTTTGATTTCTTCATTTGTTTAGTAGCACATTCTTTAGCTGTCATGTGTTTGTATTTTTTGTAGGCTTTTTCTTGTGGTTGATTTCTAGTCTCATAACATTTTGGTCGGAAAAAAATGCTTGATATGATTTCAGTGTTCTTAAATTTTATAAGGTTTGACTTATGGTCCAAGATGTTATTTATCCTGGAGAATGTCTTGTGTACACTTAAGAAAAATGTGTGTTCTTCTGCTTTCAGATGAAATGTTCTATAAATATCAATTAAGTTTAACTGATCTAATGTGTCATTTAAGCCCTGTGTTTCCTTGTTGATCTTGGGCCTTGATGATCTGTCTATAGATGTTAAGTGGAGTGTTGTATTACTGTTGATTTCTCCTTTTATGTCTGTCAGCAGTTGCGTTGTATAATATGGTGCTCCTATGTTGGGTATATATATATTTACAATTCTTATATCTTCTTCTTGAATTGATCCCTTGATCATTAGGTAGTGTCCTTCTTTGCCTCTTGTAGCATTCTTTATTTTAAAGTCTATTTTGTCTGATATGAGTATTGTTACCCCAGCTTTCTTTTGATTTTCATTTGCATGGCATACATTCTTCCATCCCCACACCTTCAGTCTGCATGTGTCCCTGAATCTGAAGTGGGTCTCTTATAGGTAGCATATATACAGGTCTTGTTTTTATATCCATTCAGCCAGTGTGTATCTTTGGTTTGAGCATTTAATCCATTTATATTCAGTGTAATTATGGATAAGTATATACTTACTGCCATGTTCTTAATTGTTTTGGATTGTTATTTAGGTATTTTTTTCTTCCCTTATTTGTTCTCTCCTTTTGTGATTTGATGACAGTCTTTGATGTTGTATTTGGATTACATCATCTTTTCCTTTTTTTTCTTTTTTTAAAATGTGCCTATTGTCTTTTTTTGGTTAGTGGTTCCTATGAGCTTTTGATGTAGCATTCTGTATATATGCAAAATTATTTTAAATTGCTGGTCCTTTAATTTCAAATGCATTTCCAGTATCTTGTGTTTGTACTTTCCTCTTCTCATATCATAGTTGCTGGTTTTGATATCATATTTGTGTGTAGATGATTTCCTACTTTACTGTATGCTTGCCTTTACTAGTGAGCTTTTACATTCATAATATTCTTGTTCCTAGTTGTGGCCTTTTGTTTTAAGCCTACATAAGCTCCTTCAGCATTTGTTGTAAAGCCAGTTTAGTGGTGCTTAATTCTTTTAGCTTTTGCTTGTCTGTAAAACTTTTGATTTCTCTATTGTATCTGAATGAGAGCCTTGCTGGGTAGATTATTCTTGGTTCCAGGTTCCTCCCTTTCATCACCTTAAATATATTTTGCCACTTGCTTGTAGAGTTTCTACTGAAAAATCAGCTGTTATCCTTATGGGGTTCCCTTTTATATTATTTGTTGCTATTCCCTTGTTGCTTTTAATATTTTTTTCTTTGTGTTTAATTTTCGTCAATTTGATTAGTGTGTGTCTCTCTGTGTTTCTCCTTCGTTTTAACCTATATGGGATTCTCTGTGCTTCCTCAACTTGAGTGAGTGGTTCCTTTCCCATATTAGGGAACTTTTCAGTTATAATCTTCAATTATTTTTCTCTGGCCCTTTCTCTGTCTCTTCTCCTTCTGTGACTCCTATGGTGCAAATTTTGGTATGTTTAATGCTTTCCCAGAGGTCTCATAGATACTCCTCAATTGTTTTTGTTCTTTTTTCCTCTCTGTGGCAGTGATTTTCACTACCCTATCTCTAACCTCACTTATTCATTCTTCTCCCGCCACTGGCTTGCTATTGATTCCTTCTAGTGCATTTTTCATTTCAGATATTGTGCTATTCATCCTAGTTTGCTTGTTCTTTAATCCTTCTACCTCTTTTTTACACATTTCTTGTAACTCTCAGTCTGTGCCTCCATTCTTTTTCCAGTATCTTGCATCATTTTTACTATCATCACTCTGATTCCTTTGTCAGGTAGATTGCCTTTCTCCTTTTCATTTTTTTTTTTGTTTTTTTCTTGTTCCTTTGTTAAAAACATATTTCTTTGTCATCTCATATTGTCTAACTTTCTACGTTTATGATCCCCTTGACATCAAGTATGAAGATGTGGCAGCTGGTGGCCAGCCCTGAAGTTCTTGACCATGGTGGTCCCATCTTGTTTCCTTTCTCATTTTCTGTTTTCCTTTTTTGTTCTTTATTTTGTCCTGTCTAGTATCATGAAGATTTTCTTGTTTTATCAGAATCCTGAGGTCTCTGCCAGCATTCAGCAAACTTTCTGAGCAAATCATTTCACATGTAGTTGTATTTTGATGTGTTTGTGGGAACAGGTGAGCTTCACATCCTGCTTCTCGACCATCTTATCTTGTCTCGGCAAATATTCTCATAATTGCTTGTTGAGCATCAGAGACAAAAAGTTGAATACAAATGGTCCGAAATCCCAGTGAATGTACAGAATAGTAGAGGACACAGATAGTAAACACATAATTTGATTAATACAATGATAGCAATAGAAACAGCTTGCTGTAGAAGTACAGAAGACATATATCTTCTCCAAGGGTCTCTATCTCTGGCACAGGTCCTTCTGCTGACTTCTCTATCTGCCTTGTGGCTGTCACTCTTGGAAGTTACAAAGGAAAGTTAATCTTATTTATTTTGTGACCTGAGGAAGAAACTTGAATGTATTCTAGTGCCTCAGTCTCATTGCTGCCCAGTCAATTACCAAGTCTGGCAGCTTCAACTTCCCTAATATCTCTTACAGCCAGCTGTTTCTCTCCATTCTTACTGTCATAAACTTTGTTCATAACAGCTTCATCTTTGCCAAGACTACTGCAGTTGCCTCCCAATTGGTCTGCCTTGCTCCATGTTGCTCCTTGTAGTGTTTGCGCTGCAGCTATAGGGATCTTTCTAGAGCACAGAGCTGATAGCCTTTTTCCACTAATGCAAACTCTCAAATGGCTCCAGTTGCTTCAGTGTAAAAGTCAACCTCCTCATGCAGCATAGGATGCTCTTTATGTATGCAGCTTCTCAGTCTCACCTCCTGTTGCTGCGCTCTTTTCAACAGATACTTCCTTTGCATTTTGAACAGTGTGGCAGTCCATGAATATGGCATTCCTTCTCTTACATCTGGGCCTTTGCAAATGTGTCTGACATTTTTCGTCCCTCTCTGACAGAGACTTCATGGCAACTTCCTTACCAAAGACCTATAAACTTGGGGAAACAAGAAAAATGCAACTTTTAATCCCATAGCATTCTCATCTCTAAAGAGCATACACGAGAGGCCATTTTCCTCCTCATGTTTTCCCCACCATACACTCTTTTCCTTTTGGTGTGGGTGTGGGGATCCAATTAATTGAAGTAACATTTGAAGTTTACAACCAATAATAAATTTTAAGGTGAATATGGAAGAGCTACAAATTTACAGAATTTTAGTTAATTAAATTATTTTAAGTTATAGGAAAAAAATATGAGACATGCTTCAAATCTGTATCTTTTATTTTGAAAATGTTGTGCTAATAAATCCTAAAGTCACTCCATTGAGGGTTTTAGCAAAACTATAGCTACCAAATTCTTTCTGAAAGAGCAGAGTATGTAAATACAAGTCATCCCTTATTAACCCACTCTTTGATTATCTCAAATACAGTACCCTTGGTTCCATTATCTAGGATAATTGATGTGTACTGTACCATAGTTCTCTTTCACACTGGATAACCCATCTCTATGACGTGCCTATATGACTTCAACCGATTTTTCCTTTTCTTTTTTTTTTTTTTTGCTTCTCTCTCAGAGACTGGAATGATAATTGGTTATTTAGGTTTTCTAAATTTCAACGTGAATCTTCTCTCAAAGAAAACCTTCTTTAGAGACTGTCTCAGCGTTTATTCTTTATGTACATATGAAGTCTTCAAGAACAGTTATGCCAAGGAGTTTGACCTTTATTTTTTGGACTCAAGCCAAGGGTCTGATTAAATTTATTAAATAATGACCTTTGACAAAACAATATTAAATCACATTACTACTAAAAATTTGACAAAATGCTTAATTGAAAAAAAATTAAAGCACCTGAAAATAAATGCTGAAACTCCTCTATGGGTCAGAAATCTAGTTAATGAGAATCAGAAAGTCCTTTCTCTAAAGGACAGTTATCCTTAAGTAGCTTAGCTAAGTAATGATCATGGCAGTAATACACTGGTCTATAAAAAGGAGTTAATTGCATTTTTTCACCTTCAGCTGATCAGATATACATATAAAATCCACCAGTCCCCCCCAGCCCCCAGTTTTTAAGGTTCAGGTATCTTGGGTAAAAATTCTGTGTGACTTATGTTTGGTTTTGATCATTGACAGTCGGTGTGATGTTCCTGTTGTCATGCAGGCATTTGGAACAGCTTCCAGTAACGTTTATAGTGCCATGCTCATGCTTTGGGCATTTTAACAGAGTACAAGGCTAACAAAATTTTATAAATCGTAGAAGTTAGGTTTTAGTGCTGATGCAGCCTAGTGGTGAAGGAACGTTTACCTGTGTAGCACTGTCTGGTGGTCCTTTGAGGTGGGGTATTTGGGGCTCATGGGAAGGATGCTCTCTGACCTGTAGGTGGAAGTAGGTGTGTGTGGGGGGAAGGAAAATGGTGGGTCTTTACGGTGGGTTTTATTTAGTTTCCTCCTGAAACTAAATAAGGAAAATTGTTCTCTCTCATCTATGCAAGTTATGCTCTTCTGTTTACCTGATTCAGGCCCTTTTCCTTAGAAACAGTTTTCCCTGTCTTATGTTAACAGTGAATTTACCCCTTCTTTCTCTTTATTATGTTACCAACATCATATACGTTAGCTGACAGCAGGTGATAATATGCCCAAATGACTTTTCTTTCCTCAGGTTTCTCTCCAGCCTTTATAGAGGAATAGGGAAAATGTTAGTAAAAAGAAATGAAGGAGAAAGGCAGAGAATTACAGGTAGCCTCTTTTTCCCCATGAAGCTCATCTTCACCTCCCACTGTGCCACTGGCTGCATTAACTATTCTTTCACTTGTGTTTACTATTATGACTTTAATGATTTCAATCATAATTACCACACTGATTCTTGTATTTTACTAATTTTTGTTATTTTACTAATGTTTGGAAATTCAGTGCTTAGAAATGGCACTTGTGTTGTATTAGGTACCTGATACATTTTTCTCATTGAACAGCTGCGTTATCTCTGGCACTAGAAATATCAATGACACTCAGTAAATACTTTTTAAAAATAATAATAACAATAAAAACAAGAGCTAATATATTTTCTCAGCACTTACTATGTGACAGGCACTGTGTCAAAACTTTATACGGGCTTTCTCATTTAAATGTCATTAACAGCCCTCCGAGGTGGGTGCCGGTATCCTCCTCCTGCTGCACTCAGGGAAAGTGGAGCATAGAGGGGTAGCGACACTTCCTCCAGGTTGTGTGCAGCCTGTCTGTATTGGGGTTGGAGCTTCAGTGCTCACACTCTTGATCGCTGCAGCAGATAAACGGGAATGGGTGTAAATAATTGCAGTTCTATGATGAATTACAATGATAGATCTATATGCTTGGCCCAATTGTGGGAGAAAGGATGAATGATCAGATTTACTCGAATAGCCAGGGAAGGTTTCCCAGAAAGTATGAAAAATATTGGCAGTGCTGAGAATACTTGGCCTGGTTTTCTTTTTGGTATTGCTACCAAGTTTTAGTAAATTAGGCTGACCTCCTACATGACATCACTAAATTCACTTGTTTCTAAAAGAAGGGTTAGATTAAATGACATTTCATCTTAAATATTATAAATCAAAAGGAATTCTTCCACTGGACTGTGTGCTTTTCATGCAATGTAGACTCAATGAACATCTACTGAACTGACTTACTCTGGAGAAGATGCATCCAGTGGACGGAACTGCTGCAGCTGAAACCATTATCCGTCTAGACTGCCGTTCTTTCATTATCTTTCGTGGCAAACCACAGCATCGTTAACTCTCACGTCCCCGTAGATGCTCCACTGGGCCAGAGAGCAGTCTCTCCAGTCGGCCAGACACCCCAAAGCAGCTCTGGCTATATACCGACTTCCTCGTTCCTTTCACCCCAAACAAAGTTGACTGTGGGGCTTCAGCCAGTCAGATATTTTCTGTTTTCATCTATCTTGTTTCTTATTCTTTATCCTATTAAGGCTTCTTATTTTCTGCTCAGTTTAGCAGTTCTCTGAGAGAAGACTGTCCACTTCATGAAGTGTTACAAAGTTTGTTTGTGTCAACTAAATTGTTTCTTTAAATACATTTTTAGCAGGTTTTGGTGAAAAGGAGTGCTATCCAAAGCTGACTGCTAACAGTTCATGGGACAAGGAGATGCACAGGCCAGGTGTCCACGGAACACCTTCAGTTTCCTGTTCCTCCAGCATCACTGAGGGCCGTGGGTAAGTCACTTTCGGATTCGAGCTCTGCTCACTTGTGTGCAGCTCTCCGATCGAAAATATGTATTGATTTTTTATTATTATACTTATTATTGTTACCAGAAAGATTCTTTGGCAGTTGTGGAGTCTACAACAGGTGGCAGTTGTTAGGGGACTCATAAAGCTGCAAGTTAAGTGCATAGCATTAATTGCTGGGGGACCTGGGAAAATAAATTAAGACAAGAAATTAGGAATATTTTGATCATCAAAATCAAAATCTAAGTAGGCATAAGTCAAGACTGTTGGAAGCCATCAGGGCATTCACCACTCTAAAGAAATCGTCTTGTGAAAGGAGGAATGGATCTGTTGCCAGTGGGAATCCTGGAAGTCAAAGCTGCAGAACCGGTGGGTGTGGATCAGGCACTTAAATACTCCTATACTAAGATAAACTGGTCACAGAATGGGTTAGATTGACATTAGGTCATCTGTTAACCTCAAGAAAATATAGATGCAGGGAGGAACACAGTAAAACTTGACAAAATCCTCAGTCTAATGGCACATCCCTCCTAAGTATTAACTTTAATTTCCAGAGACTCCAAGTTTAGCTATAAAATGGGATCCTCAGGTTTCAAAGAACTGAGTACGCCCCCTGCCACCTGCTGGTGCACCTGCTTGTTTTATGTCTAAGAGCTGTGTAGTTCTGGAAGATGTGATGTCTGAGGTGTAAAGTATTACTGAGACACCCCAGAATTACAGTGACCATCATGGGGGACATTTCTGTTAGATAAGACTATTCATTTAAGAAATACACTTGAAAGCAGGGTTCGCAAATCAGCAATCAGAATGGCATACCTATTTTAATTTAAGATTCAAAAATAGCTGCATTGAAAGATTCATTGCAAAAGGCTAATGAAAGAGTAGGCATAAGAGATGCCTAAAACGAAAGACTGTGAGGCTGACGTGACTCCTACTATCTTTTGCCTGCATACTCACAGTGTACTAACCCTCTCTTTGAGTTGCTCTCTACTCCAAAGAAACCACAGACCGTAAAAAAAAAAAATAAGATAATTTTAACCATAGTCAGCTCTCCCGGATCACCGCAATTCCTGGTCGAGAAAGGAAGATAAAATTTCTTATTGTCCCTTCTTTTCCAAATCCAGACTCATGTGAATTTGATTATGGGGTGCCTGTTGATTATTAATCCTTTCTCTTTAAGGAGCAGCTGTTGCCTTCTTGTTTGTCTCATTTTGTGTCCTGTGTACTTGGCTTGGCTTTCTCCCTGCCTAGGGCACAGAGGCAGCCCAGTGGTCGGATCCTGAGCTCAAAGGTGTGGCTGGACAGAAATGGGAGTGGCACTTGGCACTCCCTTTTGGCTCGTGTCCTACCAGCAGTTTGCCAGCAGTCAGAGAAGTCTAAGATTCTTTCTTCTAGCTCTCTTTGGCAGTGACTGTGGACCTTGGGAGAATAGTATATTTTTCACTCTTTTTGGGGATATTTCTTTTGTCCATGAGATCATTCAGCACTGCCAGGAATATTTACTGTTTATACCAGCTGAAACCTCACAAGATATTTGAAATAATCCTCACAAGATACTTGAAATAATTTTTTTTTTAAAGTAACTCTGTGGTCAGAAGTTGGCCAGATTTGAAGGTGATATTCAGAGCCGGATAGAAACTTTTTTAGGCCTTTTCCTCTAAACTAAATGAAACTTTGTACCCCGAGGGAAATAACAACATTCCAAAGACAAACAGCTCTCAATTTAGAACACTGGAATTTTTTAATTTCTGTTTTTTTTTTTAATTTCTATCTGAATTAAACATAATGTAGTAGGATGGGTTGGTCAGCACCTTAATATCATTCAGGTCACAACTCAAGTCTTTGAGGAATTAGAAACCGCTGTCCTACATATTGAGGACAACTTGTCCCTTGTGTTTTACATAGGGAGTCTTTACAAGAATAGAGAAATCTCACTTATCCTTTTTACCTTTTAGACCTCGCTTACTCATCTCTAAAGGACTGTAGGTATCATAAAAATCCTGCATTCGGGAAACCACAGTCCTTCCTGGAGGGACTTGCACGCGCTCTCTGTGCCTTCGAGGCTGCCCAGTCCTCTCTAGGAGCCGAAGTCTCTCTGAAATACAAGCTTTAGGGAGAGTATTTCCTTCCTATCAGAAGAAAAAAGAAAAAAGAGCCTATCTGGTGACCAGGCAAACAGAAATCTTGGAAGTCTTCTCTACAAATAGTAGTGAGAGTTTAAGCCCTCTGAACAGGCGACCTGAACTTATTCCATCTGCCAGAAACATAATGCCATTCTTTTGAGTTTTGCATTATTGTATCCATCTCATGGCTAAAATTTTAAAGCAAAAGCTGTAAGATCTCTGTTTGTGTGTGCATGTTTATGTACATCTGTATATATGTTATAGATGTATGTTTTTTTTCCTACTCACAGATGGTATTGCCAAATTAACTTGCAAAGAGTTCTATTTAGTTGACTGAAAGAAAATTAAACATTGATATAAATCAAGTATACTCTCAGAAATATAGAAACTAATCAAGTATTTTTTCAAGTTCATGTGATCTAGGATAACTTTTGATAAATAAAAGCTAGCTTAGAGAATTCAGCATATTATGGAGTTGTAATCACTATTGGAAACGAAACAATGCCGTAGTTTGTAGAGCTCTACTGAGCCAGGGTCCCCACAAGTCAAACCAGCTGGAGTCAAATAAGTTAAGAAATAATCCTGTTCAGCAAAAGAGAATGGAAGACAGTAACTAAAACAGGAGGCTGACATTGTCTCTTGTGAATACTATACTGAGATTCAAAGAGGCAATGATATCTGAGAGTCTTGCTAAGACCAATATTTTTGATCAAACCTCATGACTGGTCAAGATGATGATCAAAAGTGAGAAGCTGTTGAAATAACACCCTAAGTAAGCCCAGGGTGCCATGTAGAGAAACCGGAACTTAGAGGGCGTTCCCTGGAAGTGCTTTGCTGGACCACAAGTGTATCTGGTCTCTCTCTGCTGAAAGAAAAAAGTTCATGTGGATTCTTGGTCTGCTCTTGATAATTGATTGTGAAAGGTGGGTTTTTTTTGTTTCTGCTTTTTTGTTGTTTTGTTTTTAACCATCTTGGTAATCTACCTGGAAAGCAAAGATTTTGTGTCTTACATTTTTATGTAGTCATGATTTAAGGAAAAAAAGTGCTAGAGGCTTTTCTGCCCAATAAGCCCAATCTATGAGCAATGATTTTCAGGTTCTGCGTACTGGCAGTACCCCAGGGCTTGTTGGAAGCAGCGTTTCTGTTGTTGTTAATGATGAAAATGTTTGGCCAGGGAGTATATCCATTTTCCTCTTTGTCATTTATAATGAATTACTCATGGTAACCCTAAGTGGAGAGTAAATTTCATGACAGTTGTGCTTCAGATAGAGAGCAGAAGTCCTGAGTTGTCTGATACTGAGTTTTGCCAATCTGTATCTGCCTATTTTTAAGGCAATTGTTGATAGTAGAAAGTACTTTTAAAAAAAGCATTTAGTTTCTTTGTCATATTAGGTTTACTGTACCTTAAAATAAATGGAAGGAAAATCTGGCAAAAATGTGTTATTGCTAGATACTGGAAACTCAAAGCTTCAACAAGCTAGATACGTGTGTGTATGTACACATGTATATGTCTACATACAGCATATCAAACTGTGCTTTTGAAAATTAGATATGTTTTATGTGACTTTGTTTTCTTTTGGAGCTTTCCTTGAGTTAAGTACAGAAACTTAAACTGGAGGTTCCTGTCATGGTGTAGCGGAAATGAATCCAACTAGGAACCATGAGGTCGTGGGTTCCATCCCTGGCCTCGCTCAGTGGGTTAAGGATCGCGCATTGCTGTGAGTTGTGGTGTAGGTCGCAGATGTGGCTCAGATCTGGCATTGGTATAGACTGGCAGCTGTAGCTCCAATTGGACCCTTAGCCCGGGAACCTCCATATGCCTAGGGTGTGGCCTTAAAAAAAGCAAAGCAAACAAAAAAAAAAAACCCAAACAACAACAACAAAAAACCAGAAACTTAAACTGTCTTTCCTATATTTTCAAGAATATAGAAAAGGGAAAATGAAAAGTTAATATATTTCAGTTGCTTTATTGTTCTGACATCTTAAGCTCTTGAACCCAAATGACCAATTAGAAAATTTTTTATTTGTGGTTAAAAGACAGATATCAACACACGTGACTCTTCTAGAGCTTAGGAAATAAAGTCTAAGAAAGAGAGGGGGGAAAAAAGCCCTACTATAATAGGTTAAACCTGGTAACACATTACCTGTTTTAAGTGGGTTTTGAGTGGAAGGTAAAGGAGACGGAGGTGTGTAACGTAGTTTCGGAGCACAGCATCCTTAACCCTGGTGACGGGCTTTCATGGGAGTATGAAAACTGGTGACAAGAACACTGAAGTTGGTGAAAATTGACTTTAGTTGAAATGAGATTTCAATCTAAGGGTAGACACCCTCTTTAGTACTCTCCCGGTGGTAGAACATTCATTTCAGTACGGTTTATATTAACAAACAAGCCCCAAACCTTGTTAAATGGAGAGAAAACCTGGGAAAATAAATATTATAGACATCTAAATGTTTTCCTGATTAATAATGCTGTGGTTTAGGAAAAGTAAGTCCTATTTCTCTAATGCATTTGCTTCTTACTGTGTGTGTGTGTATGTGTGTGTGGTGTTATTCTTGTGTACATACTAGCAGCAAAAGTGAAATATCAGTGGTTGAACAGTTATTACTGAAATCCAATTATAGTCCTTTATAGCAGACATAATCAATCCCCTGTTAGTAACCATAACAACATAAATAGCAAATTAAGTAAATACTTGTGTAAAGACAGAAACAGACTCACAAACATAGAAAACAAACTTATGGTAACCAAAAGAGAAAGGGGGAAGGGATAAATTGGGAATTGGGGGTTAACAAATACACATACTACTGTATGTAAAATAGGTAAACAACAAGTACCTACTATATAGCACAGAGAACTACATTAAATATCTTATAATGATCTATAGTGGAAAGCTATATATATCTTTTCCATTTATTTCACACACACACACACACACACACACACACACATCACTTTGCTATATACCTGAAATATTATAAATCAACTATGCTTCAAATGAAAAAATGGAAAAAGAAATGTTTATTTAACTAGTAAAGATGCTCTTGTTATCTTCTTAAGGAAAAGTAATTCTGAGAAGAGACAATATCTTACTTAATTCCGTGATGAGTAAATAAATCTAAAAATATAACTTTAAGAAAGCAGTTTCAAAAATCTTGGAGAACCACTGCAGGTTATCTATGGGAAGATATGATAAATGGAAATGAAAGGTTCTAAAACCAGATTTTTAACTCTACAGTCATAGATGGTTCAGGGAGGAAGTTGAGGAAACGCTGAAAGAGATCCATGTGTCTGTATAGAGTGCTCTTTGAGCTCAGACTTAAAAGGATCATGTGCAAAGGAGGCCCATGCCAGGGACAGACAAAGAGGAACACGTAGCCAAAGAGCAGGGTCAGGAAGGCTAAAATCCAGAAAGAGTTTGTGAAAAATGCAAACTGAAAAATAAGAAAGAGATAAATTCAAACTTGGGAAAAATAGAATGTCAAGACAAGGCACAGAAAAAGCGAAACTTTCCAATTCCTTCTCTGCTTCTGTGTTCTCTATCAAAAACCAAAAGTTATTTATTTGGCATCAACTTATTGAGCATAACCTGAATTATTTCAGAGGCCAAGTGAAAGGATTTATGGAATGGTGCTCCAACTTGCAAAATGACTATTAAAGTATTAATTGCTCTGACTATTACTATTAATTAAATTAGTCTACGTAAGACTTTTCACATGTGCTCATGCTCAGTTAGACTCATCTCACCCATGGCGGAGTAGTACCTGTTGCTCATCCCACATAGAGTTTTCCCTTAGTGTCCCAGACATCACCGTTTATCTCATTGATCAGCACGTCCCTTGGCCTTCTCCTCCACACGTGTCCACATTCTGACTACCTCACAGCGTCTTCCTTGTCATCACTTCTGACTATGCTCATTGCTGCCATCCTGGCCCCAACTACCACTGTGGCTCACGACACATTCTCATAGCTCCTCCACTCTTCCCACCTTCGCTCACCTCTAGAACTCGTCCTCTGTGCCCCTCCAGCACTCGTGTGCGTGTGCAGGCGTGCACACACACACACACACACACACATACACACACAGTTCTCCATACAGCACCCAAGATAATACTTCTAAAACATAAATCAGTTCATGTCCGTCCTTTGTTCAGAACCTCTGGTGGGCCCCAGAGACAGGTATAGAGGAGGAAGTTGTCGGTCGTCACGTCCCTTTCCTCTGCTAGTGCCCCCGGCTGGCCCTCGCACTCCTGCCTCTCCGAGGTTTCTTTAACCTCCATATTGCTTGCCTCACCACTTCTCTGCCAGTATTTTTGCCATGGACCCACCACCACAGGGTTGGGGGCTCTGGCTGAAGTCTTATCTCCTGATTTCATCTTGATACAAGACAGATGAATTTTCAATGTGGTCTTCTTTATTTACAAACTCCATTTGCTAAACAGCGACTATCATCGTAATATATCATCACCGCTCCAGTTTTGTAGTTCATGTAAGCTTGTGGTTAATGTAACCATATAGTGATGTATGTAACCAATCTGATGAAAAAGCCTGACTGTGCAAGATGATCAAAGCATGACTTTGCTTTTATCTCTCACTGCACCTTTAAATTTTATCTCTGTGTGAAAACCTGGTGATGTCCCCTGGCTTTTCTTGCCTGTCTAGGGTAATAAATGGTTTTTACCACCTCTTTCAGTTGTACTCTCTTCAGAAATTAGAATTTCCTGCACTTGATAATCAAAACTTTGAACCTGTTTAAAGTCAACCCTTTTACACCTCCCAGTCAGACCCACACGACAGGTCATCTGCAGTAGGAGAGGAGGGCAAGCCTTTCTTTCCTCAGTCCTGCCATCAGTAAGGAAGTGGTTTCAGGCCCCCTGGAACGGTGCTGGAGAACGAGAAGAGGAAAGGAGGGTGTGGTGGTTTCAGGACGTGGCCGCAGATGCTTTGCCTCTTCCCGTTCAGAGGTAGGGTACATATGCAGTACCTGGGATCTTGAGAGCTTCGTGAATTCTTGGTCAAGAGAGTGTATCGGAAGTGATGTCTGAAACAGCCTCAGTCATTGGAGGCTTCTCAGCTGAGGGCCCAGATACCACGGAGCAGAAATAAGCCTCCCCTCCCCCACCCCGTGGGCTGACTTCCTGACCGACAGAGTCCATGAGCTTAACAAAGTTACTGCTATATTATGTCCCTGAGTTCAGGGCAACTTTTACACGGCAGTAGAACAGAAGGCAGGAATTTTCCTACTTACACTGAACCTGTACTTGCTATCTAAGGTATTATTTTTGTGGTCTCTGAGGTTAGTCAATGTTTAGATTTGACTGTTTCCCCTCAAGTCCTTTTTTTTTTTTTGTCTTTTTAGGGCTACCCCTGTGGCCTATGGAAGTCCTACACCACAGCCATAGCAACTTGGGATCCCAGCTACATCTGTGACCTACACCACAGCTCACGGCACCACCAGATCCTGCAACTATTCAACTCTGCCTAGGTGGTAGGAAAGCATATATAGACAATATATAAATGTATGGGCATGACTGTGCTTCTATAAAACACTGTTTACAAAAACAAGACTAGGGATGGAACCTGCATCCTCATGGGTGCTAGTCGGATTCTTAAGCTGCTGAGCCACGGCGGGAACTCCTCTTTAGATTCTTCCCAGTGGCAACTCCAATGATGAGAGAAGAGATGGGGCTCACCACACAGTCACCTCCAAAGACTTCTCCCCCTCAAAAGCCCCTCTCCTCCACGTGCTGCTCTTGCTCCTTTTCCTGGAGTGTGTGACGGGCTCATGAGTAAAGAGCATGAGAGTCTGGACACAGGTTCTACCTATTTCCTTGTAAGTGCCACGTATCAGAATCTACTCATGCTCGCTTTGCTAAGTACTGGCACTTTCTTGAAATTGAAGTCCCATTTTAATGTCCTATTAAACAAAATATAGTTTGTTAATTTTATTTTACTTACAGAATTCATTGGTAGACTTGCATTTATACAATGGTTATTGACTTGCAATCATTATTTGTTTTCTTTTTATTTTTTTTTGTCTTTTTGCCTTTTATGTAGAGCCGCACCTGCGGCATATAGAGGTTCCCAGGCTAGGGGTCTAACAGGAGCTGTAGCTGCCGGCCTTCACCACAGCCACAGCAATGCGGGATCTGAGCCACGTCTGCAACCTACACCACAGCTCACGGCAACGCCGGATCCTTAACCCACTGAGCAAGGCCAGGGATCGAACCCACAACCTCATGGTTCTTAGTCGGATTCGTTAACCACTGAGCCACGAAGGGAACTCCTGCAATCATTATTTGAAATGTTCAATTATATGTGATGCAGTTTAATTTTTGCAACAGCTATATTTGACAATTTGAGAATCTAGAAAGGACTTGGTGGCATTTTTTGCAAAAATTGATTTTTACTGTATATGTTGGACCAAGTACAGAAAAAACAATAGAGAAACCACTGTTCTCTCTTCTGTCTATGGCCTGGCCCACCTGAAGTGCCATTCAAGATGAGAGTGTCAGGATGGGCAGTTCATTGAGGTGTCGAGTGTTCTGAGTCAAGAACATTCCCATCGTTACTTCTGTAACCTGCCTGGTGGCTGTGAGGAATATGCCTGGCCCTGGGCCTGGAACATAACAGACTCTCAACACATATGTGTTTAATGGCTGTGAGTGAGAGCTTTAGGGCAGAGGTGGGCAGACTTTTCCTGTAAAGAATCAGGTCTTTGTGGGCCATGTGATTTTTGTTGCAACTATTCAACTCTGCCTAGGTGGTAGGAAAGCATATATGGACAATATACAAATGTATGGGCATGACTGTGCTTCTATAAAACATTGTTTACAAAAACACTGGTGGCCCAAATTGGACCATGAGCCCACCTCTGTTTTAGAGTCAGATGTAATGTAGGTTTTCAAATTCAGCCCCACCGTATGCCAGTCTTGGGATTTTAGCAGGTCATTTAATTTATCTTTGCATAGATTTCCTTATCTGTAAAGTAATGGGAATCATTTCTGCTTCATTGTTCTTATAAGGATTTTATGAGACCTGTGTGCCGCAGTTAGCATAATATTGAAGACATCCTAAACATCTGAGATGATGGTTGTTACTATCATCATTTTTCCTATGCTTCTTCAAAACCAGGAACTACTGGCCATTTCTGTATGCCAGCTCCCTTTCATTCCCGCTTTGCCTGGGATCAGTTCTGCTCCATGGGGACTGGGAATGCTCTTCTGCAAAGACTTCTGGTCTACCTGAGTTACCCTATCCCTGATTTTTAAAGATGATGCATCGAGATCTTTATCCCTACTAGACACCCTCATGCCTTTAGGAATGTTTCTCAAATTCTTCATTCTTCCATTCTTACGGTGTTTGATCTAGTTCAGTTCCTCATCACAGCAGCTTCCTTACTGTGCTTTTATATACTGAGCTCTTAATTCCTCAATTTACCTCTGTCTACCTAAATTGTCTTTTTAAAAGCATACCGTGACATCACTTCAGTAATTAAAAATATTTGCTCAGAGTTCCCATTGTGGCTCAGTGGTTAACGAATCCGACTAGGAACCATGAGGTTGCGGGTTCGATCCCTGGCCTTGCTCAGTGAGTTAAGGATCCAGCATTTCCGTGAGCTGTGGTGTAGGTTGCAGACGCGGCTCGGATCCTGCATTGTTGTGGCTGTGGTGTAGGCTGGTGGCTACAGCTCCTGTTAGACCCCTAGCCTGGGAACCTCTATATGCCGCGGGTGCGGCCCTAGATAAAGCAAAAAGACAAAAAAAAAGAAAAAAAATATATGTATTTGCTCGATCCTACGTGACTGTGGAGTAAGGAGGAAATCTCTTACCTTAGCATGCAAGATCCTATATCTGACCCCATTCTGCCTTCCCAGGTTCATCTCACGTTTTTTTTCCCATGATATAATCTATATCTGGCTTTACCAGATTACTCACATTGGCCTTTTCATCTTGGGAAAGATTTGTGTTTCTTCTGTGTGCTTTTATATTCCTTTGCCTTCACCGTTATATTATAATTAGTTGTAGGAATATCTATCTAGCTGAACTGTGAGTTTCTTGAAGGTTGGAGCTGTTTTATCTTCAAATTAGTTTTCTCTGTCAAAAAGGTAAAATGGAATGGTCAATTTCAATAATCTCCTTGAGAGGGCTTTTTGTGAAGTGCTACAACTGTCTTTTTAATCTCATTTTCTAGAATCTCATTTCTCAAAGTCAGAGTTGAATCTTAAGTGATGGGATGAAAAACAGAATCTTTATATCCTAGGGTGAAAAACACACTACATACCTAGGCTGTTACTACATCTAAATACCTTTTAAGCATTCCTCCTAACACTGGTGGAATTTTCAGTCCTATTTTCTGTGCGATGTACAAATTTATTACAGTATTTCTCAAACTTCATTGTCAAATTATTGTTCACATATTTTTCCACCAGATCTGGAATCCTTAAGGGCAGGAATCATGTTTCATTGTCTTAGTATAGTGTCATAGTAAGTGCTCAAAGACTTTGGGTTGAATGCATGCATAGATGAATGGATGACTGAATGGTTAAGTCCCCAAGCATTATCCCTTTTAATTAAATCTATTAAAACCACAGTATTTAGTTAATATGTTGAAATTTCTTTCTGCTTCTAAGTGTTAAACAAGTGAAAAAAGGAGCTATTTAAGATGACAAACATCCTCAAACATTCCATCATACTATGAATAGCTTTGAAAAATCCTGGAAACTAAACAAAAAAGCAATTAAGGGAAGCAAATTGACATAAAAGGTTGAATCACTGAAGAAATGATGGAAGAATTATTTTATGTGTGTAGATGTTTAAGGCATAAGTGTCAGTCAGTGTCAATAGCTTACCCTTCTGCTCGACTAGGAGCACTTGTGATGTTGTGAAGTACAGAATGTTGGGGAAATAGGAGATAGATAAACTGATTTGTTGTTTCAGAATGATGTTCTCAGATTTGGCAAATGTGCAACTTTTATCATGATTAGTCCTGTTCACATTTGACAGAAGAAACATGTGCTACAGAAATGTCATTTCAAATCCTACTTGCCTTTTTCCCCTGTGAAAGGCTAAATGTTATGCAGTTCAATCCATAACGTATTATTTTTGAATTTAAATATTTCTAAAATTAGAACTTACCTTGTTTCAAGTATATACTCGCCTTTAATCCATGTTTTAATAAGTGTTTTTCTTTAAGTAAATTATAGACACACTATGATTAAAATATTGTCATCAGTTAAAACATTTTAAATGTATTTCTTTCTAGCATAGAAAATGTGCCCTTATAGAATTTGTGCCCTTATAGAATTTGTGTTAAAAATTTAAACTTAAGAAAAAAGTATTTTGCTACTCTTTTTTTTTGTTAACTACTAGAGACTGTTCTTGTCCAACTTTAGAAAGTGAGACTTTATAAAACATGTTTTTAGCAGGTTTTGAATCTTTACTAGTTCTATACCATTTATTCTAGTCAATAGTTTCTTTTCTAAAGGAGTGCAAAAACACACATGGCATTTTGGGTATCAACCAATGTTAATTAAAAGCAAAACCAATAACACAACAACAATAACAACAACAACAAAAAACCTACATGCAAGCCAAAATTCTTTGTTGAGCATGCTGGAGAGATTCCAAGAAAGATTCTTTATAAAGACTAATGTGATTATTAACATAGAAAAACAAAGCAGAAACCCACAAACTGAATTGTGTATGGAACTCATGCCTCACCGGTTAAGTGTTCTGCTGAAGTGCAAGCCCTTGCATCATGACTAACGCTATATAAAAGCATCGAAAACACTATTTTATGAGGCCACTATCACTGTGATACTAAAACCAGGCAAAGATACCACACACACACACACACAAAAATTACAGGCCAGTTTCACTGATGAACATAGATGCAGAAATCCTCAACAAAATACTAGCACACCAAATCCAACAATACATTAAAAGGATTGTACATCATGATTAAGTGGGATTTATCCCAGGGATGCAAGGATTCTTCAATATCTGCAAATCAATCAGTGTGACACACCACATTAACAAACTGAAGAATAAAAACCATATGATCTTCTCAATAGATGCAGAAAAAAGCCTTTGACAAAATCCAACACCCGTTTCTATAAAAAACCCTTCAGAAAGTGGGCATACAGGGAACCTACCTCAACATAGTAAAGGCCATCTATGACAAACCCAGAGCTAACATCATTCTCAGTGGTGAAAAGTTGAAAGAATTCCCGCTGAGATCAGGAAAAAGACAAGGATGTCCACTCTCGCCACTACTAATCAACATAGTTTTGGAAGTCCTAGCTACAGCAATCAGAGAAGTAAAAGAAATAAAAGGATTCCAAATTGGAAAGGAAGGTAAAACTGTCACCGTTTGCAGATAACATGACCCTATACCTGGAAAATCCTAAAGACTCTACCAGAAAACTGTTAGGACACATCAATGAATTTGGCACAGTCAAAGGATACAAAACTAATACACAGAAATTGACTGCATTTCTATATATTAACAATGAAAGATCAGAAAGAGAAATTAGGGAAGCAGTCCCATTTACCATCACATCAAAAAGAATCAAATACTTAGGAATAAACCTACCTAAAGAGACAAAAGAACTGTACTCTGAAAACCATAAGACACCGATGAATGAAATCAAAGATGACACAGATGAGAAAGACATGCTCTTGACTGGAAAACTTAAAATTATCAGAATGATACTACCCAAGGCAATCTACAGATTCACTGTAATCCCTGTAAAATCACCAAGGACATTTTTCACAGAACTAGCCTAACAAAATATTTTAAAGTTTGTTTAGAAGCACAAAAGACCCAGAATAGCCAAATCCATCCTGAGGAAGAAAAATGGAGCTGGAGGAATCAAGCTCCCTGACTTCAGACTATACTGCAAAGCTACAGTCATCAAAACTGTATGGTACTGGCACAAAGACAGAAATATAAATCAGTGGAACAGAATAGAAAGGCCAGAATGAAACCCACACACCTACAGTCAACTAATCTATGACAAAGGAAGCAAGAATATACAATGGAGAAAAAACTGTCCCTTCAATAAGTGGTGCTGGGAAAACTGGACAGCCACATATAAAAGAATGAAATTCTAACACTTCCTAACACCATACACAAAAATATACTCAAAATGGATTAAAGACCTAAATATAAGACCAGATACTATAAAACTCTTAGAGGAAAACATAGGCCAAGCACTCTCCGACATAAACCACAGCAATATCTTCTCAGATCCACCTCCTAGAGAAATAAACAAATTGGACTCAATTAAACTTAAAAGTTTCTGCACAACAAAGGAAACCCTAAATGAAACAAAAAGACAAGCCACAGAATGAGAAAATATTTGCAAATGAAGCACCTGACAAAGGGTTAATCTCCAAAATGTATAAATAAATACCTCCTGCAGCTCAATATCAAAAAAACAACCTCATCAAAAAATGGGCAGGAGACCCAAACAGGCAATTCTCCAAAGACATACAGATGACCAAAAAACACTTGAAAGGATGTTGAACATCACCAATATTTAGAGAAATGCAAATCAAAACCACTATGGGGTACCACCTTATACCAGCCAGAATGGTTATTGTCCAAAAGTCTACAAACAATAAATGCTGGAGAGGGTGTGGAGAAAAGGGAACCCTCTTATATTGTTGGTGGGAATGCAAATTGGTGCAACCACTGTGGAAAACAGTGTGGAGATTCCTCAGAAAACTAAAAATAGAATTACGATTTGATCCAGCAATCCAACTCCTGGGCATCTATCCAGAGAAAACCTTGGCTCAAAAAGATAGAAAACCATGACTTGAAAAGATACATGTACTCCCGTGTTCATTGCAGCACTATATACAATAGCCAAGACATGGAGACAACCTAAATGTCCATCAACAGAGGAGTAGATGAAGATGTGGTACATAAACACAGTGGAATATTACTGAGTCATTAAAAGGAAAGAAATAACAGCATCTGCAGCAACATGTATGGACCTAGAAATTATCATGCTAAGTGAAGTCAGTCAGACAGTGAGATACCAGCATCATATGCTGTCACTTACATGTGGAATCTAAAAAAAGGACACAATGAACTTCTTTGCAGAACAGATACTGACTCACCAACTTTGAAAAAGTTATGGTTTCCAAAGGAGACAGGTTGAGGGGGTGCCAGGATGACCTGGGGGTTTGGGACGGAATTGCTATAAAATTGGGTTGTGATGATCATGGTACAGCTATAAATTAATAAAATTCATTAAAAAAATAAAAAAAATAGAAAACACTATTCTTTTAATAAACTGAAGAGAGACCTCCTCATGGTCTTTCAGGTAGATCTATGGATGTGATTGTCATCATGATCAAGGAACTGAAATTCAAAGGCAAGTGTTGAAGTTACCATAAAGAATGGGAGAGAAAATGCTATGGGAGCTCTTGCAGTGACTGCTAACCCTTAATGCAATGCTTCTCTGTCAAAGCACCATAGGAAATATTAACTCTTTGATCCTTACTATATCTTAACAAGTAATTATAATTTTCCTTTTTTAAAAATTACAAGGATCTAAAATATAGATACTAAGCTTTTTTTTCAAGGCTTCTTAAAAGTGTCAAACAACAAAACTATAAGCCAGGTACTTGGAACTTCTAGCGTTAGGACTCAGAGCATTCTCTTTCAAAGGCCCTATGAAAAACAGCAACAATAACAACAACAAAAACAGTCTATTTTCTCAAATGGCAGAAGAAAAAATAATGATGTTTCGTGGTTCATAAGAAGCTGCAGATAAATTGTAGGTGAACTTGAGAAGCAATCATAAACTTTCAATACTGGCTAATGACTAGGTTGTGAAAGGTGTAATTTCCTTCAGTGCCTTCCCACATCTCCCCACATCCCCTTTCTCTCCTTTTTTAGCAAGCCTCTCCCTATACAGGGTAAGTGTCTCCACCCTGGTGTATTGTGGCCTTTCTCTAACTCTTATGTTTCTTTTGCTAAATAAGCAGTGTATAGTAATGGTTAGGCGTTTGGATCAAGGGGCAGACAGATCAGTCTGAAGACTGTCTGTCTCTTATAGGTTTTGTGACAGTGCCAAGTGCTTTCCCTTTCCTCTTCCAGCCTTAGTTTCCTTGTCTGTCAACTGGGATAATAAAATTATTTACCTCAGCTCATGCACCTGAGAGACTCGGTCCAAATTCCTGGAAAATATCAAGTATGAAATGAATTCTAGTTATTTTGAGGCCCTCTCTCTCTTTTTCTGTCTCTTCTCCTTTTCCCCCGTTACTATCTTGCTCTGGTAATTAATTCTTACCTAGCTGTTAACAAAGTTTTAATGTAAGATATCCAAAGATACCTTCATTTAAAAAGAAAAGCTTTATAGTTGGTGATGACTTAACCGACTAGTCCTTCTGAGCCTTAAGTGCAGAGATTTGCTTTAATTATAATAATTCATTATACATGCAAGATTTACTTATTTGTTTAGCCTTTTTCTCCTTCAATTTCCCATACTCCAGTAGTAACCACTCTAATGTACTGAATGTGTACCGTTCTGACTGGTATAAGCTGGTACATCATAGTAGTTTTGATTTGCATTTCTCTAATAATTAGTGATGTTGAGCATCTTTTTCATGTGCTTTTGACCATCTGTATATCTTTGGAGAAATATCTATTTAGACCTTCTGCCCATTTTTTTTTTGTCTTTTTGCCTTATCTAGGGCCATACCCACGGAATATGGAGGTTCCCAGGCTAAGGGTCCAACAGGAGCAGCAGCTGCCAGCCTTCGCCACAGCCACAGCAACGCGGGATCCGAGCCACATCTGCAACCCACACCAAAGCCCACGGCAACCCTGGATCCCTAACCCACTGAGCAAGGCCAGGGATCCAACCCGCAACCTCATGGTTCCTAGTTGAATTCGTTAACCACTGAGCTACAACGGGAACTCCTCTTCTGCCCATTTTTTGATTGAGTTATTTATTTTTTGATATTGAGCTGCAAAAGGCATTTGTATATTTTGGAGATTAATCCTTTGTCACTTGCTTCATTTTCTAATATTTTATCCCATTCTGTGGGTTGTCTTTTCATTTTGTTTATGTTTTTTTTGCTGTGCAAAAATTGTTAAGTTTAATTAGATCCCATTTGTTTATTTTTGTTTTTGTTGTCATTACTCTTGGAGGTGGATCTGAGAAGATATTGCTGTGGTTTATGTCAGAGAGTGTTTGGTGCATGTTTCCCTCTAAGGGTTTTATAGTATCTGGTCTTACATTTAGGTCTTTTAATTCATTTTGAGTTTTTTTGGTGTGTGTTGATGGTGGTAGAGAGTGTTCTAATTTCTTTTTTTGCATGTAGCTGTCCAATTTTCCCAGCATCACTTATTGAAGAGACTGTCTTTTCTCCACTGTATATTCTTGCCTCCTTTGTTGTAGATTAGTTGACTATGGGTGTGCAGGTTTATTTCTGGACTTTCTAACTGTTCCATTGATCTATAGTTCTGTTTTTGTGCCAGTCCCACACTGTTTTGATTGCTGGAGCTTTGTAACATAGTCTGAAGCCAGGGAGCCTGATTCCTCCACTCCACTTTTCTTTTCCAGGATTACTTTGGCTATTCGGGGGTCTTCTGTGTTTCCAAATAAATTTTAAAATATTTTGTTCTAGTTCTGTGAAAAATGTCCTTGGTAATTTTAGAGGGATTGTGTAGAATCTGTAGATTGCCTTTAATAGTATAGTCATTTTGACAATATTGATTCTTCCAGTACAGGAGGGTGGTAAATCTTTCTATGTTTGTCACCTTTGATATCTTTCATCAGTGTCTTATAGTTTTCAGAGTACAGGTCTTTCGTCTCTTTAGGTAGGCTTATTCCTAGGTATTTTTTCTTTTTGATGTGATGGTAAATGGGATTATTTCCTTAATTTCTCTATCTGACCTTTCATTGTTAGTATATAGAAATGCAGTCGATTTCTGTGTATTAATTTTGTATCCTGCGACTTTACCAAAATCATCGATGAGCTCCAACGGTTTTCTGGTATCATCTTTAGGATTTTCTAGGTGATAGTACAGTATAATTTGGTACAGTATCATTTCATCTGCAAACAGTAATAGTTTTACTTCTTTCTTTCCAATTTGGATTCCTTTTATTTATTTTTCTTCTGATTGCTGTGGCTAGGATTTCCAAAACTATGTTAGACAGTAGTGGTGAGAGTGGGCATCCTTGTCTTGTTCCTGATCTCAGCAGGAATTCTTTCAGCTTTTCACCACTGAGAATGATGTTTAGCTCTGGTTTTGTCACATAAGGCCTTTATTATGTTGAGATAGAGTCCCTCTATGCCCACTTTCTGGAGGGTTTTTATTAGAAATGGGTGCTGGATTTTGTCAAGATTTTTCTGCATCTATTGAGAGGATGACATGGTTTTGTTTTTCAATTTGTTAATGTGGCGTATCACATTGATTGATTTTCAGATATTGGAAAGTCCTTGCATCCTTAGGATAAATCCGTCTTGATTGTGGTATATGCTTCTTTTAATGTATTGCTGGTATTGCTGGATTAGTTTGCTAGTATTTTGTTGAGGAGTTTTGCATCTATGTTCATAAGCGATACTGGCCTGTAATATTCTTTTTTTTTTTTTTTTTTTGTGGTGTCTTTGTCTCATTCTGTTATCACAGTGATGGTGGCTTCATAGAATGAGTTTGGGAGTGTTTCTTCCTCTGAACTTTTTTGGAAGAGTTTCAGAAGAATAGCCATTAGCTCTACTCTAAATTTTTGATAGAATTTGCCTGTGAAGCCATCTGGGTCTGGAATTTTGTTAGTTGGAAGTTTTTAAATCACAGTTTCAATTTCAGTGCTTGTGATCGGTCTGTTCATCTTTTCTAGTTCTTCCAAGTTTAGTCTTGGAAGATTGTACTTTTCTAAGAATTTGTCCATTTCTTCTAGGTTGTCTACTTTATTGGCATATAGTTATTTGTACTAGTCTCTTATCCTTTGTGTTCCTATGATGTCCATTGTCACTTCTTCTTTTTCATTTCTAATTTTATTGATTTGAGTCTTTTTTTCTTGATGAGGGATAAGGGTTTATCAATTTTGTTGATCTTTTCAAAGAACCAGGTTTAGTTTTATTAACCTTTTCTATTGTTGTCTTCATTTCTATTTCATTTATTTCTTCTATGATCTTTATGATTTCCTTCCTTCTGCTAAATTTGGCTTTTGTTTATTCTTTCTCTAGTTGCTTTAGTTGCAAAGTTAGTTTTTTTGAGTTTTTTCTTGTTTCCCAAGGAAGACTTGTATTGTCATAAACTTCCCTCTTCGAACTACTTTTTCTGCATCCCATAGGTTTTAGAAAGTTGTGTCCTTGTTGTCATTTGCTTGTAGGTTTTTTTTTTTTTTTCTGCTTTTTAGGGCCACACCCGCAACACATGGAGGTTCCCAGGCTTGGGGTCTAATCGGAGCTACAGCTGCTGGCCTACACCAGAGCCACAGCAATGCAGGATCCGAGCCGCATCTGTGACTTACACCACATCTCATGACAAGGGATCCTTAACCCACTGAGCAAGGTCAGGGATCAAACCTACAACCTCATGGTTCCTAGTCAGATTCGTTAACCACTGTGCCACCTTGGGAACTCTGCTTCTAGGTATTTTTTAATTTCCTCTTTGATTTATTCAGTGATCCATTGGTTGTTTAGTATAATTTTGTTTAGTTTTCATGTGTTTGGGTTCTTTGCAGTTTTTTCTTGTTGTTGATTTCTAGTCTTATATCGTTGTGGTTGGAAAGGATGCTTCATATGATTTCAGTTTTTCTAAAATTTACTGAGGTTTGATTTGTGGCCCAGAATGTGAGCTATCCTAGAGAATGTTCCATGTGCACTTGAGAAGAATGTGTATTCTGCTACTTTTGGATGGAATAGTCTATAAATATCTATTAAGTCCATCTTGTCTGCATCATTTAAGGCCTGTGTTTCCTTGTTGGCTTTCTGTATGGATGATCTGTCCGTTGCTGTAAGTTGGGTGTTAAATTCCCCTGCTATTACTGTTTTATTGTCAATTTCTCCTTTTAAGGTTGTTAGCAGCTGCCTATATATTGAGGTGATTCTATGTTGGGTGCATATATATTTATAATTGTTATATCTTCTTCCTAGATTGATCTTTTGATTATTATATAATGACCTTCTTTGTCTCTTGTAACATTCTTTTTCTAAAGGTCTACTTTGTATGACATGAGTATTGCTACTCCAGATTTCTTTTGACTTCCATTTGCATGGAATATGATCTTCCATCCTCTCAGTTTTGGTTTGTATGTGTCCTTAGAGCTGAAGAAGGTTTTTTGTAGACAGCATATATATGGGTCTTGATTTTGTATCCATTCTTCCAGACTGTACCTTTTGGTTGGAGCATTTAGTCCATTTTCATTTAAGATTATTATTATTATTGTTATTATTATTATTTGTCTTTTTCTTTTTAGCACCACACCCACAGCATATGGGAGTTCCCAGGGTAGGAGTCTCAGAGCTATATTTGCTGGCCTATACCCCACCCATAGCAATGTGGGACCTGAGCCACGTCTGTGATCTACAACACAGCTCATGGCAATGCTGGATCTTTAACTCACTGAGCATGGCCAGGGATCAAACTCTTGTCCTCATGGATACTAGTCAGGTTATATACTGCTGAGCCACAATGCGAACTCCCATTTAGGATTATTATTTATATGGAAGTTCTTATTGCCAAATTGATAATTGTTTGGGTTTGTTTTTCGTCTTTTTCTCTCCTTTTCTTTTGTGGTTTGATGACTTTTTAGACTTGTATATGGATTGCTTTTTCTTATTTGTATGTGTATCTATTGCAGGCTTTTGGTTTGTGGTTACCATGAAGTTTTGATACAGGACACACACACACACACATACACACACACACACACACACACACACACACACACACACACACAAACAATATTGTTTTAAGTTGCTGGCCTCTTAATTGCAAATGCATCTCCAGTTGTGTGCATCTGTACCCTAATCTTCTCACAGTTCCTGGTGTTGATATCATATTTGTATGTCGATGGTTTCCTGCCTTTGCTGTACATTTGCCTTTACAGGTGAGCCTTCTCATTTGTCATGTTCTTGCTTATGGTTGTGGACTTTTCTTTTCCATCTAGAGAAGTTCCCTTAATGTTGTAAAGGTGGTTTAGTGGTGTTGAATTCTCTTAGCTTTTGCTTGTCTGTAAAGCTTTTGATTGCCCCTTCATATCTGAATGAGAGATTTGCTGGGTAGAGAATTCTTGGTTAAAGGTTTTTTCTCCGTCACTTTAAGCAAATCATGTCACTCCGTTCTGGCCTGCAGGGTTTCTGTTGGAAAATCAGCTGACAACCATATTGGGGCTCTGTTGTGTGTTACTCCTTTTCCTAGCTGCTTTCAGTATTTTTCTTTGTCTTTAATTTTGCTCAATTTTGTTAATATGTGTCTGAGGGTGTTCCTCCTTTGCTTTATTTTATTGGTATTCATCTTGCTTTCTGGATTTGAGTGAGTTATTCCTTTCCCCTGTTAGAGAAGTTTTCTGCTATTATCTCTTGAAATATTTTCTCTGGCCTTTTCTCTTTATCTTCCCTTTCTGATACCCCTATCATGGGAATGTTGGTGCCTTTAATGTTGTCTCAGAGTTCTCTTAGACTCTCCTGATTTTGTTTCATTCTTTTTTGCATCAGTGATTTCCATCGTCTGTTGTCCACCTCACTTGTTTGTTATTCTGCCTCCTGTAATCTGCTATTGGTTTCTTCTAATGAATATTTTATTTTGGTTATTGAATTTTGGATACCTGGCTTGTTTAATCTTTAAATCTTCTATTTCTTTGTTTAACTTTTCTTGTAATTAATTTATCAATCCTTGCCTTCAGTTTATTTCCAAGATCTTGAATCATCTTTACCATCTTTTTAATGGATGCTGCTAATTTCCAGTTCACTTAATTGTTTTTCTGGGGTTTTGTCTAGTTCCCTCATCTGGCTTATATTCTTCTGCCTTTTCATTTTGTATAAATTTTTGTCTGGTCTCCTTTTTGCAGGATACAGGGTTGTAGCCATTCTTGCTTCTGGTGTCTGTCTCTTTGTGGGGAATGTTGGTATAGGGGCTTGTTGCAGCCTTCCAAATGGGAGGGACTGGTGGTTGCCCTCTGGCAGGTGTCACTGAGTCCTTTCTTCTGGTGGATAAAGCTTTGTCTCTGTATATGATTAGAGGGACTGTGTGCCTGGGGGTCTTTAGGCAGCATGTTTTCTGATGGGTGGGGCTGTGATCCCACCTGGATTATTATTTGGCCTGGGGCTTCTCAGCCCTAATGGTTGTGGCCAGATTTTTCCAAAATGGCCACCATCAGGGGAGTTCACACTGATGATTCTTCCCTAGAAGTTCTGCCTCCAGTGTCCTTCCCCCAAAATGAGCCACAGTGGAGCCCTTCTATCTCAGGATAACCTCCAAGACTCGCAGGTAGGTCTGACTCAGATTCTTATGGAGTCCCTGCTTTGCCCTGGGACCCAGTGCACTTGAAAGACTGTGTGCTCCCTCCAAGAGTGGAGTCTCTGTTCCCTCAGTCCTGAGGGAGCTCCTCACACACATCTTGCTGGCCCTCAATGCCAAATGCTCTGGGGGCTCCTCCTTCCAATTCCAGAGCCTCAGAATCTGACATGGAGTTTGGAACTCTCACTTCTGTGGGAGAGCCTCTGTGATGTAGTTATTTTCCAGTGTGCAGGTTACCCACCCGGTGGGTATGGGATTGCTTATATCCTACAATTGCCCCTCCTACGATCTCATTGTGGCTTCTTCTTTGTCTTTGGGTGGAGGATATCCTTTTTGGTAGTTTCCAGTCTATTTTATTGATAGTTGTTTGGCAGTTCATTGTAATTTTGGTGTTTTTGTGAGAGAGGATGAGTTTAAGTCTCTACTCCCCGTCTTGTCCCCATCCAGCTGTTTTTATTTATTCTTGTCTCATGCATGTTTGTCTTGATTGTAAACTCCCTGGGGAAAGGATTTTATTAGTAGTATTTTTCTGAATATTCCTTGGAATCTAGCAGAGAAGTAGACATATAGTAGATAGTCAGTAAATAACTATTGTTTGATTAAATTGTTTTACCTTAGACTCTTTCGTGGAATTTTAATTGTATGTAGTCTATGCTTTGCCATTCAGAGTGTGGGTCACAGACCAAAAGCATGGACATCACTTGAGAACTTTATGGAAATGTAGGATCTGGGTCCAACCCCAGACTTATTGGATCATTTTAACAAGATCTACAGATAACTCACATGCACATTAAAGTTGAGGCATACCTAGTATTTTTCCAGGCCCTAGGTGTCAGTAGCTTAACACATTTTATAAATACTCAGTATACTGCTTTTATAGATGTCAGTATCATTAAATGTTATTTAAAGCTTGGAGAATTTGAAACAAGGTGAAAGTTCTGAATGTCTTTTTAAAACTTGGTAGCTAGACTACACCCTTGGTTCAAACCAGCCCCCCCACCCCCCCATCCCCCCGTTTTTATATGGCCTATGAACTAAGAATGGTTTTCAAGTTTTTAAATGGTTGAAAAAATAAAACGACTATTTCATGATGCATGAATTTATATAAAATAAGTTTTAGTGTCCATAAATAGTTTTATTGGAACAAAGCCAAACTTACTTATTTATGTAATGTCTATGACTGCTCTCTCACTATAAAAGCAAAATCAGGAACTGTCCACTCTCTGGTCCTTTACAGAAAAATTTGCCAGCCCTTGATCTAGATATGTGATGCTTGTTTACACAGAAGGAGCTCCAGATAGATCTAGTTAAACTTGTGAAAAAGCAACTGTAAACTTTATATATTTGTTGGCTTTAACAGTTTATGTATATATATGACATACAGGGAGGCTCACAACTGTATTATAAAATTACATACTGTGAAAAAATTATTTTGAAATGTTGCAGGATTATTATCTTGTGGGATAATGGCTTTCTTTTCTAACCAGTCATAGGAAATAAGAAAAATAAAAGTGCTTGAAAATACCCAGTATGTCATTGTCATATGGAACTCAATAAGCTATTACAGTTTTGTCAGGTTCAGTCTCTAAGGAGGTGAATGAAAATATATGTCTTAGGCAATTTGACCCCAATCAACATCATGCATCGTGGTTATTCTGACATCTGAAGAGGAGCGATTCTGCTCTGTCATCTTAGAGAATCAAAGTTGCTGTAAAGGTCACTCATTGCTTCACCTTTAGCTGCTGGATATCAGATTGAAACGAAAGCGAGGAGGTATGGAGCAAGTGTCCTACATCTTCTGTCAAATTAGCCTAATCCTCATTAAGTTGTCCTGCTAATTCAGCATGTTCTGAGAGCTCCTGACACTATGAGAAATGTCACCCTATGACTTTAAAGGGCTTAAAGGCTATGAGGCTTTTTGGTTGAGTCAGTTCCTCCCTAATACCTCCTGGGGCTTAGAGGGCATGTGCACCCTTCTTAGCCGCCTGCAGGATTGCTGTACGTCTTTGTATTTTTGGAATACAGATGGCAGCCAAGTTGATTGACTGAATAAAACATAAGGCAGGAGAGTTCCGACGGCTGTCTGAAGTACCCGTGCTCTCATATCCCTCACATGCAAGATTCGTTAGAGCAAATGAGCGACACTGTCAACAGAAATGTCACGAAACTGCTAATAGATTACCAGAGGTTGCTCCCTCAAAGTTAACAAACAAAATCCCACCAGAAAGCGCTTATTGCTGAGTTTTAAGCTCCTGCTTAAAAATACTCATTTTGAAAATCTGTATTGTTTAGCTGACAGCTTGCTGGATGACAGTTGGAATAGTGTAGGTCGTGCTCTTCGCACTAGTAAAACACCTCGCAAGCACCTCCATTTTTTTTGGTAAAATAGACTGTGAATACCTGGCTTTTTTCTGGGGGAGAAGAATTAGAGTTAATAAAGGGAGAATTGACAATGGATAGAATATTAAACTTGAAGTGTGCTGGAAAATATAATCCCAGTTTCCCAGACTTTTACAACTGGGGCTAGAAGTGAGGCTATAATAAAAGCAATGAGAGCCAGAATGTCACTATTTCTTGCTCTAACCTTTGGTGTAGAAGTTCCAGGCGAAGGCAGGTCTCAGCTGGCACTGCTATCCTCTTGTCCAGGTCTGCCGCTTTTCTACTAGATCCCGGGGTCTCAGGGTTGCTGGCACTGCTGGGTCAGGTATTGTGACGGATGCATTCTGACCCCGAAGCACCAGTTGTGCAGGGTCCTTAGCGAATTAGGAGGGGATGTCTCTTTTCTCTTTGTTAGACTGTTTCAGAGTTTCCATGCTATTCTTGGTCATTGCCAATTCACAGTGTCAAACAACCCTTGCAGTTTTTACATAGAGATTGTTCTCTTTCTAAGCTGGAACCCAGACACGTTCAGGTCCAGTGTACAGATAGGTTTGATTGATAGATATGGTGAATCCAAACACCCATCCCTGGCTTTGACACCAGGTCAGTTCCCTCTGTCTTCCCCTTTGTCCCCTTGGAATAAATGACCATCCATGAGTTTCTTTACTGCCATCGAGCTGACTTGACAGACCTCCTTTACCATGTCGATGCCTGTGCACCCCCAGAGCGATCATAGGCTCAGAGGTGAGCTGCAGCTCCCGTATAAGCATGTCTGTAGGGCTATCCGTAATGCCCGCTGGGCCTGCCCAGGCACATCTGCCTGGACACCATGGACACAACCTTAGCTTAAGCCAGGTGATTAGTGTGGGCTGAAGGATTTCCTGCTGCTGCATGTTTGCATGCTGTTCTTAGATGGGAGGTGGAACTAGTGTTTCCTCCCTCTTCCTGTGAAACCTGGGAAACATCAAACAGTATATTAAGGTGGGGTAGCTAGTGGGTCTACCTGAAGTGGTACCAAGGGTTCTCTTACTTGTGGAGGACCGCTGTCTGTCATGCACGGGGCTGTTACCTGATTTAATTCCTACAACGATCTGGGGGTTCCCGTCGTGGCGTAATGGGAATGAATCCGACTAGCAACCATGAGGTTGTGGGTGTGATCCCTGGTCTCACTCAGGGGGTTAAGGATCTGGCATTGCCATGGACTGTGGTGTAGGCCGCAGGCTCAGCTCGGATCTGGCGTTGTTGTGGCTGTGGTGTAGGCTGGCAGCTGTAGCTCCGATTGGACCCCTAGCCTAGGAACCTCCATATACTGGGGGTGTGACCCTAAAAAGAAAAAAAAAAGTTTTTACAGTTATATTGTTAAACCTAAACTTACGAGCAGAAACGCCTAAGACTGAGAGTTTCAATAACTTGCCTAAGTTTATATAATTAGAAAATGGTAGGGATTTCAAACATTTGTCAGTTGGACTGTAGGGCCCATTAACTTTTTCACTCTAATATGCTGAAGGTGCGTATATATCCTTCCTATTTATTTGGAAAATTCACTAAATTCCTCAATACATTTTCATTCCCTTTACCCAGTTCCCCCCCATTGCAATTACTTTAAATGACAAACTTATCCTCATTTTTTTTTGCCAGAAAGTTTTCACAATTACCTTTCTCCGTAAGAGCTGTTGCAATGTATTTTTACGGTAGAGAAGGAACCATGGTTAAAACAAACAAGTCTAAACAATATTATCGTTCTTAACGCCTTGCCGCTGACAAAAATTAGCTACTCATATTCCTGGAAAGGCAGGCCTGGACGTGTGCCATTTCCATTAGCAGAAGATGTCTCTGCCCAATGATAAGCTGGTTGCAGTTGTCTCACAGCATTCAGCGTTCACCCACCATGACTATAGCCAAGACACCGTCAACCCCTTTATCAAGTCACAGAGCAAGAGTGAAGTTAACACCAGAAAAGAACAAGAGGTGCGCAGCAAGTCCGCTGTCGGCCAAGTCTATGGACCAGTAGCATCGTGTCCTAAGTCCGCTCCTGACCGTGCTCTGCCTGCAGCTTCAGTTACAGGGACAGTGGGTACATCGCCAGCACAGCTGCTGTGTGTTTTCCGGCAGTGTTCTACATGTTGTAACAAAGAAAATACGTAATTAATGGCTTTTCGTGCTAGGTGCTCTAGCTGCAGTGTAGTTGACTTTTTTGAAACGTGTTTCAGTGTTAATGTATTTTTTGGTAAACTATACTTTAGCAACTAGGGAAACACCAGTGATAGAATGGAGGAGCCCGCTCCATGTTTTCTTTATAACTATTTTCCAGTCCATGTGTGACCAGTTTTAAGACATAATATAAGATTTTTTTCAAATAATTTATCATACTCTATGAAATGTATGCCATCAGTTAATATGACTGATAAGAAAATTGAAGGGCTTTTATTAAACTGTACATGTTTAATAGAAAATTTCTATTGATATGCATAAATAATGAAATTATATTTATTATGGAAAACATTTTACTTGCTCTGGTTAAATCCGAATAGTTAAGAAATAAATAAGGTAAGCTAAGTGTGTGACATTAGTAGTACTCTTGTATCAGTATGTACAGGAGTTTTTTATTCCTTTAATATACATGTGAAATGGTTTTCTTAATTCTTTGATGTCAGATATGGAAATATATTTGTAATTGTTTGATAGTCTTTTCTTTTGCTATGAGAATATAATTATTTCATTGGTAGAAATTAATATTGTCATAAGTTCCTAATAGTTCATTTTACACAAAAGAATATTATTGTGTGTCTTCAGAATGACAGCTATCCTATAAACTATCTTAAACACTGGGAGTTGAAATTCTGTAATCTGTGATTTATCTCCAAAAATTATTCATAAAGCAACACAATTTCAGGAAATAAGAGATAAAGCTTCATCATGTAATAAGGCAATGCCATATGTGCTATTTTGTTAAAGATGAAAAGAAACTTTATGTCTGGCACTCATGTTACATTTATAAAATAATTCAGTTATTAGTATTGACATTTTATTAATTTTCTGAAAAACTGAGAATATTAAATTTTCTTTCTTTCTCAGTTAAAATGTAATTCCACTTCATTCTTTTACGTTTTGGAAGTGAGTATTAGCAAAACTTAGCATGTAATTAAGCATTACAAACTCGAATTCAGATATGAGGCAGGTAGGCTAATTGGGGAAAGCCTTTGAGCTTTGCTGTAACAGGGAGTGGTGAAGTGGCAAAGTCAGTAGACTCCTGGAGAATGCATGTCTCTTATAAAGGCACTAAAGCCAAAAATACTGCTCCCGCCAAACCAGATCTAACCATGGCCTATTTTCTCAAGGAGTAAAGTTTGCATCCCTGCCCAGGTTTGAGGATTTGCCCTGCGGCTGGTCATGGGCAGAGCAGCAGGAGGCCTTGCTCACTCAAGGGTTCGTTCACTTTTACTCCTCACGCTTGTTTACGGGGTATTTACTTTAAACAAAACTTTGGGCCAGGCAAGAAATATTCAATAAATTCAGTATATTTAGTGTGTGTGTGTGTGTGTGAACTTTATCAAGAAACAATAACAGTAACAGCTATGCCTACAGCTTGACAGGTTGACAGAGCAAGTATTAGCAGTGAAGAGACAAAGGAAGAAAAATGTATGTTCTCAGTTCACACACACTCACACACACACACTCACACACTCAGTCACACACACACTCACACACACAGACACACACAAAGTGCTCCTAATAAAATAACTTAAAAAGACAGCTCAATCTTTTCTTGTAGTACTTTTCTTTTAGTTCTCAGATAATCAGATTTGTGAAATAAATTTTTAGAGAGCAGATCATACGGATTAAATTGGCTCTAACCTTTAATATCGAGAACAACCTTAGAAGCAGAATAAAATGCCCTTTGAAACAGGCATTAAATAAAAATATATGTGAAGTGGCTGACTATAACATAACAGGGAATGTTGGAGCCTTAGGGGACTTGATGAACTATGGAGTCTAAGAATTGCTTAAAGATATCAGCATTCCTTTTTAAAAATTTAGTTTTCTGTTGGCTTAAAGAGAACTGTTTGATTTGAAACCCTTCTTACATTGTTAAACCTAATTCTTTCTATTCACTTTCTAAAGTATCTTTAAATAGCAGTTGTGACTTTAAAAACTACCTGCCAGTGTTTTCTATCTAGTTTTGAGATTGAAACCATTAATTAATTTAATTTCTTTTCAGAACTGTAGCATTTGACACCAAATCTGTAGCATTTTCACCAGAACGAGATATTTCTTCCAGAGTCCCCACTGTGGGTTAAGAATCCAACTGCAGCGGCTTGACTGCAGCACCTCGGGTCACTGCAGAGGTGCAGGTTTGATGCTGGCTCGGCGCAGGGGGTTAAAAGGACCCTGTGTTGCCACAGCTGCGGCTCTGATTCAGTCCCTGGCACAGGAACCTCCATACGCTGTAGGCACAGCTATTAAAAAAAAAAAAAAGGCATTTCTTCTTATTTGGAATCACTTACTCAGTCAAAGCATACCTTATACTTTCAGTTACCTAGAGCAGAGAAGATAGAAGATAATCTATTTTATCTAAAAAATTAAAATTTGTGCAAAAGAAGAAGGAAGACCGTAAGGTCATATGAAGGACTGGCTTTTGTATTTATAGCAAAGAAGTTTCTTACTATTAAGGAAGCTGGAGTTTCATGTACCTTGTTTCCCGTGCCCACAGTCTTTCTAAGATCACAGGAAACCAGGCCTCCTCAACCAGACATTAAGAATTTTGTATTTGGAAGTGTGGTATTTTAAAAATCTTTTTGCTTATATGAAACAGGAAGTATAAGAAGAGTCACTCATGCTGCTAACTCTTGAGAAATAATATCAGACTCTCAAATCATTAACTGAATGCATTTATACTAAAAAATAGACTGTCTCTTCACTATAAAATTTTCATTTCCTTAGGAAATAGAAAGATCAAAGCATTTCATTTTGTAAAGCGTGCATTAATGACCACTGTGGTTACCAAAAAAGGTTTTAAACCACAGTGTCTTTGCCCTTGACATCTCACAAAGGACTGCTTTTTATGATGCGGTTCCCCCAGGAATCTGGGACACAATCAGGAATTGATTTTGCTGTGAGATCTAATTGTTTGATGAAAGCACTCTTTCATCCTTCAGCCGAGTAACCTTGGGAGAAGAGGTCTTGACCCTGCTTCTCTTACAGTCCCGAGGAGATGTTTCTAGATTGAATGGAATTGCTTGGTTGACCGTTTTGAATTAATTGATTGGTCAGTTCAGCCAAGTAGCCAATTTATCTTTTTTTCCCCTTTTCAGTTGACTTGGTTTTTGCTTGAGCAGACTGAAGAACTAGGCTTCAGGTAGATCAGAATCAGGGTTTACATTTTTCCCCAGGTGAATGCAGATTGCCCTAAAAGCCATTCGTAATTCAGCACACTCTAAAGTGGACTTCTTCTGCCCTTCCAGTGTGCCCCTTCCACGACCCTTTCCCACTCATGACTCCCTTGGTAGAACTGAGCTCTGATCCTCTGCTCGGAAAAGAAACTCGTTGACTCCCCATTGCTTATGAGTCAAACTCATTGTAGGATCTTTGAAGTCTGATGGTGATTTGCTTATCATCCACTAAGAGGATAGTTTATGCACCTTCCACAGCAGCCCACTGAGACTTCATGCTTTCATCTGAAGTTTCTCTGCCTCTTTGTCTTTGCTTACCTGGTTCCGCTGATGCAAATTCAGGTCTCCTGTGAAGCATCCGGAGTCAACTCCGTGCACACTCCTGGTTTATGTATTTGCAGAGCTTCTCTGGACCACTCTTTGGGAGAGCCTCTTTTCCCCGTCTTTTTCCTTCTCTCCTTTCCCCCACTTTACCCCCAAGCAGGTCACACCACAGCTCCCCCTGCCCCCCTTTTAATGTAGGTATTCAAGGCTGTGGTCTATGTGTAAAGCTCTGTGTGTTCACTGGAAAAACTCAACTGAACTTGCACTCGTGTCACTGTTTCTTTCCTGCAGGGCTGACTGTATTTTTCCTGCATTGTTCAGAACCCTGTGGACATGTGTCAAGTGTTAAATACTCACGTTATTAGCAATGCCAAAGGATCGCAGAGGTGGACATTCTCCGCTGTGAATTGTACAAGTTCTCAGGGATTCTAGGCTTAACATAAATTGAGGTGCAATTATCATCACTACTAAGATAACAAATCTATAGTGGTCGTTATCTGGACAGGAATGAACCATCTCTCCGAATTGCTTATTTCTCTGGGACACAGTCTGGAGAACAGGAATATTGGACATGTGCAGAGCTCTAAAGCAGGTATACCACTGAGAAAAAATGAAAAGACTCTCTTCACCTCAGGGAACCACGTAGCCTTGACTCAGCGTCAGACTAACTCCGGATCTGCAAGTGTCCAGTTCCCGTTTTGTCGTCGTTTCTCCGAGGGAAGTACCTGATGCCACACAATGTGTTACACACGCCCAAGGCTCAGGCCCCCTGTGAGTGTGCACTTGGACCTCCCTACCTGGTGACTGGCAAGACTTCCTGGGACTTCAGCCGTGCTCTGTTTGTTAATCCTGCCCACTTCCAAAGTCTTGACTAGGTTGAGAATGGAATTCTCTGTAAGACCTAATGCCTCAGACAGAGTTGATCTCAGGATAATTAATAATCGGGATTTAAATCAGTTATTACTTAGTATGAGACTATACACCTTTTCTAGTGTCAAGTAAAAAGTCTCTAACCTATTACATTAGGGTTAACTTAATGGTCCAGAAAAGTTAGCTTCTACTGAAAGAACTTGATCTAGGCAGAAGTTTCTCATACTGTGGATGCCATCACCTTTGAAGCAGGAGAGAATTGAGCCTTGAAGCATTTTCTTATTAAGCTCGCACTAAAAGGATAAATGAATTGTATTGAGTTGATAGGATTTTGTGTGACTTTTGAGAAAGAATTTTCCAATTATTCGTAACTTCCAGTGTACCACTCTTAGAGTGTTTTCAGGCTCACATTACGGCTTTTAGATATTCTGGGTTTGGGGAACTCTGCATGCTGCACTGGGGAGCATTTTTATTTTTTCAACTCGGTTTCTACTTATGCCATATGTACATCATCTTAGCTGAAAATTGTTGGAGAAATTTAATCCTGCAGTCACGAGAAAGTGAAAGGTGTTATGAAATTTAAAGTTACCAAGCCATAAACAATTTTGAGGTATCAAGTTCTGAATTTTAAAAACCTAAAAACATTATTTTGGCTCATTTGACTTGTGGCATAGAAACAGAAGTTTGTTACTTGAGAAGTTTGTCTCCCTCCTCTTATAGATAATAAACACTTTATATCAAACTCTCTTTAGTCCTCAGTAGCTGTTGTGTGTTGAAGCATCTTATCTTGTCAGTAGGTTGAATGTCAGAGGAATGCCTTAGGATATTTGCGTTAGTTTAGGTTGCTTAGAAGGAAGAGTTCTTGACCACTTAGAAACAGTTTATGAAATGAGATATAACAGTAAAAATGCTTAGAGAATTGCAGTACACTATAGTAATACAAAGTGTGATTATTTTAATGGAAAATTTCTGACTTTAATACACATGGCACTTACATACTTTTTCCATGGTTTTTATTGCCTTGATAGGAAAAAAAATCTATATTCATGATGAACATAAGTCTGGGAAGTTCTTATTTGCATAAAACATGGAACAGAACCAGAATTCATGATTCAAAGTGTCAAAAACTGTAAATAAAAGCAATCGCAGAGCTGTGGTAAATTTCACTAGTCCTATATCCACATACACGAAAATACTATTATGTGCGTTAGAGCAGCTTCCAGTTTCCTCTGAGGTATGACAGTAACACGCTGTCATCGCTTTCTCACTTTCCACTCACACTTCCACCCTCAGCAGTCTTGCTCATGTCCCTGCAATGCTGTCGGAATTGCTCTTGTTTTAATTTCCAAAGATCTTTCTTGCTCATTCCAAGACGTTTGACTTCTCTGCAACATTTTACACAGAGCCTCATCTTGAATTCCTTTCTCCCCTTGGCTTCACAATAACACGTTCTCTTCTGAAAATTCTCATATTCTTTTGATCTGCCTCCTATCCCTTTAGTCATTCTTTTCCCATCCCAAGGTAACTTTTCCCCGCATTGTCATTTATGTTAGACCTTAAAGCTCTTTTCTTTTGGCCTCCTCTTCCATCTCTATACATTTTCTCTGAAGGATCTCTGTCTTCTCCTGCGGTATCGCTACCGTCCGTATGCCCGTGGCTCCCACATCTGACCTCTGTCCTTGGCTCAGGCTTAGATGTCTGCAGCAGGCATCTCAGGACTCTCAGAGGAGGACCCATTTTCCAGGAACGGCTCTCCTTTTCTAACCATATGTTGAAATGGTGATACTGCTTGACCCTTCCCAGTACCACAGCTAATTTGTCCGGAGATGAGTTCCTGATCCAAGCTTGGCCAGTAAATTTGTGTCCTGAGATGTTTGGGAAACCTCCTTTGAGATCTGGAGCTGGAATCAGGGTGGGTGTCAGGTTGACTGCTTCAGGGCCCCATTAGTTCTGATTGTTAAATATTGTTAAATATTTTAGATTTCACCTCTGATGGTAGAGTACAAAGTTTGGGAACTGCAGGCAACTATACATACGCTTATGTAGACCAATATGCAGAGGGGCCAGACTGTAAATCAGAGATGATGAAATTTACTCCATGTGAATTGTGTCTCAATAATTTTTTTAAAGTCAAAAAATAAGTGAGATTTTAGAGAGAGGGGCAACCTGAGATCCATCCAGTGTCCTGAAGGCATTCGATCCCTGAATCCCCCAGTTGGTGAGGTCCCATTAACCTCCTTATCCCAGTTCATTTTGGATGAAGTCTGCTCTTTGCTAAACAAGCCTACTTCTCCTTCCATGGCTCAGGAAATGGCATCTTTGCTTATTCAAACCGCCGACCTGGCCATTATCTTTGATTCTTCCTGTACCTCTCACCTTCCATCCAGTCAATCGAATCTCATTATTTTCATTTATTTCCCTTGCCATTCTTACACTTTACTCCCCACTCAGTCTCATTATTCGATCACCCCGTAGCGGTCTCCTCCCTTGTGGCCGCCGTCTTCCGGTAGATTCTTCCACTTTACTCCCCCATTCAGCCTCGCTGTTCAGTCACCTCGTGCAAAGCAGGTCTCCTCCCTTCTAGCTGCCGTCTTTCAGTGTAGACTCTTACCCCACGACGGTCTGTTCTTTGGCTGCACCGTATCTTCAGTCTTATTAGAACTCTTCATGGTCATGCGCAGGCTGCCTCCCCGCCTTAGCTCCTGCCACCATCCTTGTTCATGGGGCTCACAGGGCTCGGTATGCATGAGTCACCCCGAAATGCAGCCAGTCCCTCTATACCAATCCCTTCCTTTAGCATTAGCAGAGCACTCCGAACTGTCTAACTGCCTGTTGACCACTGGTCTGTAATCTCCTTGAAGCCAAGGATAATGTTCTGTAACTGAATTACTGTTTCATGAACACAATGCCTATCTTATGGTTGCATTCTATACATATTTATTGAACAAATGTATGTGTTAAAAGAATGAAATGCTCCTGGATATGAGTACAGAGTGGGGAAGTAGATATCTCAGCTTGTAAGTCAAGGACAAAGTCCCTTTCCATGAACTTTATGTTGGGAGGAAAGCAAGACTGTAACTCTGGGTTCAGTGTTTCGTGAATCATCACTTGGCAGTCTTAATAATCTTGAACATGCAGCTCTTCACGCACTGGTTCATGTAGGCATCGCTTCTTGGACACGTAGCCAGCCAGGCAGAACAGATTTTACTGTCCACAGCTGCTGCCATTTTTCTATGTGCTTTCCGCTCTTAGTTCCTTGACGTTTTTTTAGATATTGTTGCTTTGGTTTTTCCAGACACTGCAGTATAAGGACTATTAGATTATTAATGACCACAGCTGTGCGCATCTCGGAAAAATTAACTACTTAACTGCATTAATACGAGCCTCTTGAGGCTCAGTGCTGGGTTCATATTGGAGTGATTGGATGGGCTGGATGATAATACAAATGTGGAAGGTCAGTAGAGATTTACTATGATGCTTGATTTTAAACTACTCAGGCTTAAAAATAGGAGAGTGCAGAGAGATATTTGAAAGCAGATGGTTAGAACTGTAGAAAATCTCAGCTCATTAAGGCTCATAAGTCTTTGGTTCTACCAGTTGCATAGATGGGTAATAAATTTGTAACTGAGATGTGAGTTGGTGTCACCTTGCCCCTTAGGATTTAAGCACTACCAGCTCATCCTCATTCTTTGTCTCGTGGAAGGTCTTTTTCCTTTCTAAGACTTCTGTCCATTCCCAAAAGGCTTCTGCTTTGACGATCATCTGACTCCACTCTCCTGCCACTACTGACTTCCTGGCATTAGTTCTGTCCTGTGGTTGTTCCCTTCGCCCTGACCGGCCGTAGTTTCTGCTATCCCCCCCCGCCCCGATACCTTATTAAGGCGACCACAGATACTAGTGATCTGTGCACAGCAGAACTCGGTTACCGGAGGTTAGGCATCCTTGCTCTTAATTCACTGCGGCACGTTCTCACTGGCCGCACTGCCTGCTGAGGGTCCCTCTTCTCTCCGTTTTTCTTTATCGGGATTTTTCCTCCTTAGAACCTTTGTGGTTTAAAACCATCCTCTCGTCTATCACTTACATAGAACATTTATTCCAAGGGGAGTATAGAGATAGGAGTTTGTGGTTTGTGGACAGAGAAGTGGGAACTTTCAAAAATTTAGAGCTCTCAGGAAGCAAGGGGCGCACCTCTGAGGGCTCCTGACTGAGATGTCACAGGAGGCCGCTGCTGGTCCTCAAAGAGCAGAAGCGTGGACGGGTCACACGTAAAAAGCTTGTTTCTTTTATCTTTTGTGTGTGTGTGTGTGTGTGTTTTTCTAGGGCCGCCCCCGCGGCATATGGAGGTTCCCAGGCTAGGGGTCTAACAGGAGCTGTAGCCGCCGGCCTGCACCACAGCCACAGCCACAGCAACGCGGGATCCGAGCTGCGTCTGCGACCTACACCACAGCCACAGCAACGCGGAATCTGAGCTGCGTCTGCGACCTACACCACAGCTCACGGCAACGCCGGATCCTTAACCCACTGAGCGAGGCCAGGGATCGAACCCGCAACCTCATCGTTCCTAGTTGGATTCGTTAACCACAACGGCAACTCCTCGTTCGTTTTTATCTTTGTGCCGGTTTCTTGGTGAGGCCTTTTCTGACGTGAAGACTTGGGACAAAGCCCGAGGGGAATGAGGCCTGTAAGCAGCAAACACTCAGGCACGTTTATATCTATAGGAAGGTCGTCGGTGCCCGCCTAGGCAAACACTCAGGCACGTTTATATCTATAGGAAGGTCGTTGGTGCCCGCCTAGGCAAACACTCAGGCACGTTTATATCTATAGGAAGGTCGTTGGTGCCCGCCTAGGCAAACACTCAGGCACGTTTATATCTATAGGAAGGTCGTTGGTGCCCGCCTAGGCACGTGTTGGGTTATTCCCCGTCTTCTGTTGGATGGTCGCTGCTTTCTCAGCTCATTTTAAGGGAAATTTGCTCCTTTAACTAAGGTTTAACTAGTAATATCTAAGCTTTTCCTAGGGGATACCAACCAAATGACTTACTCAGGACAGGAAGATAATGCAAAAAAAAAAAGGAACTGGGTGTAAATAGAGAACTAAGACAAATGGGTCAGCTCCTGGCATGTCTAGAAGAGGCAACAGTAGGTGCTGAGCACATGCCAAAGGCTGAGTGTGGCACACAGGCTGAGGGCACCATGCCTTCCTCTGTGTGCTGAAACCCAGAGCCTGTTGCTTGGTTCAAAGAGTCATAAGAGGTATTACACATTAATGCAAACAAACAAACACGGAGACGTGGTGTGAGACACACACCGTGAGTTTCAGCCCACACAGAGGGAAGTGGGGTCTGACCTGCACTCGCCGTTCAGACTCCGGAGCTTCGGCAGGAACTCCGCTGCTCTCTCCTTCTTCTGTCTGTGACCCTCCTCCAGCAGCGAGAAACAGGACTCCCGTTTTCTTTGGCAAATGTACTCATTCATTCAAGCAGCGGAAGCACAGAAGGTAGTTTCTGAATTACCTGGGCCATGGGAAGACCAAAACTTCGTATGCACACGTGTGTCCCTGATCAGAACTGCAGGCCCTTCCCGTCACCCCAGAAAGCTCCCTGTGCTTTTCCTCCATGTGTAGATTTTGCCGTGGTTACTTTAGCTCACTTCCTTTTTCAGGTTCTTTGGATCCAGGAATACCCAAAAGTGCACTGGTGTACTTCACATTGAGCTAACGCAGGATTTAGATCGGAAGAATCTTCACAATTAAAGGGCATTTTGTCAAATACCTAAGCAGCACTCCTCAAAACTGTAGGGATTATGAAAAATAAGAAACATCTGAGAAATTTTGAATACTTGTAATACAATTTATAAAAACTATTAAAATTATTCAGAACATTGGTACATAAAAAGATCATATATATTTTGGAGGTCAGGAAACCAGGATCTGACCAAGACCCATCTGAGGTGAAATATCAGCTCCATATAAGATTTGTTAACATAACGGGCTGATTTTGATCAAAGTCACAATCACCTGCTTTCAGATCTCTCTCTGTACCCTTTGAAGCAGGGAAAACAGTTTTAAATCAAGCATAACAGAGCATGAGCAAGCTGGGATATCGCGAGCATATTAACCTCTCTGAGCCTTTGCGTTCCCATATCCAAAATACAATAACAATCCTTATCTCATAGGATTGATTTTGGGGTTAAGTGGAGAAAGTCCATGCACGATGCTTAGCAGGGAAGTGGATAGATAATGACTGTTCAGTAAACAGTAGCCGGTGTTATTAGTATTGGCTAGACGGTGTCACACGCACCCTCCCCCGATTCATCACAGCTGCTTCTTTAGTGGCCCCTCCCCTCAGCAATCCACGAGCTTCTTAGGGCGAGGTTATTTTCTTGTTTACCGTTGTCTCTTTGTAACTAGTGCGACTGCATATAGCAAACACACATGTCACAAATTTCCCTTCTGGAATCCGCTGTCCTTAGGACTGTTCTCTTCCGATTTTGCCATCCCTGCAGTATGTGCGGCCATCCAACTCCGAAGCAGGTCGAAATACAGGTGTAAATGCAGCTATGCTGGGTACTGGGCGATCTTCTCCTAGGCTCTGGGGGCCGCTTACTGACCCCACGCACATCCCTTTCATACTTAGTTTCTTGGTGCAGGATGGTTCTACTCTGTCTTCTTAATGGCAAAGGTCATTTGGGCTCTACCATGGGGGACGTTTTAAAGTTACTGTGTCTCTCTTCAAAGTTTAGGCTTGAAAACATTAAAACAGATGGTGGTACTTGGAGGGTAATTAATTTTCCTTCGGAGAAGTAATCGCTTTCCTTAAAAATAAATTACTGCCTCCCTTTTTTCCAAGAGGTAATGGTTTAGTAAATTGAGCGATGAGCTGGGCTGCCCTTGACCAGGATTTAGGGGAAAAGGAGAAATCTTTGGTGATTCTGCCCGTCTGGTTGTGTGAATTTGGGAACCTCACATTTTTGGGTGATTGGGAAGATTAAACAAAACAGCATTTTTAGGCACTTAGCCTGTGCCTGCCGCAGATGAAGCTTTAGAACGGTTAGTCAATATAATTCTTAGAGGTAGAAAAGGGATATTACTAATTAATCTCATTGAAATTGTATGGATACTTGGAGTCTTATAAAAGTACTACATATAAAGCACCACAAGGGAGTTCCCATTGTGGCTCAGCAGTAATGAACCTGACTAATATCCTTGAGGATGCAGGTAAAGATCTGGCATTGCTGTGCCTGTGGTATCACAGCTGCAGCTCCAATTTGACCCCTAGCCTGGGAACTTCCACATGCCGCAAGTACAGTCCTAAAAAGCAAAACAAACAAACACCACAAAAAAATTAAAGCATCACAAGGTTCTGATATATAGGCTCCATTTACACAGGTGGTGTTTTTAAAATTGATTTTTGGTTAATGACCAAATTATTCTCCTTTTTCATGTTACTTACAGTTAAGTCAATTGGGAAATAGCTGAATTTTCTTCTTGTTTCTTGACAGCAAGTTACATCATGTCGCTAACAGATGTTACCAGGAGCCCGTGTTTTAATATTCAGAGGAAGCCCTTAATATATTTCTAAAGACTTACTGGAATAAAACTTTCCATGTGCTTATATTTCAAATTTTCCATATTATCCAACTTTGAACTTGTGGTAAGTCTTTGATACCAGAATGAATGTTTCATTTCATTCTGTGAAATGATAAAATCTTTTGTTTTGTTTATATGTAGCTTTTGCCATTTGAATTTTCACAGGTATTTAAAGCAATGTACCCTAATGATACTGAGTAGAAAGTTATTGTGTGAAAATTCTCTTGAAATTCTTCTGGGTTAAGCTTCTGCCAGGGGCATATTTATTGGGTAGAAATTATCATAGTATCCATATTTTAGCATAATGGGAGATGTATTTTAATATTCCATTCAATATAAGCAGTGATTATTTCTTCAGAAACATGTCTTAAGCTCGCTGTCCCTTAGCACAGTGTGTAGGGCCTGACCCCACAGGGAGAAGGCTCCGGTAAAGTGACACCACCAAATGCACGCACCACTCAGGGCACACTGCCTTTTCCAGAGGATTAGAGGGGAAAATGCATTCTTTCAAAATCTTTTGACAAAGACTGTTTAAAAATCTGCTCAGTTAAATATATGGGGGAAGAGAGACCTGGGGACAGAACCAAGGAGCAGAACTTTCAGTACAGATCGCTTCTGGCACCTCTAGTGCCGGGTAGTGTCAGCTTGTGACACAGAGGAGAGGACAGGGATGAGGCCAACTTACACTTTCACCTCATTGACTCTGGTGAGTCTTCCCTCGGACAGAGAGTTGGCGGTTGATGGAGATCCCTCTGAACATCCTTCAGAGCTCCTTTGTATGTCAGTCGAGAGAGCAAACCGAATCTAATTCTCATGTTCTTTTTCCAAACTGTGGGGCAATAATTTTCAACAAATAGCAAACTGATATCACTAATCATCTTAATAAAGTTCTGAATGAAGGAACTCTTTCAGACATTGTTTTATAAGGGTAACTGGTACCTTGATCAAAGAAAACGTGTAGAAGAGTCAAAACTCAATTACTTATTTTACTTTCTCCTGCTTCTTTGCAATGTGTTCAGAGTCTTGCTTGGCCTCAGGATGAGATTTTAGGCAGTTCCAGCATTTTCTTGAATATTCTTAGATAATATAAAATCCCGTGATCGGTTTAAGATGGAAAACACAGCCATGCCATAGGAACTGGAATTTCTGCTCCTGCATAGTGATTAACTCTTCCACCTTCGTTCACAGTCAGCCTCCTGCCCCTTCCCACGGCTGCCAGTTGCAGATGATGTCTTTGCCTTTGACGAAGGTGTGTGGTCCTCTGTCTCCCTCTCAAGTCTCTTCTTTCAGCTTGTTAGCTGAGGAGTTTGTTGTAGGCAGGCAGTTTGGAGCACGGGAGGGAGAAAGCAAAAGGGGACCCAGGAGGGTCTCACTGGCTAGGATCTTAGTCGCCTGGCTTATTCTTGTGGCTGAGGCTTCAGGGTGACTTTCCTCTCCTGGTGACTCTGAAGGTTTTTGGAAGCTCTGTCTAAGCCAGTCGCTGACCACTACTGCAGCACGGTCAGCATCTTCGCTCTAGCTGCTTTCTTCTGATTTTCTTTTCACCTCTGATTTTCCAGCTACCCTTTTACAAAGACCCTACATTTTTGCCTCTGGTTGAAACTCTCTTAAGATCTTTTTAAAAATCAGTTTAGATTTTACTCTTGCAGAGACCTCATACAGGCCAGTGCTGAGTGGTGACCCCCAAAAAGATACTCCAGGAACTAACCCCTTGAACCTGTGAACGTCCTTATTTGGAAGAAGAGTCTTGGCAGATGTCATTCAGATGAGAAGCTTGCAGTTGGTGCCGTGGCGCACCGGGGCTGGCGGTGTCTCTGCAGCACTAGGACGCAGCTTGGCTTCCCAGCCTGGCACAGTGGGTTAAGGACCCAGCAATGCCACAGCTGCCCCCGTGGCTCAATCTGATCTCTGGCCCAGGATCTCCGTATGCTGTGCGGTGGCCAAAAAGAATTTTTTTTTTTGTATAAAAAAGAATCTCAGGCAGTGGTTCTCCCGGGTAATTCAGGCGAGTCCTAATCCCAATGCCGTGTCCTTAGACACAGAGCGGGCAGGAGCCCGAGGAGAGAAGGCTGTGAAGGCTGAGGCAGGGGCGGGCGGTCACGAGCCGAGGAGCCTGGAGTTGCTGGAAACTGGAGGAGACACAGGCGTCTCCCTAGAGCCTTGGAGAGAACACAGCCTGGCCGACGCCTAGATTGTGGATTTCTGGCTTCCGGCGCTGCGAGAGAACGGGTTTCTGTTGCTTTAAGCAGCCAAGCTCTCGGCAGTTCATTGTGACGGCTCAGGTCTTGTGTAACTACAGCTTAGACCCCGTCTTCTGCTCTGCTGACTGGCCGTGTTGGCCAGCCTCTCCCCGGCGTTCCCGGGCTTACACCGACACCCTAACACGTACACCCAAACTCACTCGGGGAGCACGTCTCAAAGTCTGCCGCTTGTTTGCTTTGAACACTCTCTTCTCAGACTTGAGGTGAGAGAATAAGCAGCCCTCTTCCCAAATCCACTTCCTTGGGCCGTGGAAGTGGAGCACCGTTTTATCCAGAGAAATCCTCTGTGCATATATTCTCCACCTTTCCTTTCTCAACTATTGATTTACTCATTTGTTGTTTATTTATTTATTTGAGAAGTCATCTATCATCAAACCTGTTTTTGGTCATCTACTCTGAAAACTGAATTTTTCTATCAATTGCTTCTTGGTCATGTCAAACTGTCCATTTAACATGGGTCAACTGGCAATGCATGAATTCTACTTACCTATCAAAACCCTGGCACTGAAGCAGATAAAACCAGGTCACAAGAGTCCTTAGAGAATTCTGTTTTCAGGAGGCCTTTTTCTTGGTGTTGTCCGTATTACAATTTTCAAAGGAGCTGCTCTTTTGTGTGATTGTCTGGACTTAGCTGTACTGCATTGAAACTCTGGGTGCAGACAGCCCCGTGCTCATGGCAGTCTGATCTCCTTGTATCAGGTGGATGCTTTTACCCTGACTAATCTTCAGAGAGCCTCTCCCCCAGATAAGCTAGAGCTCCTGGCTGCCGCAGCAGAGGCGTTGTGCCTCCTTTCCCGGGTTCCCCTGTGTCTCAGCCTATCTCAAGGCTGGGTGATGCTAATTCGTGGTTGCGCAGGAAACCCAGCAGGCCCTTGCTGGCTTTGGAGCAGCTGAAGGAAGACAGTAAAAACCGCCATACCTGCCAGGCTTGCTTTCTTCCCTGTTGGCAGGGAAGCAATTAGCAATTTCCTATGCAGAGAGGCAGCCCAGGGGGAAGGACCTGAGGGAAGCAGAAGATATGTGGCTACACTGAGGTGTGTGTGTGTGTGGGGGGGGGTTGCGTGTCCTCATAAATAACTTGACTTCTTTCTCATCTCAGCATCATGAAAATCCATAATGAGACAGCTTATAATTTCTCTTTATTGTGAACTTTAGCTGGCTTCCTTTCCATGTATATAAACTCATGCTGCCATTTAATTACATATGTTAATTGAGCATCAACATTCTTGGGCCTTCTTAGGCCTTTGGGACTCTGGCCACATCCCATCTCTCTTGGAGGTTTTACCAAAAGTCTATGAGGTTGAGAAACAGAGTTCTCTCTGGGCTAAGCAGACATTGCCTAGGCTCAAGCCTTTCATAACTTTGGCTCAAATCTAAATAGCAAGCCATTCTCAGATAGATTGATCACATGGAAACAGGACTGCAAAAGAGAAGCCAAATCAGAGTTTATTAAATTGCAGAGTAGAGTTAAGCAACTCACTTCTAAAACCTGGTCTAATGAGAGGTCTGTATTTTGACCAATAATATTGCCTGCTCTTTTCTCTAGGGTAGCGTAAGGGAACCTGACTGTGGATAGGAGAGGGTATCCTGGTAAAAGCACGAGAGGAACAAGACCAGCCTCCTTTCGCAATTACTAACGCTGTGCTCAGAGCTGAGCGCGGGAGTGCCCTAGACCGCAGAGGTGTCACTCCCTAGAGAGCGCACCTGCCGAGGCACCAAGAGTAATTCTCGCTCTCAGAACTACTGTCGTGGTATGATACGGAGAGGCAGCTTTGGATTCAGCCAGGCCATGAGCAGAGTCCCACTCATCCACTGAGCCCAAGGGCCTTAGTAGAATTTCTTAGCCTCCCGGGGGTTTCTGTGGTTCGTCTGTACAGGGAAGCAGGGGTAGTGCCTGACAGAGCTGAACCCGTAATTACGGGATGCCGTGATGATGATAAAACTGCATGTAACTCCATCCGGGACGCCATTAAGTGCGGCTCTGTAAGAGGCGCTGGGACGCGCGGCCTCGGGGTCCTACTTGCTGGGCTGCTTCCGGGAGGTGCGCGCCTTTCCTTCTCACACCGTCTGCCGGATTTCCTCTTATGAGCCTGGGTTCCTGTTAGCCCTCCCTCTGTCTTCCTGGAAACTAACGTTTCCCCCTTCTTGTACAAACTCCCGATTTCTCTCCTTCCTCCTGCAGGGAGAGCCTGCAGAACGGTGTGGCCCGAGGCAGAACCCCGAGGAGCCACAACGTTTGAGAGGTAGTTAGAGGAGAAACAGCTCATGAGGGACTCACAGAAGGACCAAGAAGACACCCAGAAACAGAAGAAAGAAACCGAAACCCCCAACAGAGCCGAGTTCTAGGGAGGCTGTGATAAGGAGCCAGCGTAGCCCTAGGTCCGGGACGAGAGCCGGGACCCCTGGACGCTCTCCTGCCTGAGCCGGCTCGGGCGGCCGCACTGATGTGCAGGGCGGGGATGGAGGGTCGTACCCACAGCAGGGAGCGCGTCTGACTGTCCCCGAGATGTACCGCCCGCGAGGCAGTGTCCGCGAGGGCCATGCGCAGCCTGTGCAGAATGAGCCAGGGAGTACTGGCTTCCGGCGGCACTAAGATGCGGCTGTAGTACACCTGTAGGATGGCGCGGGCAGTGCCAGCATTCAGCCTTCTCTCTATGGGGGCAAGCGGCTCAGTGCACAGAGTTCTCTGGAGCCCAGGATTCTAGTGGTCCTGGAGCTTAGAGCCACCCAGTTGCTTTTCAGCTTGTTCTGTAAAGGCTCTGTGTTCAAACCCATTCACCCCCCTTGCGGAGAAGTATATACGCCAAGGATCAAGGACGGCATCTCGCATTCATACAGGTTTATAAAATTGAGTTTGGACACATTTTCTGCCATTCGGGCCATAGTCTCCCCCACTCTCCAGCCACTTTGCCTGACTCGTTTATGGCTTCTCTAAGCGTCTCATCGATTTGCAAAAGCTCCGCCCAGCCCAGTCACGTGGTACACCTGTGCTTCTGCAGAGCTGTAAATAAAGGTCTTTTCTTACACACTGCACTCTACAAGGCTGCCTCCGATATTCATTTTAGCTGCCTTTCTCCCGATGGAACGTGGGAGGGTAGGTCGTTTGCCTCTGCAGACTGCGACAGGCCCCAGGGGAGGGCACCCCTCAGGAATGTTCACGCAGATGAGGCCCAGTGCTTCCTTCTCGTGGGCAGAAATGTCCCAGTACCTAATCTTTCCTATAAAAATCTCTTCTGTTTTAACCAGAACTTTGCCTTGCACTCTTTATGCTGTTTTCTTTGTGTTCCCCTTTCTCATAAATGCCATGGCAACGTGGGCCTGACTATTTCTTCACATTAAGTTATGAAATGGTTTTCTTGACCTATTGCTTTTTATAGGAGGCAGCGCTTATGACCCAGTTTTGATTTACACAGAGTCACAGGAAAATGGAGCTGAACTTCGGTGTCTCTATTTGCTAAGGAGCGAACCAGGCCACACACACTGCTTGCGGGGCGGCGGGAGGGCCGAGAAGCCTCACTAGAGGCGTCTCTGGGGCTTCCTGCTGTGAAGCGGGGTGGCGGAGGGACCAGGTCTGTCTCCCTGGGGGCCAGCCCCCCGTACTGCAGGAGCCCAAGCCTGGGAGTGCGAGCGCGGGGGCTGACTCACACGGTTACGTAAAGGCATGAATTCCTTGTGGAGGAAACACTCAAGGCGGGAACGTGAGGCTCTTTGGCTCTTCCTCGGTGGCTGCAATTCAGACATACATCTCAGTTTTAGCATCGTGTCTGCCACATAAAAGTCTGTGAATATCTTCGATGTTTTCATTGAGAAGACAATACATGAGGGAGGGCTGAGACATGATGTCCAAAAGGATCTTTATCTTATCAAAAGAAAACCAGTTCTAACAAAGTTAGTGGGTAGCAGATGAGCAACTCGAAATACGGCTAGTGAGACTCTTCCTCAGCAAACATAAGGGTTTCTGCAAATATCTTTCATTCCCAGGACCACATAAGCAGATTGACTTTAGTAAATTCCTCACAGAAATGTACTGAAATTTAGTTGTCAGCCTCCTTCCCATTAGATCTGAGTTTCTTGTTAATAAAATCATGAAAATACATAGTTTGCCAAACTATATATGGAAATGTTCATCTCCTTTATTCGTTTGATGTTAGTACTTGAATTTTCAAATTATGTTGTTAACGTGTTACAAATAAGATAGATTGCTTCCCCCGTTATTACCATTTTCCCCTCTAGTACATAGATGAAGGCCAATCAACCACCTCACCTGATTAAGTTATCACTTTAATGCTTTTGCGTATAGATTTGGTATTTCAGTTATCATGATCCCATGCAGGTGAGCTGTGTTAAGACATCAACTACTGAACTGCTTTTTTCATGCTGTTCAAGCAGTCTTGCTGCTCGTAACTAGTCTCTTTATAGTATCTGACTTTTCTTTGTCCTCTTTCTTTCCTCTCTCCCCGTTCTCCTTCCTCCCTCACTCACTTTCTGCTTCTCGTCCTTCTCCTTCTCTCTTGCTTCTGCTTTTTTCCCTCTACATTTTGATATTTGGCTTAAGTTGTCTAGATCAATGGGAACCTCATAATCTTAGACATTGTGCTTCCAGTGATGAGGAAATGCAAATGATGAAGCTACTGTGCTATTCGGTAAGTGCTTCTATGATCCAGCTTCCTTGTGTGGGTACCGCTGGGGAAACAGCACTCCTGCAAACAAAACCCCTATGTACGATTATAGATGACAGAGGGAAGACACGGTCTACTATAAAGTAAGCATTCTCCAAGTTACATGCATTTAAGATAGCATGAAAATAACTGCCCAGTCTGGACAAAACTTCTCTTCTCTCCTTGAGAGATAAATGGATGCCTCCTGTGTTTCTTATATACCTTCTGGAAGAGTTGGTTTTGGAGGTATCTGTTTATAGTTTCAAAGGTCCGAAGGCCTGTGGCCTTGCACTATAAAATCAAAAGATGAGGCCTCGTACTGAATCTGTTAAAATTCTCCAGGAGCACTGTAAAGCAGCTGTCCTTGAAGAAAACGTTATCGTTTTAACCTTCTGTCGCCCGTTAGGTTTGCAAGGTACCTCTTTAAGTGGCTTTGATTAGTCACCAAGGTAGACCTTGATACAAGTGGGATGATTTAAAGATTTCCCACACACTACATGCTGCGAGTTTCAATTGAACTAATTAGCTGTGACGGTAAGTGTCTACCTGATGATGTGATTTTCAGAGATTCAGGTTGAGATACGCTGACATTTTAAGAAGAAAGATTACTGCAATGTCAGACTCAAATTTGAACTTAGTTCCGTTGCGTTGTGACGTATGTAGATTCATCTAATTGTTCCCCTGCTCAAGTCCTCTTGGCAGGAGTTGTCCTCTTGTCGTTCTTGCAGTGCCGTTTTTATACGTGTCGTTGCCTGCACCAGGGGTGACGTTGCCTTGAGCAACATCTCAGGGAACTCAGAGTCTTGTCAGCATGCCAGAATTTATTTGGGAGGATTCAGGCCAAATGATCTAATCAAAATTCTTCAAAAAATGACATAGGAGTGGTCGTATGTGATTACTCTATAGGTCGATTCTTTCTTTGGCTTACAGATACCAATCAGAAAATCCAAAAAATTACTAGCACTCATTCGTTTTGTCAGGTGTTGTTATGATGAGGTGAAATATAATTAATCCCTGTTTCAAAAAATCTTATAATTTAATAGCGAGTATATTCCCTACACAGATCAAGATGGTACAGGGAATGTTACCAAAGGGCAGTGCCTCAGTAATGCTGCGTGAGTGGTCTGGTGGTGAGAAGATGGCATTTGCTTGGATGTTGGGAAGAGCTTTGTGGAAAAGAGGCACATGGGCCCTCAGTGAGGAGCCAGGTCTCCTAGGTGATGACAGTGGACCTGGGAGGAATCACAAGGACAGGGTCAGGGATGGCATGAAATCACGTTGGCTGGAGCGTGTTCACGGTACCCGGACGATGAGACTGAACGTGTACTTGAGAGTTGGTGAAGACTCATAACCTGGACTAGGAGGAGCTGTCACGTGTCAGTGTCATTTCTAAAGGAGGGCAGTGGGAGGGTGTGGGCTCTGGAGTGAGAAAGCCCTAGGTCCAGATTTCAGTTCTTTCACTTTGTCTATGGAATCTTAAATTACTGTGTCGCAGTCTTCTTCGTCTTTAAAACTGGGTTAAAATGCTTACCGTGACTCTACCTCAAAGTTTACAAATCAGAGCAATTTAGGAAACACCAGATAAAATAGGTTATGGTACTTGGACATTATCTGTATGAGGCATCCTCCACATCCAGGTGCGACACTGTATTTTAACTAGGAGGGCACAACTGGCCTATTTATCGATTTGAAAGTGAGTCATATAAGACGTTAGTGTTTTGCAGAGACCACGCAATGGTGTCTGTTAGGAAACTAAGTTACATTAAAGTTGTTTCCTAGCTCCAGCTAGCAGCAGCTGACATTTTGCTCCAGGATACTTCCTTCTGTCGCTTAATACTGCCCTGACGATGCCCTGACAAATTTTACTTCTCGCTGCTAATCCCAACGTGGTATTACTTTTACTGCTGTTTTCCCTGCTATTTGAATGAATTGGCTTTGGAGCTTGCCCAGTTCCTTTATTTACCTCTTAATCCCTTCAGGTCACTCTGGAAGTGCCACTTCAGGATGGCTCCCCACGGAGATGGCCTTTCACGCAGCTTCTGAGGATCTGCTTGGGGCTTTCTTTTCTCCAGCACGCAAACCCAATTCGGGGAATTATCACCTCAGGCATAAGGATGATAGTTCTGGAAATGTCAGTCAGAAAGTCACGTGGACTAGTCCAGCTCCCTTTTACAAATAGTTTGTTGGGGAGCAAAATATCAGCTCCATCAACTCGTCAGTGGGCGGACAGACCTTGAGAAATGTCTGCAAAACCCTCTGCTAGCCGCTAATCCTCTCTCTCTAATCTCGCTGACATGGGCAGTAAACCTTGTAATTACACGGCACTAATCAGGGACACCGACAATATCAGAATTGCAGACGCAGAGCCGAGTTTTGGCATCTTCTGTAGTTTTACTTACAACCTGACTAGAAGGAGCCGATGGAGGCAAGCTGGCTGAATCATGTGCAGACCAACTATTTCTCTGACTTGACTACGCCTTTCAAAACGTGTCACTCGTTACGTTAAATTTCCCGTGCCGGTGTCTGGGCCCGGGCAGCCGCCCTCGTCGAGGCGTGTAGCGGCACTAACGCCCTCGGGGGCCTTTCCCGAGGGTGGACGGCCAGCGGGGTCGCGGCGGGAGGCGGCGCCGAAGACCGTCAGTTCCTTCGCTCCCCGTTAATTCTCAGATGAGCTGTCCTCTCGCCGGTGCTGGAGTCTGACCCTTCTGTGGGGTGACGCGGCCGGGGGAGTTGGTCCTGTCGCGGGGGCTGCGCAGATGAGCCGGCCAAGCCGGGGCCTTTTCTTTCTTCACCTAAATTTGTTTTTAGGGCATCCGCCTTTTACCTACAAATCACAGGTCAGGCTCTGTCTGTGTATATCCAATAAACGCTTTGTCTGGAATCAGTCATTTCTTTTTTTCTCGCTCCTAATGAGTGGTTAGAAGTGATATTTATGAGAGTTCCTCATCGCTTCTTTTTATTTTATTTTTTCTTCTTTTTAAAATGCTCATCTCTGCCAGGCAGCTCTTTTTTGGGGGAAGCGTCTCACGCCGTTGTTTCCGTCACTGAGCAGGGACTGTGACACGGCCTCCTCGGAACCCTGAGTTCCCATGTGCACACCGGCCCTCCTCTGGGGTTCCCATGTGCACACCGGCCCTCCTCTGGGGTCTCCGTGTGTGTGGGTCTGGGCTGCAGGGCTGGAGGGAGAGGTCTGCAGGGAATAAAGGGGTGAGAAGCACAGGCCAGGCAACCACCAAACTCCCTGGAAAGATTTGCTTGTTTGCAGGGACGAGGAGGTTCCTTTTTAATCAGCAGTTCAGTATTGCCTCCCTAATTATCATGTTCTCTGAAGATTTTCATTCTTTTATTTTCCCTTGAAAGAGTAAGAATGGTTAAATTATTTAATAATGTTGCTTTGTCTTTTATCTGGTCTCTTACCCAAGAATCTCCAGGTGCTTTGCAAAGATTAATTACAATTCACAAGGCCCACAAAATGGATTTTAATTTAAAGCCTTTTGAGAGTTGTAAGACCTCAATAAATTAAGGAAATAGAAGCAGCAACCTGAAGTTGGGGTTCATTTGTTTGATTGTAGAAGAAAGAGATTTCCTTCCTAATAACCCTGTGACGTTTTTGCTCCAGGATTAAGATAAAGGGTGTAAGGCTAGATTCATGAAAGTGAATTAACTTTTCCTGAACACTCTACCTGTGCCATTTATTACTGGGTGAACGTGCTACCTATTTAGAGCAGTGCATTAATCAGGATTCTTTGAGTCAAAATGACTGAAACCCAACTAATCATGTACTGAAAATTAAAAAAAAAAAATAGCTGATGTAATGAAAAATCTAGCCACTGTCTGCCCTCAGCTAGACTCAGTGACTCAGATATGTCCATGAACACTGCCTCTTGGCTCCGCATTCCTGGACCGTCTTCACTTTTAGGTTGTTATTTTCTGAGTATTGTGGGATTTCTCATTCCCTGCCAGAGGGCCATCCTCAGTTTCTCCTGTGTAGGTTATGCTTAGCTCAGGGGCTGAAGTTTCTTGCCCTTTTTATGAAGTAGCACTTTCAGAGTCAAGTTCAAGGGCCTATAAGGTGCCCCGTGGTGAGGAATGAGGCAGAGGTGATGCTTACAGCACCGTACTGCTTCTAAAGCATTTGCTTGAGAATTGATGTGCTTCTAAAGCCGTTCCTCATGCTGGACGGCTTCCCTGCCTGCTGCAGCTGTCTTGGTTGTGACCACTGTGGGGTGTGGCCTCTGATCAGCACCGGCTCTCTGAACAGCTTCCTTGCTGCAATCTTTGTCAAACTGGAGGAGAACCATGTGCTTGTCCTTTGCTTGTGGTTTCTATTACTTGGTTAACTTGATTGGAACCTGCATTTTAGAATCCGACTTTTTTTAAAATGAATCTTTCTTTCCACCTAACTTTAAAAGATAATCATACAAAATAATAGACCAACAAAGCAGTTAATATGTAGCATATCTAACAGATTCTTTATAGAAAAATAAAGGCTATTCAGGATCATAAACTATTTATTAATTCTTTTACTTTATTTTGGGGGGAATTTTAAGCCACATTAGGTCTTGAGGCGGTTTACCAAATGAAGAGCAAAAATTGCCTGGGATGTAGCTGTTAATAAGGTATACAATATTTTTAAGGGAATTTGTCATTGTTCAAAAGCAGTCGTGAGCATCCACCATTTACGTAGCATTGTGGCAGGTGCTGAGAACTGTTCTAGAAGAAAAAAGAACTGAGTTGCCAAAAGCTTACCATGATGAGAGAAGACCCTGTATTTGGAGAGAGAGAGCGTTATGCCTGGGCAGCCAGCCACCACGTGCAGCTTTAGTTTTGCATTATCTTTATTTGTTAGATACGGCAGGCAGGATTCCACTTGTCTTTACTCCTTCTTCAGGCTGTGAGGATACTAACGAATCAGCAAAATTTGGCACTTTATTTTAGAATTTAAAAAAATGTTGCTGTGTCTACAATTTTTATTCTGGGAGCCAGATCCATTTTGCTTAGGTATAGAGTTACTATTCTGTTTTTTTTTCTTTTTTTTTTGTCTTTTTGCCTTTTCCTAGGGCCGCACTCATGGCCTATGGAGGTTCCCAGGCTAGGGGTCTAATTGGAGCTGTAGCCACCGGCCTACACCACAGCCACAGCAACGCGGGATCCGAGCCGCTTCTGCAACCTACACCACAGCTCACGGCAACACCGGATCCTTAACCCACTGAGCAAGGCCAGGGATCGAACCTGTGTCCTTATGGACGTTAGTCGGGTTCTTTAACCGCTGAGCCTTGACGGGAACTCCTCTCCTGTTTTTATGAAAGGAAAATCATGCTTCTTGATTTGAGTTTAATTTTTTAGTACATGTTGTTTTATTGTTCTGTATGTAGTGATTTTCAGATATAATGGTTCAGAAGCAGTTGCTCAATTTGATGTATGTGAAACATAGCCTCATAATAATCCTGAAATGCGGTTCAGCTTAGGAGAATCCTTCTGTAGGTAGAAAGCTAGTTTATTTCAAAATGACCTCCAGGTGAGCTTAGGTTTCCAAAGGTAAGGAGAGATACAGTTATCCCAGTTTGACTGGCATATGGCATTTTCCCCATTTATCTAATTATACCTCGTTTTAAGGGAGAATAATAACAGTGAAGAAAGAGTGTAAGATTAAGACCTAAGTTCAAAATCTATCTCAGTGATTAACATTTGAGTGATCTTGGAAAAACCTCTTAATATCTGTGCTAGTTTGATTGCAAAATGTTTCTAATTATTTACTCTCCACTCTATGCAGCTCCTCCCATTAAGAGGTGGTGTCTGTTTTCTTAGCACTTATCTCTGGACTGGCCTTGTAATTGCCTTGGCCGGTAGAATGAGGTGGCCCACAGAGTGAGTGGCTGAGTGGCTCTTTGGAGCCCAGACTTCGTACCACATATCAAGAGCTTATGTGAAGGAGAGGCGTCCTCAGTTAAGGACTGGACGCCCCCCAGAACAGGGGCCTCCTGGCTCACCTGCAGTAACAACAGATGCTTGGTAAAGCTCAGCAGAGTCCAGAGAACATCTCAGCTGAACCTGCCCCTACTGTTGACTTGTGGAATCATGAAATATAATGATTCTTGTTTTAAACTATTGATTTAATAAATCTCTGAGATTCACTTTCCCATCTGTAAAACGGGGATGATTACGTCTGCCCCAGACAGTCGTTAAGAAGATTGTATGAAATGAGAGATGTTATAAGCCTAGACCATGGCTGACTCATAGCATGTGTCTAATTATTATCAATTCCCTTTGCACCCCTTTTATCAGCTCTATTTCCCTTTTCATCCCTTCTTTTCCTACAACTTTTTCCCTTGGGTCAAAAAAGCAAATAGTCAACACTTTGAATAATTCCATCACCGCATAGATGGCTAAAGCACTGTGAATATGCAATTAGAGTGATGAACGCTCAGATCACAGTAAAATAATGGGCATGGTGAGTGCGCCAGAACACACTGTGATTAAATGGTTTTATCCTCATGCTTTCTCACTTGCTGCAAACCAGATACCGAGTGGAGTTTGGAGAGGCTGCCTGACGGTCTGTACGACTCAGGGAAGTGGAGTTTGGAGAGGCTGCCTGACGGTCTGTAAGACTCAGCGAAGTGGAGTTTGGAGAGGTTCCCTGACGGTCTGTACGACTCAGGGATGATACTGGAGGGACCGGTCTCACTGAACGCCGCCCATTCAAATTTGGTGTTTCTAGATCGGTTAATGATTCAGCTTTGTTTTACAGCACAGCTCTTATTAATTTGCAAGTATTATGTGTTTGAGCCAACTTGGGTATGTTTTGAAAGTGAGTGTGTATTACTAGATTGAATCAATGAATATGTACTGAGAGCCTAATATGTGTCATGGCTAGAGATACAGTCTAGACATATAACTTGTCCTTGGGGAGCTGACCTATGTCCTGTTCGTAAGTCACTTTCCAAATGTGGGTCTCTTCACCTCTGAGGACTCTGGGACCAGTCTTTGCCTTGGAAGGGAAGACCGGAGTTCGTTGATTCAACACTGACTTAGTGTGGTTGTTAGATTTGTTGTAATGGTATAACCAAAGTTGAATGTAAGAGTATAATCTTTTTGGGACTAAATTACAATAAGATGAATAATGCCTCCAGGACTGAGTAATATGTATTGTTCTGTGGCTTCATTATACTGATATCTGCTATTAAACAATCCGTCTACCTGCACTGCCGATTGCCTGGTGTTTGGAATTTTGTCAGGTGTCCTGAATCTTTGATTTATATCCATTCTTTTTTTTCCTGTAGTCATCCCTTTACTTATTCATCAGCTTATCAAACACACGTGCCTTTGATGTGCCAGACATGTGGGTTTTGCTGTACAGGAAATTCTGGTCCAGTGAATTGAGGCAGACGCATAAACAAGTGACTAGAAGAACAGGAAGAAATCTTCAGTTAGGAGTTTTACAGGGGGCTGGGGAGCGAACAGGAAATAGGGACAAAGAGTCCAGGTGACTTTAACCTGGGACAGCGTGTTTGGATCTGAGACTGACTCTTCCCCCACAGCCCACTGGAGAAAATCTATCATCACCCCAGGAAACTAACCCTGCAGCCAGTTCTTTTATCCGTTCCCTGTGCCAGCGCTCAGCCTTTCTGTCTTACAGCGCTCTGCCTAGGTCCTGAGTGTGCCGGTGCTGTGCCCGGACCTCACGGATCTGTAGGTGTGGAATATACTTGTCCAGGCTGGAATACTTGTCCAGGCTGGAATACTTGTCCAGGCTGGAATACTTGTCCAGGTGTGGAATACTTGTCCAGGCTGGAATACTTGTCCAGGTGTGGAATACTTGTCCAGGTGTGGAATACTTGTCCAGG